>JAPFRF010000006.1:30472500-30840000 GCA_029282475.1 Phrynocephalus forsythii | reverse complement strand
CATAAATAGGCAAAAGACCCCATTGTTCAAGGTAAAATCTTAAGGCTAAGAAACTAGTCCCACTTAAATCCACTTAAAGGAACTTGTTTCTGAATAGAACAAGATGACCCAGTATGATTGCAAATCTAGCCATATTTGTTGGAAGCTGAACAGAATGGAACATTTCTAAGTCACAAAGGGGGCATATTTGCTATAGCTTTTTAGTCTTTTTTTAAAGGTGTCACAAGTCTCATTTTTATTAATAAGAATTGTTTAACAGATGTAAGCTAGTTGAGCCATCTTTGATTGTCAAGCTGTGAGTGAACTCATATGGTACTTTGCAGAATTCAAATGTTCTCAGTGTTCTTGTGCAAAGAGGCCATGTTAATTTTTTTTAAAAATACCATAGTTTGTATACATTTATTGAGCATTTGAGACAGATGCAGGGCACATAATGTTGTGGCTTGGGTCATCCTGTTTAATTTGCATTCTGGAGATCATAGGACATATTTTGTTTTAGTACAGTGTTTTTGCTAGTCAAAATAGTTCAACTTAGATGTCTTTATAGCACAACGGTTCTTCTAATAACCAAAAGAACAATCTTTTGTTTCCTTCCCCAAGGGAAGAAATAGCTTTAGGATTAAATAATTTACATAAGGAAGGAAAGAAATAAATTGTTTCAAAAATTATGTGCCCTGATTTACAGGTGAAAGCACTGCATTGCTACATTTTTGCAACCTTGATTCATAAATAGTTACTGATTGAATGTTTTATTTTTGTCACATGAAAACTCTTGAAAGGCTTTGAAGCAGTGATACTAGAAAAATCCTGCAGTGCAACAAATGTCTCTCTATATATTTTAATTACATGTTACATTGGGATTTGCCTTTTTGTTAACTGTGTTTATATTTCATACAACTAGCACCCATGTTCGTGGTACAAAAATATCCATAATTTCAACTTCTACATGGGTGCTAGTTGTATGAAATAGAAATATAAAAGTTAACAAAAAAGCAAACTTTTTTTTTAACATGGAATTAAAAATAGTGCACCAGAAACACTCTGGAGGAAAGGACATAGATATTTCATGGCAATAGTATTTAACATATGAAGTACATGAGCAAATTTATTTTTTTCAATTTCAAAGACAACCTTCCCCAACAAAAACAAAAAACCAGAAGTTACAATAAATATTTATTTTTGTTAGTGAATAAAAACTAAACCAAACACTAAACAAAACATCTAAAGTGAGTTGGTTGGTTGATTGATCGGTTGGTTTAATAAAATGAGAAGCTTAGGATGTGATACAGACATAAGATGTGTTGTGGTCTGGACTAGGTTTGTGCCTTGATCATAAGTGATTTTAGATCATTTACCTGATTGGGTAGATGGAGCCATGAGTGTCACTTTTGTTATGAAGAATAATCTTTCTCATTTCCTTCTATTATTATAATTCTGCATTCTTGACATGTTACAACAACACAGTGCTTGTTTTAAACCCTCTTAAATAATTACTTCAAAAATAAAATTTCACAGAGAGGGGGAGGGGAGAGAGAGAGAGAGAGCAGTTCAACTACTGATACCAGGCCTATTTGCTCATACCTCATTTGGCTGCCTCTCTCTAGAAGTTAAGAACTGGGAGCATCTCATCATGTTTCAACAAAGCAGTCCAAACACCGTCATTCTGTTGTTGTTGTTCAGTCATTCAGTCATGTCCGACTCTTCGTGACCCCATGGACCAGAGCTCGCCAGGCCTTCCTATCTTCCACAGCCTCCTGGAGTTTGGTCAAATCCATATTGGTTGCATCGATGACACCGTCCAACCATCTCATTCTCTGATGTCCCCTTTTCCTTTTGCCTTCAATCTTTCCCAACATCAGGGACTTTTCCAAGTAGTCCTCTCTTCTCATGAGGTGGCCAAAGTACTGGAGCCTCAGCTTCAAAATCTGTCCTTCCAGTGAACATTTGGGGTTGATTTTTTTTCAGGATGGATAGGTTTGATCTCCTTGCAGTCCAGGGGACTCTCAAGACTCTCCTCCAGCACCACAGCTCAAAAGCATCGATTCTGCGGCAATCAGCCTTCTTTATAGTCCAGCTTTCACTTCTATACATCACTACTGGGAAAACCATAGCTTTCACTATCCTGACCTTAGTTGGCAAAGTGATGTCTCTGCTCTTTAGGATGCTATCTAGGTTTGCCATTACTTTCCTCCCAATAAGCAGGCGTCTTTTTATTTCGTTGCTGCAGTCCCCATCTGCAGTGATCAAGGAGCCTAAGAAAATAAACTCTGTCATTGCTTCCTTTTCTTCCCCTTCTATTTGCCAGGAGGTGATGGGACCAGTGGCCATGATCTTAGTTTTTTTATGTTGAGCTTCAGACCATTTTTTTTCACTCTCCTCTTTCACCCTCATTAAGAGGTTCTTTAATTCCTCCTAACTTTTTGCTATCAGAGTTGTTCCATATCCAGTTCTGAGGGTTGCTGCTTGTCCCACACATAGATTACTTAGGAGACAGATAAGGTGGTCAGGCACTCCCATTCCTTTAAGGACTTGCCATAGTTTGTTGTGGTCCACACAGTCAAAGGCTTTGGCATAATCAATGAAGCAGAAGTAGGTGTTTTTCTGGAACTCTCTGGCTTTCTCCATAATCCCATAGGATCACTATAAGTGCCACTACAAGTTGATGTTATGAAACCCTCATTCTATCAGCTGCTAAATCAGGTATAAATATTCACGTAGAAACAAGGAAGGGGTAGGGAACTGAATTAGTGGATGGGGCTTCATGCATTCCCCCACAGTTGGCCCCCACATCTATCAGTCATTATAGCTAGTTCTCTACTCCTTTGATGCCAAAGGGAGAGAAAAAAATGGAAAATACTTGGATCCATTAGGATGGGGGTGGGGGGAATAGCAGTTTGGATGGAAGGCTGAGTCAACCATGAGCCGGCTACCAGGGATTGAACCCCAGGTTGTGAGCATAGTTTTACCTGCAGTACAGGCATTTAACCATAAAATCTGCTGCTTTACTTCTCCACAGTCAAGCCGTGTAGTATTTTAAGTACCACCTGATCTACTATGATACTAGAAATGCAAACGTCCCTTCTGGCGACTAAGCATTTTAGTTGGATACCCATATTATGTGCCCCAGTTGGTGAATTTGATACAGTGATGGACTAGGACACAGGAGACATGGGTTCAAATCTTTACTTTGCTACGGATATCCATAGGGTATGTTGGGTTTGCAAAAGGGCTCCTTAAATATCTGGCTTATCTTACAAGCCCTATTGAATCACAAGTGCCACTACAAGTTGATGTTATGAAACATAGCTTCCATGTTTTAAAATAAGGAAAATGTATTTCCTGCCCTCAACCATCACCAAAAGATTTGACTCTGTGTCCTTTCCGCTATTGCTGTATTGCTTTCTGTATTCATTTTCATGTACTGTACTTGTATGTCTAAAGATTCAAAATAATTATGAATCTGAAAAGGGCCATTGAACTTAAGTACCATAGGGCTTTTAATGCACTAAATTAAGGGGATCTGGGCTAACCTAGTGTTGTTATTAAAAACGATGTAAATGTAAACAAATGTAGTGTTTGATCTATGATACTCACAAAAGCAGAGCAAAGCAAAGTGTTCTGTTTATATACCGCCCCCTTCCACTTCAAGTAATCTCTGGGCAGTTTACAGTTTTAATTACAGTATGCAGACTACACATCCCCACCACCACCAGCAAGCTGAGTTCTCATTTTACTGATCTCTGAAGGATGGAAGGCAGAGTCAACCATGAGCCTGCTACTTCTGATTGAACCCCAGGTCATGAGCACAATTTTACATGCAGTACAGGTATTTAACCACTGTGTCATGGGGCAAGGAAAGAATAAATAAAAAGAACAAATCTGTAAAGTACATATTTTTCAACATCAGTTTCGTCTTGATCTAGATATCAGTTGAAACCAATTGAAAAATAAGCAATTACCATATTTTTCACTCTACAAGATGCACCTGACCATAAGATGCACATAGTTTATAGAGAAGGAATACAAGGAAAAAAAGTTTGCCTAAGGCTTCATGGCAGGGGGATCCTAGCTGCAGAAGGCTTCGGAACCTGGGCGTGGTCCTGGACCCGGCTCTGTCCCTGGATGCCCAGGTGGCGGCCGTGGCCAGGGCTGCATTTTTCCATCTTCGCCAGATCGCCCAGATCCGTCCCTATCTAGACGGTGACTCCCTGAGAACAGTGGTGCAGGCGCTGGTGATCTCGAGGCTGGACTACTGCAATGCTCTCTACATGGGGCTGCCTTTGACTCTCCTCCGGCAATTGCAGTGGGTGCAAAATGCAGCAGCCAGACTGGTGGTAGGTGCGCGCCATTACGACCGCATCACCCCAGTCTTGGCTCGACTGCATTGGCTACCCGTTGCCTCCCGGATCAGATTCAAGGTCTTGGTTTTAGTTCATAAAACCCTCCATGGCCTGGGCTCGGACTACCTGGAAGAGCAGATCGGCCAGCAGTCAACTTCGGCCCGACTGGTTCGGCAGTCACGGGCGCACTCGCTTCGGGTTCCCACGCCCCGAGAGGCCAGGCGATCCACCACACGGAATCGGGCCTTCTCGGCTGCTGCTCCACTTCTATGGAACAGCCTACCCAGCAAACTGCGCTCTGCAGAGTCCCTGCTGGCCTTCCGCAGAGCGGTGAAGACCATCCTATTCCGTGAGGCCTTTGGTGACCTAGCCTAATATTATTATTATTTTCTTCCTTTCCCCCCACCATCGACTGCCTCTCTTAGGGTCTTGTTGTAACAGCAGCCAGATTTTTGAAACAAAGGGTGCCCCTATGCTGCTTGATTTTAATTATATGTATTGCCCTGTTTGTTTTATTCTATCATGTTGTGAATTTGCTGACCTGATCAGCTTTGTAAGCCGCCCAGAGTTCCCTTGGGAAGATGGGCGGGGTATAAATTTAATAATAAATAAATAAATAAGGAGAGGGGAGAGGTTTCGTGGAAGGAAACATCTTTGCAAATGAGGTGAGACTGAAGCATGAGGTGCTCTGTGGAGAAAGCCTCATTGCAAATGAGGTGAGGCTGCTGAAGGGAAGAAACTCTGTGACAGGAAGCCTCTTTGTGAGGGGTGAATCCCAGCTGCAGAAGAGAAAGGGAGGGGAGAGGCTCTGTGGAGGAGACCTCTTTGGGGATGAGGGAGAAGGGGGTAGCAGGGATGGTGGGGAGAGGCTCCATGGATGTAGTAGGGAACTGCAGTATTCACTCTATAAGATGCACAGACATTTCCCCTTGCTTTTGAGAGGGGAAAGTGTGTCTTATAGAATGAAAAATACGGTATGCAAAAATAAAAAAATTGATTAAAATAGGTATCAGTTTAACATGTTTAAATATAGCATATCTGAATAATATCAGTAATTGGAAGAGTGGTTAATCACTTTCATTAACCACTTCCAACAATTAAAAAAATAATCTTTAGTTACTGCAGGCAAGAATCTCTGGGGAAGACTATGGGCGTTTATACACAACCCCTAAGCTGCGCTGCAAATGGCTCCCAGCTCCGGAGCTTAGAAATGTTTTCCCACCAGCTCCGGAGTTTGGAGACAATTAAGTGCAACCCCGCCCACTTTAGCGTGACCCAGCGCACTTTCCTTGTACCTTCTCTTTGGAGGTGATAAAAAATTAGATGTGGATAAGAGTGCCCGACTCTCCTGGCTTGTCTGTTGTTTTTTTGCCTCCCGCCCCTTTAAGAGCTCCTTGAGATGGAAGCAGGAAGTAATGGGGCTCGTGGCAAGTTCGACCGGCACCGGCAGGTTAGTAAAGGCTTCTTTTGTCCTTTTTTTGCCTCCCCCCCTCACGCCGACAGGAGCAGGAAGTGCTGAGGGGTGGGGACGCAGGAACAAAACGAACCCCCAAGATCTCTGGTCCGAATTTAAGGGATCAGCGGATCTTAGGGGGTCGTGTGAAAAGGCCCTATGTATAAACAACACTGATGCACTAGGATATTGCTTGTTTCCTTTGCTCCTGATGACAACAATATTTATTGAACATAGCATGCAGGTACACAATAAAGCCATTATTGTAGAAAAGCGTGAGAAAACAAGGACAAAAATATCACTGTTCTGAGCTACTTGTAATGTAATATTTTTATTCTTTTTATAAAATTCTCTTTTCAATAAATATCCTATCTCTGGCCTCCAGGAAACTGTTAATGTGGATGTAGGTAAAATAAGACCATCCATGTTATAGAGCTACCAAACTGATTGTGATAATACAACACAACACAATACAGTGGCTACAAACAATGCAAAGTTTTTTGCCTTGATAATGAAGAAATAAAGTAGAAGGGGTCAGACATCTACTCTCTGGGTCCTTGAGTTCATTGGGGTAGGGAATTGCCCTTCCAGTTATTCTCTAGAAATTGCAATATAAAACAAAAGCATGTACCATTCTTTTTGGCGTATACCTGTCAGGTTTTGGCCGCCGCTGCCCGGGATGGGTCGAGAGAGGCATAATATGTGTGTGCGCATGCTCACTTCTCCCCCCCTCCGCGTGCATGTGTGTGCGTGCACTTGCGCATGGAGGGTGGCAGTGGAAAGTCTCATTTGGCACTGCTGCTGCTGCTAGAGCCTCTCTCCTCCTCCTCCTCCTCCTCCTGTTTCACCCCAAGCCTGAAGGGAGATGGACAGAGGGGAAGAGTGAAGAAGAGCCCAATTGAGCCAGCGAGCAAACAACAGAGAATCTGTCCCAGGACATTTCATGGAAAATTAATGATCCGGGTAGAGGTCAGGGGAAAAGGGTGGTTTCCCGATCAAAACAGGAATCTTGACATGTATGCTTTGGAGTCTGAGATTCTGCAAATGTGACATAATTACAGTCCCATGCAGATTTAATATTCCTAACACATTAACTGGCATAAGAGAGAATAGAACAGATTATGCATTGTGCCACACTGAGACTCTGTGATATAAACTATGTCAGCCAACTATCCTGCCATTTTCTTTCTCTTGAATAGAAATGAGGAAGAGCCCCACATTTCCTTAGTATAGGGGAGGGATTGTCTGAAGTGATACTGCAGGGAAGGTTATCATAAAAGAGCTAAACTATTAAATATGTGACTGAAATAAGAATAAAATAATTTCAGTATAATCTTGCTACACTACAATCCATCAGTCCATTGGAACAGAAGTGTAATAAAAAAATGAGAAGTGCTGATTTTCATGGCATTCCAGAATACATTATTGAAAAACAAACAAACAAACAAAATATCCTTCAAGTACAGTTGAAGATACTGTGAAGACGAGTATAAAAATTTTTTGAACAGTAATAGATTAAAGTTTATGAGCAAGCTGTAAGTACTCTAGAAGCCTTGGTTATTGCTATGTAAAATCTACTGTTTCACTGACTAGGCATTTATGAGCATTACTGTTTCTTTTGTCCAACAGATAAACTGGATTATTAACAGCTAATGTAAGGATCTTTTCAGTTCCCTGAAATTCTTATACATAATATTTTCATAAAATAGTATGAAGATTAAGCACATTTCTTAATCCCCTCACTATGACCCCTTATCATACTCCTGTTGCCATCCATATCTTGTAGGCATACCACCATTCTTTAAGTGTGTTACAATCTGCAAATGGCTTCTAGTACCTCGTACTTTACAAAGCACCCCCTCGTCCCCATGCTCTTTTATAAAACGTTTGTGCCAGGATATCTTCTTAATCAATGTATCCATTCCCCTGAAATCTAAAACTTTGAAGTTAAGGAAGGCATACAGTAACTGCAAACACATTACCAAAATTATCTTCAGCACATGGAAATAAGATCCTTTGATATGGTAAGCAATGTGGTTCAGGGTTATAATCTTCTTTGCCTTTGCTGTCTTCTGCTTCTTTAATGTTTATGCTAGTTATGGCCCAACATCCATAGCTATGGAGGGCATTGTTCACGCAAAAGATATCTGAGTTCATTCTGCAAATTCATGATCCTAGAAGTTAGCTTGACAGTTCTTCCAAGTATGTAATTTTCCACTTAATCTCAGCTCAGTTTCCTGTCTCTTATTTCTGTTGCTTGATGTTTCTGCACAACTACTGCAGATGGCTTTATTAGAATGTAGAGGTGCTACCTGAGTCATGATTCATCTTATGGCTTTTCAATTAGAACAGCATAGATTAGTCCTGAGATTGCACTAAAGCCAATGGGCACATTTTGGAACTTTAAGAGATTCACATAAACAGTTGCTGTTGGAAGTGATTGCCCATTCATATTGTGGCAAACTAGGTGCAAGCAAGATGTGTGTGTGTGTGTGTGGGGGGGTTCTTAAAGATAAAGACGTTCCTTTAAATCTTCTTTCTTTCTTTCTTCTTCTTCTTCTTCTTCTTCTTCTTCTTCTTCTTCTTCTTCTTCTTCTTCTTCTTCTTCTTCTTCTTCTTCTTCTTCTTCTTCTTCTTCTTCTTCTTCTTCTTCTTCTTCTTCTTGTGGTTATTATAACACCCATTTCACAAAACATAAACTGATGAGCTTGTCTGACAGTTCTCTTCATCAGTGAATACCTTGCCTGAACCTGAGACCTTAGTCACTAGATAATGCAATCAAATTTGGCTTTCACTATCTTCCACCCCATGCAACATTTTGATCCATTTCTCAAGCTTGTTAGCAGCCTAGTGCAGTGATGGTGAAGCTATGGCATGCATGCCAAAGGTGGCACTCAGAGCCCTTTCTGTGGGCACCCGACATTGCCCCTTCATAGCCACCTGTATACAGGTTAAATTACTGTGTTGGCACTTTGCAAAAAATTAGTGGGTTTTAAATTGCAGTTTGGGCACTTGGTCTCTAAAAGGTTTGCCATCACTGGCCTAGTGAGTACCTGATTGCCATCCTTATGGTCCTCCATCTTTACCATAATTGGTAAAGAATCTGGTCAAAAAGATCCTAAAATCTAATCTGTTTTTGCTTTTTCATTCTTTAAAAAAAGATTTCAGCCCCTTTCCCCATCACCAGCTGGCTTTTGCCCTCTCTTGCTTGACAAGGGAGTCTTGTGATCCTACTCTTGCAACCTATTTTGCATAGTTCCTCTCTGCATTGTAAGTGGCCTGGTAGCTGCCTGTTGGAGATTTAAACATTGTTTATTGATCACCATGATAGCTCTGTGTTTTTCAAATAAATTTATTCAGTGAAAATTGTCAAGTGCATTTTAAGATTTCCAAAGAACTGACCAAGTGCAGACAAGCCATACACATGATTTTGAAGACTTCTGATGTGGGAAAATTTTGGACTGGTAGTACAATAATTTCCTGTTTATCGTGGGGGTTAGGGACCCAACCTGACACATAATAAAGGAAAATCTGTGATATGTGGATGCTGGAGCAGGTCTCAGTGGGCTTCCCAGGCCTGATGGAGGCCCCAGAAGTGGCTTTGGGCAACCCAGAAGGTACTTCTGGTTTTTGGAAGTGTCTTCCAGTTCACTGGAAACTACTTTTTGGGACTCCGATGGGCACGGGAAGCCCATCACAGCCCCCTTCAGTCAGCACCAGGCCTGGGGTACGTGCAGGAGGCCTTGCCTTCATATACTGTGGCCCCATGATATACTAAGAGCACAGTATATGAACCACAAAATGGCGGGGGACAAATGTACAATGTAGGAGCGAGTATAATTCAGAGCATTGGAGACAAGAGTTCAAATCCCCACTCTGCCTTCTGGGCAGGAGTCCAGGTGAGGTGTGACCATGGACAAGCTTTGTAATCCCAGAATGCCACTGAAAGGAGGAACAGGTCAAATGCTAGTTAGAAAGAAATTGAAAGGGAAGGTAAAAAGAATCCAATCTCTCTAGAGTGCATGGAGCCTGTTTAAAGCAACAGTTGTAGATGCCCAGCGGAGGTACATACCACAAAGAAAGAAGAGCTCCTCGAAGTCAGAGAGGTTGCCAGCATGGTTAACGAGTGGCTCTAAAGGGCAAGGAAAGTTCTTCCTGTAAATGGAAATCCTCCCCAAATGAGGAAAATAAAGAGGAACACAAACTCTGGCAAAAGAAATGTAAGAAGATTATAATAGAGGCAAAGAAAGACAAGTAGAAAATCTGCCAGAAAACCAATTGGCCCTCTGGATGGAAATTTCAGAGAAATAAAATGACTTATTTGCATCTGCCTTTACAACAGAATACCTTGAGCAGATTCTGCTGCCCAAATGGCCCCTCTTGACTACTGAATTAAATACAGGTTAAAAGATAGGATGTCTTAGATTTAATTATTAAATTCAAGATCAACAAGTCACTGGGCCCAGATGGAATCTACCCAAGGGTTGTTGAGGAACTGAGAAATGAAATTGTGGATCTCTTAATGGTAATATGCAACTTGTCTCTTAAAATGGCCACAGTGCCAGAGAACTGGAGGATAGCAGATGTCACACCAATTTTTAAAAAAGGAAGGAGGGGGGACCTTGGAAACTACAGGATGGTTAGCCTTACATCTGTCCCAGGGAAGATGGTGGAAAGCCTCATCCAACAGAACACCTTAAAACACATAGAACAAGCCTTGCTGAGGGAAAATCAGCATGAATTCTGTAAGGAAATCTGCTTCTCATCTTTTTATATGAAGTTTTTATAGGGACCAGGACAGGAGTGCTTCATGCTAACATTTCAAGGGGGGAATCTCCTACTCTCTTCACTAGCTGTCACTGATACTGGAGGGCCGCCCACAGTACGTGCAGCATGGGGGGGTTATTGGCCCCTTGGATTCTCCCTTGTGGGGTTCCACAGGGGTCGTCTCTGTCCCCCATGCTGTTTAACATCTACGTAAGGCCGTTGGCGGGGGTCATCAGGAGTTTTGGAGTCTGCTGTCATCAGTACGCTGATGACACACAGCTCTATCTCTCCTTCACCACCTCTGCTGTGGAAGCTGTGAGGATCCTCGACGGGTGCCTGGAGGCCGTACTGGCTTGGACCAGGGCGAACAGGCTTAAGCTCAACCCCGAGAAGACGGAGGTTATGTTCTTCGGGAGCTCGCCGTCGGGGTACGGTGGCCCTCTCCCATGTCTGGGGGGAGTTTCCCTGCAGCTCGCGGAGAGGGCACGGAATCTGGGTGTGCTCCTGGACCCGGCGCTCACCATGGAGTCCCAGGTGGCGTCGGTGACCAGGTCCGCCTATTACCATATCCGTCGGATCGCCCAGATCCGCCCGTACCTCGACGCGAACTCTCTGAGAACAGTGGTCCAAGCTCTGGTGATCTCGAGGCTGGTCTACTATAACGCCCTCTACATGGGGTTGCCCTTGACTCTTCTCCGGCGCCTGCAGCGGGTACAGAATGCAGCGGCCAGGCTGGTGGCTGGTGTGCGTCGCTATGACCACATCACCCCAGTCCTGGCCCGTCTGCACTGGTTGCCCGTTGCAGCCCAGATTAGATTCAAGGTCTTGGTTTTAGTTTATAAAACCCTCCATGGCTTGGGACCGGACTACCTGGCAGAGCGTATCACTCAGCGATCAACCTCGGCCCGTCCCGTTCGGCAGGCGCGAGCGCACTTGCTTCGGGTCGCCACTCCTCGCGAAGCCTGGAGGACGAGTACCCGGACCCGGGCTTTCTCAGTGGAGGCCCCCAGCCTCTGGAACTCCATCCCCAGTGACGTGTGCTCTGCAGAGTCCCTGCTGGCCTTCCGGAAGGCGTTAAAGACCTATCTTTTCCGGGAGGCCTTTGGCGATTCTTAACTAAGTTTTTTTCCCCCGCCATCGCTACCTGTTTTTATTTACCACTGTTTAGTTATTGAGGTGCCATAAGGTTTTAACTTTTGTTTAGTGTTACTATCACCCGTCCTGTCTGTGCACTATTGTAATTTGTGTGGCTATTGCAGCCTTGTAAGCCGCTTAGAGTACACATTGTAGATAAGCGGGGTATAAATGCAATAAATAAATAAATAAATAAAATAAATAAATACTTACATATACAGATTTTCCTTGGGGGGGGATGGCTATGGGGAGTGCTATGGTCAATTTATTTCCTTCTAAAATTAGTATTATAACATTGAGCAGGGAGTAATATTTCAGGTAACCTAATTCAATGCTGTTCCAGATGTATAAGAGTAACATGCAAATAAGAAATGATAAACCCGAATTTACAGCCTGCCATTTAGGGCATCCATTAGGTTTTCTAACACATTCCTTCGGCTACAGAGAAAGTCTTGCTAAGCTCTATATGTTTCTCTTCATGCCTAGAAGCTTCTAGTTATGCCAGTGTTATATGTGAAATCCTATAGGTCTCTGCAAAGGCATAGAACTCTTCTGAGTTTTTAAACAACAGCTCAAACAAGAGCCACCAGATTTTCAAATATCACTCCAAATATGCACAGTTCATTCTGTGTGCTTTGTGTGCCTAGATGCCACCATTTGTAACTGTAATTGTACCATAATTGTAATTTGCAGTTTGTTGTTTTATTGCTTATTTAATTGTGTTATTTATTGTGTTATTTTGTTTCTGTTTTTTTATGTTGTAAACCACCCGGAGTTCCTTTGGGAAGACGGGCGGTATATAAGTCTAATAATAAATAAATAAATAAAATTTCAGTCTGTATTCCACTTTTGTTGTGATTTGCCACCCTTTTAAATATTCCAAGGCCTACTGTAATCATAATCCCTAGCTTTTAGTTACTGATTGTTACATGAACAGTTCCTTTTCTCCAGTTATTTCCATCGCTTCATTTTGTTGTGAACATGAGCTAAATCTGTTGAGGTGACAGGAAGGAAGGAAGGAAGGAAGGAAGAAGGAAGGAAGGAAGGAAGGAAGGAAGGAAGGAAGGAAGGAAGGAAGACAAACAAAAACAAATGAACCTTTACAACACCAAAAATAATTCTTACTCCCTATTATATCAGTAAGGAGGAAATAATAGAGTAATGGAGATTTTTGTGTTGTTTTGGCTTTTTTACATTTAAATTTAGTGCACAAAATGTTGAGGGTATGTTAAGCAGGGATGCTTTTTCAGATAGGATGGGAGAGGCATCTTCCCCCAAAATTCCACAGCACAGTCTTTCAACACTGGCCATGAGCTATCTATGATGTCAGGTCTCACTGTGATTCTTTACTATCTCAAAATGTCAATGAGATGTATCACATGAATGTACTGATTCTAAAATGGCTGAATAGTACAGTCATAAACTATTTCATCAGAAATGTTCTTTAGAATGCACTGAAAATCATTAATAGTCTGCAAGAGTACATGTTGCAATTTGTAACTTTGTATCTCATACAATCATATTTCATGTTGTCCCAATAAGTAGTGGGGTGAGCCAGAACAGTTGATAAAATTTGTCTTTTGTTTAAAACAAACCAACAAACAAACAGCAGATGTTGTCATCTTACAATTGTTCAGCACATGTGAATTCTAGTAGAAGCCCCATTTTATTGTATGGCCTTTTTAAATATGGGGAAGCAATCGTTTTGTGGTAAATAACAAGTACAATCCACACTATAAGGGCAGTCCAAAAATGCAGGGAGCTGGATTGATCCATATCAACAATGAGAAGCAGATCTTTTGTACGGCTAATACCTCTTGAATGGCCACTAAAGACCAAATATACCATTTTTACAAAGGATATTTTGCAACAATACTATGTTTCTGGGAAAATCAATTTATCTCCCAGGTGCTTTGAGTACTGCAGTTAATCTCAGAGTGAACAGCAAAATCTGGAGAAGGGAGGGGATATATGATATAATAATTCTTTTTTTCTAAAAAGAAAGTCCAGAGGCTTCATCCCTGAAAACCTTATCTTCATTATACCAGTGGTGTGAGAGAGTTCAAGAACAAGTAGAACTTGCAGCAAAATGTAGTGGTGAGGCTTCCAGGTATTCAGAATTAAAGTAAATCAGCCATGCCCACTTCCAAAATGCTTGGATTCATTCTGCAATGCTATCAGGTTTTAGACACACGCACGCACACACGCACGCACACACGCATGCAAGCAAGCAAGCAAGCTAACACACAAATGAGCAAAGAGACCAACATTTATCACCCATTAGCATGCCTACTTCCCATCAGGCTTGGGGAATCAAAGATGGTGCTACAGGTGCTTGCTTTTATTTTTGTAAATATATTTCTACACCTGCAGCTCAGAATTCTGTTACACTTTTATTCTTTCTCCATGAACTCACTTTGAGTCAATTTCTGTCACTACTCACTAGCTGAGTCCACTGTCGCACTAACTACAAACAATACAGGATATTCTGTCTCCTAAAGTTAAAATGTTATTTTCATTATCTCACACATCCACCAAATTACAAAAACAGTTTGGTAGATTGCAGAGAGCATTTTGTTCCCACCTATGGCAAAAGAATCAGAAGTTAGCTGTTTTCAATGATGGGACTATTTTAGAAGATGGGGATTTATATATATCTATATCTATATATCTATATCTATATCTATAAAATCTATCTATCTATCTATCTGCCATCCAGATGTTGAAATCATGAACAACATTATATTAATTACAAGTCTGAACAGAGGAGTACTTATTTTTAACTCATCATAAAGATTCAATCTACACTGAATAGATACTTTTGTTTTTCTTACTTTGATTTTGTTTTGAGTCTGCCTTCTGGGATAAAAAAATGTCAGGTGGTAAATTGAAGTATCAAGATGGTATTGGAAAAAAAAAACCTGTGATTAATTAGATATTGAAGAGTACTGCCTAAGGTATAAAGGTTAGTGAAGAGATTAGCAAGGAAAAGGCTGTTCTGTTGATGTAAGCACACATGACTGGCATCAATTCTTAGACAACACCATAAGTATTGAGGTGTTTTGTCAATAACATTGTCCTATCTCAGTGAATGAGATCAGTATCTGGCCGCCTGACCCTCTGACAATGAGAAATTACCGCTATTTACCTTGCAATAAAGGAACTCTTTTCACCTTCCCAGCAAGGCATCTGATGCAGTTCCCTGGGTCCGTATCCTTTCAAATGCAATGTACATTATAAAGTGAAAATGCAAGTGTGTATGTTTATGCCTAAGGGTGCAAAGAATGTGTGCCACCCCAGTTCAGAAGCCTAGAATAACTGAGTTGGAATGAGTCTAGAAGGCCATCGAGTCAAATTCCCCTGGTCAGTATAGGAAGATAAAGTGTATTTGATCAATGTCTCTCAAACTTTCTCTTGAATGCCTCCCCTTGAGATAATTTGTTCCATTGCCATACTGCTCTAACAGTTAGGAAGTTTTCCCTAATAGTCAACCCAAATCTGGCTTCCAGTAACTTAAGACCAATCTTGCATGCCCTGCATTCTGGGATGATAGAGAACAGATCCTGCTCCACCTCTGTATAGCAGACTTTCATACCATATTTGAAAAGAGGAAAAATACTTCCTCTCAGTCTCTTTTCCTCAAGGCTAAACTTTCCCAGTTCTTTTAGTCTTTCCTTTTAGGATTTCTTCCCATGAGACTTTACTTATCTTTGTTCTGGTTGTATTAAAATCGGCTTTTCAAAAGTCCAGCATATACAGTACATGCATCCACTCTCTGCTTCTGTTTCTTTGGAAAACAAGAACTCAGTTAGAACATGGTCATTTCCCCCCAGAGTTCCCTTTACTGCCACTTCATCCACCAAGCGCTTATGATCCCTTGCTATAATCTATATATTGTTTATAATCTACTCAAGGATAGCTTATTCTTCTAGGTTCTTCCTCCATTTTTATAGGGGGAAATTATCAGCAATGCAAACCTGAAATTTATTGGAAGGATCTTATTTTGCAGAATCTCCCCACCAACAGATATTTGGATACAGTAGTACCTTGGTTTACAGGCATAATTCATTCCAGAAACATGTTTGTGAACCAAAACACTCTTATATATCAAAGCAAATTATTCCCATAAGAATTAATGGAAACTTGTTCTGGGGCTCCATAGACCACATACTACACACACAAAATGCCAAACCTCACAAAAGAAGTTGGCTATAAGTCTACATCTACATCATGGTTTAGGTACCTGGCTATGGAATCTGCTGTGCTAACAACTGGGTTTTTTACTCTGTGTTTTAAATGTGACAATAAAATGCAACTCTTAAACCAAGGTATTACTGTACAGTAATTGAAATTTCCCAATTTCAAAGGTTCCAGCCATATATTCTCCTTTTGGGGGCAATTGGTAGCAAACTCCAGCTACTATATCCCTTTTATTTTTCAGCTCAATTATATTAATGTAGAATAGATGCTCTCAAATGGAACAATCTAACTCTTCATCCTATATTTCTGTGCAAGGGTATCACTTTCTAACATATAGTGTGACTCTACCACCATTTGTACTCCTTCTGGTTTGTTTGTTTTTAAATTTATATCCTTCAATTGCCATATTTTAAGCCATATTTTAGTCATCCCACAGAGTTTCACTAACCCCTATCAAGTCATATTTACCCTCCTGAACTATCAGTTTCACTGCTTCTTGTTTGTATCTCACACTCCCTGGAATCTGTATATAGATTCTGGATATTGTGTGTTTGTGGTCTGGTTTCCTTCCTATATTTTTTTATGAAGACCATTATCAGGACCCATTAGACCTGCTTGTTCTGCTTCTGCATAAACCTTAATCTTTTTTTACCCCCAAGATTGCTTCTCCCTCCCTCTTTCAAATTAGTTTAAAACCCTCCTGATGAAGCTCTTTATGCTGTGGCATCTCCGTCCTTGTGAGGTACAAACCATAATTTGCCAGCACTCTGTCTTCCAGGCAGCCCGCTGTCCCAAAATCTAAATCTCTTACATCAGTTATCTCCTTTGTAGCTCGTCATTCACCTGGAATATATTCCTAATTCTGAATACTAATAGGATGGATGAGAAGACTATCTGGAGCACAGTGTTCTTCAGTTGCCTTCCCAGAACTACAAAATATAATATGATTTCTTCATTGTTCCTCTTGGCTGTGTCATTTGTTCCCACGTGGATTGGAAGAAAAGGGTATGCCTTCATGAAATTTATGGGCAATGGCAATCCTTCCATCCATCACATCCCTATTTTATCCCCCAGGACACAGCACACCTGGCAGATCCACATGTCTCCCTAGCATAGTTTAGCTTTATTCTCACAATACTCTTATTTTATTCTTCTGTTTTAAATAGGATGTGGATTTGGTGACTCTGCTTAGCTGAACCTCAGCCTCTCTTGTGTCCTCATGCAGGCTTTCCTATATGTCTTCCTCTGCAAGCTATCTGCTAGACTCCTCTTCAAGAATCTGAATGTGTATTTACAGTTCTACTGGTGAAGAGTAATCTATTCTTCTCCTGGCACTTCCTCTGTCTCTTTTTTGAACACATCAAATCTATGCTAAAAATATTTGTCTTCCAGTTTGCATTTGCATCATTTTTGTCTTTTCTCTTTCCTGATATGTTGGTTAACAGAGTTGCTTTTTGTGGATAGACACTCCCAGTTTTGTAGATTTCTTTTTCAAATGCATTAATATTCTGTTTATATTAGCATCTACTGCTCTGTGAAAGAAAATAGCACATTCAATGAGGATTAGCCTGACCTAAAATATTAAATAGGTTCTTTTTTTAAAAAATAAAAAGATAAGATACCCTAACAGATACATTTTCCATTTGGATATGTGGATGTGTGTGATGAGTTTTGTTCATATTACAATTACATATTGTTTTCCCCTTTGGAGAGCAGTGGATGTTTCTGGTGCAGATAAATTAAAAATTATTTAGGAAAATGATTGGCAGGAATATTGCAGAAAGACAACAGAGGTTTATTTGTGCTGTTATTATGTTTTAAAAAGTTCCATAGAGTTTCCACAGGTTCAGATAATTTTATATATTAAAAGCTAAACTGAATACTGAAGTCAGACATCTTTGGAAACTACAGTGAGGAAGAATTTCCTAAATCTATGAATGGAACATTTCTGAAGAAAGGACAAGAGAAACAAGTGTGCCTGATCTGAAATAAGGCCAGCTACCTCATGTGCTGATACAAGAGAAACAATCAGTCCTGAATTTATTCTGCATGCTACAATGAGTGATAAAGCTAGGCCTATAAAATAATCCTTGAGACTAGCATCATTATGCATCTTGAAACAGATTTGAACAGCTCTTTGTAAAGAGGTATCAGTGAATGAAAATAAATGTTTTTTTAATCGAAGTGTACTGTTTTAAAGGTCAAAACATTTGTCTCCCCTCTTGTCTCCCATTCTTATAGGAATGTCAGCATTGGTCCCACCTGCGTCATCCTTCTATGTAAGAAAAGAGAGAGATTTTGGGTTCTTTTTTTTTTTTTGTTCCATCTTGACCCTATCTAAAAATTAGAGTATGGGAAGGTAGTGTATAGCTAGCACAAATAAATAGAGGCATGAAGGGGTTTTTTTTGGGGGGGGTAAGAATACCCTAGCAGATATATTTTTATTAGGATATGTGTCTTTTATTTAGATACAAAAATTTATCAGCATTCTTTTATTTTTCTAGCAACCTATGAAGGTGTCACCTGTGGTCTAGTCTTCCATTTAGATATGTGTATCTTTACCTTTCAAGAATGTGTACAGGTAAAGAATGTGGGCAGTGCAATTCTAGACATCTCAGTATTAGAGATGGGCACGAAATGAGCGATTTTTCATTTTTGTTTTCGTTTTTTTGTTTCGTTATGCAATGAAAACAAAATGAAATTTTTTAAAAAACAAAATGAAAATGAAAACGAAATGACCAAATTTGCCGTGTTTTTCGTTTTTGTTGCAGCAGATGCATTGAACTAAAAAGAATGTTAACAAAACAGCAATTTTTCGTTTTCGTTTTCATTTTTTTCATTTCGTTACCTAACAAAACAAAAATGAATTTTTTTGCAAAAAGTCACAAAAACGAAAATGAACCGAAATGGACCCCTAAACGACAAACGACAAATGAAACACCATTTTTTTGAGTCGTGCCCATCTCTACTCAGTATCCTTAGAAAAAAATTACACATGTTAAACCTTTAATTATTTATCCTGCACATATGTTGAGAGAAATGTAAGACCACCCAGAGAAGGAACAAAATCAGATAAGATTTTCCAGTGAGAAAAATTGACTGAATTGTGTTATAGCAGTGTTGGTGAACCTATGGCACGGGTGGCAAAGGTGGGCCTCAGAGCCCTTTCTCTGGGCACCCGACATCAACCCCTTCACAGTTACCTGTATTCAGGTTAAATTGCTATATTGGCACTTTGTGAAAAATTAGTGGGTTTTGAGTCACAGTTTGGGCACTCCATCTCTAAAAGGTTTGCCGTTATAGGAATGATAAGAATGATTGTGAACTCTGCCACCAAGTGAAACGGAGATGAAGAAAAAGAAGTGTTAATAAGAATGATTAGTGATCCTCTCAATAAGTAATAATGGGCTATGGTGACAAAGGAGATGCTGTTCCTGCACTATAGATTTAACAGCTGGCCTTTTGAGTCTTAAGATGAATGCAGGAGTAGAAACAGCAAAGAATGAGCATCTTGGATGCACCAAGACGTCTCCTGGAATCATGTGCAGGTTTTGTCACTGCTGTAGAAGTCTTTTGCCTTCACGGTTATTCTTCATGTATATTTGTAAACCAAGCACTTATAATGTAATTCTTTTTAAAGTTTTATTAAGAGCATCCAGGTGAAATTTAGCTAAAATGCTATGTTTTTGCTCCCAGCTTTACCACACTGAACCTATTTAACAATCCTCTTTAAGGGTGCCAAAGGATTTAAATACTGTAAGTGTCTTTGATTAACAGCTGTATTAAATAAATAATTCCCCTATGTATCTTGTTTTTCCACATAAGTGGCTTACAAGTAATAAGGTAACTTAACAATTGCCCCAGATAGGAAGCTAATTGTGTGGAACTAGATCCCAAAGATGCTGGTATATACTGTAATTTCTTTCCAAGACTGCCTAGTACTGTCGTCTGTACTATAGAACTGTAAATGTGGAAAGTAGGAGAGATATGAAAATATATTAACTCAATCTGGAATTTTTAACACCAGTGCTAGCTGCCACTATTTTGCCTTTGCTTTCAAATATGCACTCTTGATAGGCCTGGAGATCTGGGGTTTAAAATAGGAATACTGACAATTTTAATTTAGCATTATCAAATGTTCTGATAGCATAGGGAAACAGTATATAGCATATAGAAAACTTCATATAGCATAGGAAAACGACGTACATGACATGAGCTGTAACATGGGATGAACTGTAGAAGCCCTTAAGAATATAGGTCAGTCTAAGCAAGATAGCCATTTGAAGGATATATATTTTTCCATAGAAATTTGCTGGTGTGTCAAACCAGCTGGCTCCATCTGTCCTTAGTTTACCATGAACATATTTTTTAACTTACTCTTAACTTCTCAATTCCTTTGATGCATGAGACCTGTAGGTCCGTTGCTTAGCTCTGCCTGTGCAGCAGAAACAATGTCAGTGGCAGTAGCAGTTGCTGCTAATTAAAGTATTGCTGTTTTGATCTGGGATGCATGCAATTTCATTTCATTGCACACATGTCAAACATATTCAGAAAAAGGGAAAGGAACCCTTTAATTAGCAGCAATCTGCCGCTGCCAATGATATCATTTCTGTTCTGTGTGCAAAAGTGCAAAAAAGATACTGGACAATTATTTCAAATTCTGTCTTTCTGTCTTTGTTTCCTTTGTTTCTTTCTTTCTTTCTTTTTTCTTTCTTTTTCTTTTTCTTTTTCTTTTTCTTTTGCACTAAGCAATGCATCCTATATTCAAATTAAATTCAGACCTTTATCAATTGATCTTATAGGCCAAAATTTGACTCACATGGTTGACCAATGATATTCAATTTGGAATAGATTATATAGGTTTGAAGCAAATTATGCCACTTTATCTGCAATAGCTGTATTTCAAATATTGATTGTATATCTGAAAAGCACATGAGGACCACTTCAAAGAACATTAGGCTAATGGATGCCCATTATATATGCCACATCAAAATGGTATAGGTTATAAGCTGAAATCCTTTCTCAGGATATGGGTTGAAGGTGCTTTATAAACTGCTAAATCTAAGGTATAGGCTGAGAAAAAAGATTAATTGTACTAAGGCGGCAAACACAAAAACCGAGGGCCATGATTAAAGAATTGGGGAGGGTCTTTGCCCAGTAACTGCCATGATTCTGAACAGTTAACAAATATGCTATGTACTTGTATTTCTTCCAAATAAAGTCAACTTGACATAGATGTATAATTGTGGGGAAGCATATATGGAATTTTGCAGCAAAGGTAGCTCTTAATCCCCTGCACATCAAGATTTATGAAAGAAATAGGCCTATGATTTGATCAATGTTATGACTCTCTCTGGCTTAAGAATAAGAGAGATACTACTTTCATACATAGAACTGACAGACATTTAGTTTCAGTCATTTCTCCAGTTATCACCTCTAAATATACTGTAGCTATTTTATCCATAAAAGACCTGATACTTTCTGCAGTATATCCATTTATTTCTTCTGTCTTGCTATTCTTCATGTATTATCTTGTCTTCTGAATATGTTGACACTCTAAGCTTGGAGGCCTGTTTTCTTTCCCCTCTAATTTCCATTAAACTATGAAATCCACCTATTTTTTGAATTAAGTATGAAGGTATGAATCTCCCTCCCTCCTGAAGTCATATTGGGAGATATATTCAGTTTCACTTCGTTTCAGAGGACAGATTTTACCTGAATAGTTTGGAGTGATTCTGTGTCACTGGTCGAGTCGTTTCTGCTTGTTAGTTTTCCATGAGATTTAATCTTACTTTCCCAAGTAAAGAGGGTACAGTTACTCACTGACCTGCCTGGCGTGGTGCCCAGGGACATAGTATATATAACATGACAGAGATATTACTGTCTCCCTCCCTCCCTCATGCATGTGACATACAGTATCTCTATCTTTATGTGGTCCCTGCTTTCCCCTCATGTGTATCGTGTTGGTACCATCAATAGCATCTGAGTGAACATGGGAAGTGTTTCTAGGAAGGAATGAGTGCTCATTTTTCACATGCTCATGTTTTCACGTGCTCATGTTTTGTGCTCTTCATTATTCTGTCAGTTCCAGGTTGGGCAGGTAATAAATGTTCTACAAGCACAACAGTGGCATCTCTTACTCTCATTCTCTCTCTCTCTCTCTCTCTCTCTCTCTCTCTCTCTCTCTCTCTCACACACACACACACACACACACACACACACACACACACACACACACACACACACACACACACACCTGCTTTAATATACAGCACTTATAGGATTATCTTGTAAGTATCCGACATAATGATGGAAACCTCTTTTTTTCCATTGAAGCTTTTGAACTAAGAATTACCAGGGTGGTCTTTCTCATCCCAATATGTGAAACTGTGGAAATCTTATTTCCAATTGATTTTGGAAATGCTATTCTACACCATTCTGAAAGACAGACCAAACAGCACTCTAAAAATAAACATAACATCACCCTACTAGCAAATCTATTTAAGCACAGACGGCTGTGAAAAAAACTTTCAGTCTCAAAGCTTCACCAAAGGCAAAGCAGTCTGTTCTCAGTATAATGTGTTTATTTCTAAGTACATCTCTTGGTCACTGAAACACCATAGCAGACAGTACAGCATCACTAAAGGAAGCTATTACCATAGTATCGGGATATTCTCACCAAATTTTTACAACATTATTTGTGCATTTTTCCATTTGCAAACCACATATTTGAGGATAGTAAGCAATTACCTTGCATTAGCAGACTTAACACAATGACGTTTTTGCTATTATGCAGAGATTGCCATCTTCAAAGCCATGTGGATTCTGTTTCTTTTCTTTGTAGATAATGGCTTTAGTATTTCCATGACCATATTTAACCAGCTAGTACTTTACATATTGGAGGTATGGCTTAAAAGCTCCCCACCCCCAAAAATGTTTTAAATAATAGTAGGAAATGTAAGCATTAAACCATCTGATATACAAAGGTATTCAAGGTTTTAAATACAGTCACAAAAAACCCAACAGCAGTCTTAGTCAATCTAACCAATACTGCTGGTAACTTTCAGAAGAAATGTCTTCTCAAGGGAGCAAGATGCCTGTTATAATGTGATTTTCCAGCTCCCTATATCTTAAAGGTAAAGGTAAAGATTCCCCCCAAACATGTGTGCTAGTTGTGTCTGAATCTAGGGGCAGTGCTCATCTCCATTTTCAAGCCAATGAGCCAATGTTGTACAAGTCCGTGGCCATGTGGATGGCATCCTGAATGCATTTCTGCACACAAAACACTGTTTACCTTCCCGCTTTTTACTTCGGTACCTATTTATCTACTTGCATTCACAAGCTTTCAAACTGCTAGGTTGACAGGAGCTGGGGTTAAATTTTGGAGCTCGCTCCACTGCATGGCACCTGGGGATTTGAACCGCTGAGCTGCCAACTTTGCAGCCAACAATTTCAGCGCTCTATCCCACTGAGTTACCATGCCCCTACATGGGCAAGTATCTTACATTCAGCTCATTTGGCTTTGCCATTCTCCACTATTTTATTTGCAAGTTGGGCCATGATCAAGGTCATACACAGAAGCCTCTGGTGATGGCCAGGCCATGATCATTGGCACACATGGTGGCCGGTGGTCTCCAGTGATAGACATGGTGTGCAAACATCTGCAGCCTTTTGGTGCTGGCTGGGCCATGATTGTGACTGCTCACAGGCCAGGCTGCATCCTCTGTGGCCACAGCAGACTCCACTGTTGCTGTGGCAAAGGAGGCTTTGCCAGCCACAGGAAGGGTTGGACGAATAGACTGTTGTTGCTGTTGTTGGACAGCCATTGGCTGTCAAAAACACAAACACACAAGGAGAAATAAAATCCAGGAAATATTTGTCCTTTCATATTTGTTGGGGTTTTGGGCCCTGATGAATATTAAGAGACATATATTTAAGAAATCAGCAATATTCATGCAATATTGCAATTTATTTTATTGCCCCCAATCTCTATACACAACCTATCGAAAACACTGATGCTGCACTTGCTGAAACATAAAAAGGACTCCAATGTATTTCTACAATTCGGTTTAATCATAGCAAAGTATCAATTAACCTAAATTTGAGCTTCAGTAATATAACCCGCAGTGGTGCTGAAGGAGCAGGATACAACTACAATATAGTGGTAATAATTGTCACTGTGTAGTAAAAAATTAAATTTAGATTGCATCTTTCCTTAACATATATAAAAATCATAGGATGTATCCAGAATTTGGAACATCTGTTATTTTCTGTCCCATTACTAAGACAAATGAATTCTATCTGATGCATCAATGCTTGAGTGATTTTAACTATTGAACTATTATCTACTACTTTAGCTAAATGAGAAGGCCATTTTCTATCGTTTAATAGGGCAAAACAAAATTAAAGCAGAAATGTTGACTTCACAATATAGAGTAAGATCAACTGTGCTCACAAGGTTGATTACTTCATATAATATATTCCACTAGAGCAAACTAATTTTGGGGGAAATCACATAGCTATGGGAGCCTGACACATTTTTAAAAAGACATATCATATTCCATTACAAAAGGACAAACAAATGTGCAGCTTGCAACCAGTTATTTAGAAAAAGCAAACAAAGAAAACAGATACAACCTTTAGAAAACAGGTATAACCTTTTGCCTCTACCTGAGACTGTACTTCCATGGGGTGGCAATGGGTTACAAGGCTAGATTGCTTCAAGGGAAATGGGAAACAGGGCAAATGTTTTAATTTTGCATGTAGAAACAAATATATTCCCTAAAATGGAGATCAGTTATATAAAAAAATGAGAATGGTTGGTCATTTTCAGAATTAGCGATGCACATGAATTAAAGCTAGGCTATGGGTGATACCTTCATAGGCTGCTAGTTAAAGAATTAATTGAAAGATTCAAAAATTGCTAACTAATCAATATTTCCAATTGAAGCAGAACAAGTTGGGGGGGCGTGTAGCCATCACAAAAAATAAATACAAATACAAAATACAAAATACATTTAAGAAATAACTCCTGGCAAATCCATCTTTTGCATTGTTATAACCTATTGGTACTACTCTGAGGAAGAGGGTTTCGCCCTCAAAATATTAGCAATGTTTTTGTTATTTTTCTAGTAGCCTAAAGGCATCACCTGTTCCTAGTTTTGTATTTAACTAATCAATACATATTCATAAAAAAATACTTCCAACAAATTTGAATTGATACATTTTAAGCAATTTTTGATTTGTTGATTCATCGGGCTATAAAATGTCCCCCAGGGCATCCAAGTCAACATATTTGCATGCAATCTTCCCCTGCCTCTTCCCTAAAACTTCTCCAAGATTGGGGAGGATTCTGATTTCCAAGTCATGCATACCCAAAGATGCCCCCAACAGGAAAGCCCCCACCCATCTACTCAGAGACACCAAACTTGCAAAGAAGCTTCTTTTGACATTCCTCTACAACCTCAAGTTTGGTGAAGATTGGTTTTTTCAAGCAAGTTACTAAAGAGTACTTTATGGGGGCGGCAGAATGTGGGTGTATATCTCAGATGTCTGAAACCAAATCTTCACCAAACTTAGAGGATTTGTACAGGAGAGTCATAAAAAGCTTCCCTGCAAACTTGGTGTCTCTAGGTACCTGGGGGATTTTGTGGGTGGTGTCTTTGGGATACATACCTCACACATTGAGAACCCAAAGTCCCTCAAACCTGCAGGGCTTGTAAAGGAGAGTCATGGAAAATTTCCCTGCAACTATGGTACATCTAGGTCCTTTGGCTTTTTAAAGGGTAAAGGAAACAAAAATTACAAAATATTTGTTTATTATGATCAACAAATTTGTTTTTGTGATTTGTTGACCTTGATGAATCATGAATCAAAACAAATCAGTATTTTTATGATTCATCACCATCTCTATTCACAACACATTGAAAAAAATGGAGAAGATGGAATAGCTAGCTATATGAATATTTAGTCAAGAAGTTTTTATTTCCCTTCACCCAGATCACTTAATTGCTGTGGGATGGAACAAAGGACTAGTGACTCCACTCTCTGCCTACATTGATAATGCCACTTTATCAAGATTGTGAAGAGGGAGATGCATTCTCAAATAAAATCTGTAATCGAGCTACCTAAAATAATCTAAAGTATTGTGTTCTATCTGTATAGATATTGTATAATGTGATTTCAACATCACAGGAGAAGCACACTGTGTCATGTTACAACACCATTTCTGTTATGTTGACTCTCAATACATTGATATGGACCTGTGTTCCACTGATTCTGGTGGTACTTCTTTCCAAGAAATATGCTTAGTCTCACAAACAAAAGAAACTGGGAAGCTTCAAAATGTTACTCAGAAATGACAGTGCATTTATGTATATATAAATATACATAAATAAACATTTCTAAGATAGTATTTTTCAGGGGCACTGTGAATAAATAAGAACAAATATTAAAAGGGAAATGCAGTGTTGAAATATTAATATAAACCTCTTATGCTGATGAAAAACACACATAACAGTGTTTCAGGTATTGCTTAAGTGTTAAGTGCATCAATGTGTCTAATTTTAGCAGCTGCATTTCCAAAGCAATAAGGAAAATGCTAATAAAAGCCATTCTAACTGAAAGTATATCATTTTAATCATGGCTGTATCTACTGCTACCCTCTTTGCCAGGAATAATAAGGTTAAAAGCATATGAAAACCCAGCAGACAGACTAACAACAAAACCCTCAAAAGATGTGGCTGAAAATAGCTCTACATAAGATATGTGACATTGAAAATCAGCATGATATCATTGGCTATGGAATCCAAATGAAAAACAGCCAAACACGTAGATCACTTGTGTTGTAAAATACTCCTTGGAGTGCTTAGATTAGAGGGTGTGAACCCCACCAACTCCAGCTGTGCCTAAGGATCTATCTCTTACATACTTCGTTCCATAGAATTAGACACAGTAATATTCAAATCAATAGGATTTATTGAACCAGGACTACATTTTCCAACCAAAGTAATGCTAAACAAGGCTGAACTGAGTCTTGACATTAATCGATCAACATCTGTCCATTTTCCTAAACTACAGGCTTCTGCCCCTTTACCCATTCCTAATAACGGGAACTCTGATTCCAGGCAGCTCAAGAGAGTTGTCTTAAACTGGCCAGGGAAGGGATGGTTTATGGTACCTCAAATGTCAGGGACTGGAAAGTCCTCCCTCTTTCCTCTGGGGGAATCTGTCAAGCCTCTTCTCAAGTCCTGGCCCATGCTTGGTTAGATCAGAACTTCCAGTGCTCTTTCTTGAACACAATGGCATTTCTCCCTTCTTTCTCTCTTTCCCCATAAGGAACACTTCTGGGGTTATTGAGGCTCTCTGTGGTGTCTCACTCTTTCTTTAGATTTCATTCATTCATTCATTCATTCATTCATATTGGTCTCCACCTATCTCCCTAAAGGGGACTCTGGGTGATTTACAGTATATAACACGATAAAACAGTGGATATAAAAATCTAAAAAGCATCTAAAAACATCTAAAACCAACATAGACATATAAATAATTATCAGGAGTAAGTGGCAAAGCTGTAAAAGACAGAGGAACTAAGATGTTAGCCATCTCCACACATGAGGGCTGCTTGATTCACCACAGGCAAGCTGGAAGAACCAGGTTTATAGGCTTTTTCAGAAGACCAGGAGCAAGGGGACCTGTCTCTGCTCTGGGGACATGCTGTTCCAGAGGGCTGGGGCCACTGCCTTCTAGACCCTGTCAGGTGAAATTATCTTGTTGGCAGGATCTGTACCAAGTCCTCTCTGCATGACTGGTTGGGACAAGTTGATTAATGGGGATGGGCGGTCCCTCAGGTAACCTGGCCCCATGCTATGTAGGGCTTTAAAGGTGATAACCAACACCTTGAGTTGGGCCCAGAAGCAAAATGTTAGCCAGTGCAGCTCTCATAACAGGGGTGTTACATGTGCCCATCTTGAGGCCTCAAGAATAACTTGTGCTGCTGCATTCTGGGCCAGCTATAGCCTGCAAATGCTCTTCAAGGGAAGCTCCATGTAGAGTGTGTTGCAACAGTCTATGTGGGAAATAATAAGGCTTGAGTGATTTTTCAGAGGGCTTCTTGATCCAAGAAAGGGTGTAACTGGTGTACCATACAAAGTTCTGCAAAGGCCTTCCTGGCCACAACTGACATTTGCTCTTCAAGCAGAAGTTGTGAGTCCAGGAGAATCCCCAAGTTGTGCACCAGGTTTGTCTGGGGCAGTGCCACCTCATCCAAAACTAAAGATGACATTCTAAAGAAGGGTAGCTCCGATCCCCACTTGTTGGGGGAGGGGCGCGTTTGCCTCCCCAACCCCGGTCTGGGTGCGCTACTTTCGCGCCCATCCGGGTTATTTTGCCCGGGGACCATGCTGTCGGCGGCGAGAATTTTGGCCCCCCCTCCCCCCCTATGGTTTGAGAATGAGTATAGCTGGTCGCCTTTTGGGGCCGGATGGGAATTTTTGGTGGTTACTCTGATTGGCTGTGAGTAGCCATGTGTTTTCGCCCATCCCATTCTCTGCTGGTAACCGTATTCAAGTTGTGAGCCAATTTGACACCATTACGGCGCTTCACAGCCCTCATTAACAGTCTATCCACATTGGCTATGTCAGCGGACAAATTTAGCTATAGATGACTGGAGGCATCCCGAGGGCTGTGCTGAGCTCCCGATTTAACTCGTTTGCCAAATGTGAATACAGAGCTTATTGGCTGTGGAATTGTTCCACCCTGTTACCAGCTTGCACTACGGTGTCAGGTCCCCTTCAGTGATCCTGACTTTATCAGTTAAGAAGTTTAAGAGTTGTTAATAAAGTTGTGGCCCGTTTGTACCAAACCGGAAGTTGTCTCGCCTCCTTATTTCGGGGCTTGGGGGGCAAGAGCCATTCACCTGAACCCACTCTGTTTTACCAGGGTTCAGTTGAAGCCTGTTGTTCTCCATCCAGGCCCCTACGGCCCTTACGCACTGAGATAGCACAGTCGCCGCATCACTGCACTCACCTGGGACAGAGATGCATAACTGAGTATCATCAGCATACTGACAGATAATCTCACCCAGGGTTTTCATGTAGATGTTGAACAGGAGCAGCGAGAATACCGAACCCTGCAGCAATCCCCCCAAAGGAGGGGTTGTGGGTCAAATCTCTTGCTCCCTATCACTATCAATTGGGAATGGTTGTAGAGGAAGGAAGTGAACTAGCACAGGACTGTGCCACCCACTCCCAACTCCGTGAGCCATCCCAAAAGGATACCATGGTTGATGGTATCGAAAGCTGGTGAGAAGTCAAGGACAGCAAGGATGGGTGCACTTCCACCATCCCGCTCCCACCAGAGATCTTCCATAAGTGTTACCAATGCAGTTTCTGTCCCACATCTAGGCCTAAAACCTGTCTGAAAGGGATCTAAATAACTGCTTTCCTCCAGGATCCCCTGGAGCTGCAGCACCACCACCTTCTCAACCAGCTTCCCCATAAAGGGGAGGTAAGAGACTAGATGAAAATTGCCCATAATGGTGGGGCCCAGTGATGGCTTCTTACCAATAGGTAGGTCTTAATAGTGGATCTAGCCTATCTTTGGTCGGATTCCATCTTTTTCTTCCTCCAGCCGTGCTCTAGATGTCTCTTGTATGTGTTGTGTCATTACAGTCGTGACCGACTCTTATCCCTCAACTCTTCTATGAACCATGGGGAATGTCAGATAGAGTGTGGCAAAGTGGTCACACAGATGCAATCCTGTCCAAGGCCCCAGCCACCTCCCTATTCCAGGCATCTACCAGGACCTCTGCTGGACAATGTAGCAGATCCTTGTGTATCATCTCCAGCTGCCTTTGATACTCGATTGGATCCATCAGTTGTTGGGGTGGCCCAAATGAATGGGTCCTGCCTCCCTGCAGAGTGGGACAAAATAAATGAATCTCAAGGCTAACAGGCATGATCTGACCATGACAGTGAGGACAGGTATAATTCTCCCCTCAGACCACTTTGTCACTTGAGATACCCTTAAGGCAAGCCTGCCCAAAGTCCGGCCCGGGGTCCAAATCTGGCCCGTCAGGCCATTCTGAGTGGCCCACGGCTGGCTGGCCCGCCTCTCCCTCCCCCTCCTTCACCCCATTTAAAAAAAAATCTTCTGCCAACATTGACACCGCTGGGAAGCTTGGGTGGCTGGGCGGACGGGCGGTCTGCTGCCACCAGCACCGCAGGGGAAAGTGTGGGGTTGGGCAGGTCAGCGGGCCACTGCCACCGCCAAGGAGCTTTGGGGTGGGCTGGTGGGCGAGCCGTCACCACCACTGGGGAGCTTGGGGGGTGAAAGGTTGCACAGATCACCACTTCCAAGGGGTGACCTGTGGCCACGGCTCCCTGTGCTTCCTTTGGTCCCCACCTTCCTTCTTTCCTCCCTCCCTTGGTCCCCACCTTCCTCCCTCCCTCCCTTCCTTGTTCCCCACATTCCTTCCTTCCTCTCTTGGTTTCCACCTCCCTCCCTCCCTCCCTCCCTCTCTCCCTCCCTTGTTCCCTTCCTTCCTTCCTGTGGGTGGGGTTGCAAGGGGTCAGTGGGTGGGGCTTATGGGTCAGTGGGTGGGGTTTGCAGTGGGGTGGCAGGGTCAGGGAGCAACCAGCCCCTGACACATTGTCAGCCACCAAATCTGGCCCTCCTTACAAAAAGTTTGGGCACCCCTGCCTTAAGGAGACACTCTCTCAATCTCCAAGGGTTCTTCATTTACAATGTGTTCCTGCTGGGATTCTTGCTCCTCTAGAACTACCACCTCTCCCTTGTATGCTTCTCCCTGGTGTTCCTTCACAGCATCAACCCAGTTATCCTCCTTGGTTCCCTGGGGAGCCCCCTCTGCCTTCCTTTCATTCTCAGAAGGGTCTTTGTAGTCCCGTGTGTCCCCCTATTTTTCCTAACTCCACCTTTATATCCTTTATCTACCATCTCCCTTTTTCCTACTCCAAGGGTTGCTGTTCCTTTCCAAAAATTTTTTTCATTTTCTTCACTACCAGACTTCCCTTGTCTTACTTATTCAAGACCGACTAGGAAACTCAAGGTCAAAAGCTCAGTGGGTCCCAGGGAGAGATGAGACAGCTGCCTCACAGGGCCCCTGTCATCCCTGTTAATCACCCAGTTCTCACAAAGGGGAAAAGGCTTACAGGGGGGAAAGGGGTGGGGGAGACAGAACATATCTGCAGTAGTAGTAAAGTCACATCACTGAAGGCTGAAAAGAACTGAATATTTCAGATAATATCCAGTAGTGCTGCCTTTGCTTCATGTGTTCCAATTGTTATTTGTACAGGGATCTGCAGTCAGCCCATACCATCTATTTTTCAGCCTATTCTACAAAGGAAAGTCTGAACACCAGGATGCTGGGAAAAGGTGCAGTAACCAAGATCTAGTCTTCCATGATTTCAGCTTTCCCAGAAATAAATAACTGGATGAATGAAGAGAATTAAAACCAAATAAAGATGTGCACACCTCTATGTACCCAGCATGTTATTAGTCTGTCAAACTCTCTGCCACAGGATGGGGTATGGCATCTAGCCTGGATGCCGTAAAAAGGGGATTGGACAGATTCCTAGAGGAAAAGTCCATCACAGGTTACACACCATGATGGAGATGTGTAATCTCCAGGCTTAAAACCAGGGTACTTCAAGGGCCAGATGCAGGAGAGTGGTATCAGGAGACAGATATCTAGTCTCGTGCGCTCCCAGACACATTTGGTGGGGCCACTGTGAGATACAGGAAGGTGGACTAGATGGGCCTTTGGCCTGATCCAGCATGGCTCTTCTTAAGTTCTTATGTTCTTATGATCCCCTTCTTGCCCTTCCACCTGTGAGCCACTGGGCAAACTGCACAGTCCAAAACCACTACCAGAAAGAAGGGCTGGTAAACCACTTGAGTCATTTGCATCTAGAAAGGCTTGGGAAGGTTGCAATGAATCAGAACTGATAAAGGAATATAATAGTTAATTTATATCAAATAAGTTGTTGTCAGCAAAGACTTTTCTAAAAAAAAAAGGATGTAAACTTGAGCCTTCTGTCACATAATGATTAACCCAAGAATACCATATGAATTTTGTGAAGTTTGGAGATTTGAAACTACGCCTTTTCAGACTAAGGCAGAGACAAACGTTACAGATAAATCTCCTCATTAATGCTCAAGGTATGTTAGAGAGACATGAATCAGGCATAGTTTCATGTTTGAGGAATCAGACTTCAAAGGAATCCTATGCTTAACTCCTGAGGACCAATTACCAATCTGTGCAGTCTAATTTGCATACTCCAGAAGGTGAGAAAATCTCCTGCTGTGACAATTACACACAATCAACCTTTAAGGATTTGTCTGCTTTACTGATTTGTTTGTTTACACCCTCAGTGTGACATTTCTATCACTATGGCATAGCAGCTCTATTAGTATGCCACTGATAAGGCATACTATATATACTGCAGCTCTATTCGGCTAAACCTAACTACCATGTACAAGGTTCTGGTTTCTCTGCTATGACTGGTGACACCTGGTCAAGCACATGAGATCATCATCTAGTTAAAGAGGGTACCTGCCTATTTACTTCACCTTAAAGATGCTGCTTTGTGCTTCTCCATGCATGCGAGTTCAAAAGAATGAAAACGTGTCACAGCCAATTTCTACAAAGGCAGTATATGGATGACCTAAATGGCTTCTCTTCAACAGAATCTGTAAGCATCTTGTTCTTCCTAAGGCAATATGTTTAGATTGGGCACAAATTGGGTACACTGAACTGTTAATGAGAAATCCATGCTGTGCTGACCGAAGCATTGAATCCTGATGCAGCAGCTCACTGCTGGATTTGGGGGGCTAGAAATGATGAAATAACACACTGGGAGACATGCACACACATTGCATTATATATCTGTCAAATCTAGCTGTTAACATGTCAACCACTAATATTAGACAGATGCCTCCTTCTTAATTTTGCAAGCTAATATTTATTTTGCCAATAATTTTACCTTCTTTATTATATTTGTCTTTAACTTGGTAAATTCATTAGTGTATTGGTAAATTCGTTAGTGTATTAGTTAAGGTTTCTATGTTTGCCCATGTAAACATGCACAAGCAACGTGTAATGCTGCAATCCAAAATATGAAACTGGATGGAACAACTCATTCTTTAGAATTAAAACTGCATGTAGTGTACTGTTTAACACAACATCCTATAAATGTTTTTGATTCACATCTGATTTGGCTCATATTAGATTACGTTTATTAAATCAAATAGATAAAAGAAATCCTTGCTCTTAGCTCCTCCTTCTTATCTGCAAGATGTCAAGGCAAATAGCACAAATCACACACAATACAGTATTGCTATACAAATCGGATAAATCTACAGCAACACCTGCCTTTTGCATGGACTTTTGCACATTTAGAAGTATTGGATGAGCTGTTTGTGCCTTCTGACTTAACCAGCCAATATTTTTGCTCTTGCTTTCTGTTTATGAAGGAAAAGACACTAGAATTATTCACACATATCAACTGCAATTGAATGCCCATACCTAGAATTGGCTCACCAAATCTCCAATGATTCAACAGGCCTACTCTAGCTGGATTTCATTTGTTACATACAAATTATGAAAATTTCAGTAGGATTTAAAAAAAAGGCTTCCCTTGTCTCATTTCCACACTGGAGCCGAGCCACTTGTGAAGATGCAATCTGTCTTGTTGAAAACAAGTAATTTGGCAACAATTGCTCATATTCTTATTTTAGTTACAAAAATTTAGTACATATGTTTTAGGATATATAGGTTTTCTTGCAGATGATACAGCCTTTATGCAACTGATGAAATAGACTGAAGGAAGACTTGAAAGCTGTCCTGTCACCCAGTTTTTTTAATGGAGTATATAAATCACAAAGTTCATTCTTAAATAACATACAATACTGTAAGAATGGAAAAGTATTACCATTTATTTTATTCTGATAGCATTTAAGGAACAGATAGCATATTACTACTATACAGTATTTTAAATCTGCATGTGTTACACAGACCTTTACTAATCCAACAGATCACTTTAATCTATACATTATTTAGTGCTGGCCAGTCCCACAATCTGATGTATCTTTTCCTCTATAAGGAGTCAACAAATTCAGCTCTGGTCAGACCCCACCTGGAGTACTGTGTCCAATTCTGAACACCTCAATTTAAAAAGGATGTTGACAAACTTGAACGGGTCCAGAAGAGGGCAACCAGGATGGTTAAAGGTCTGGAAGAAATTTCTTACGAGGAGCAATTTAAGGAGCTGGGAATATTTAGTCTTACAAAAAGAAGGCTGAGAAGGTATATGATGGCCATGTTTAAATATTTGAAATGATGTCATATTGAAGGGGGCACTGGTTTGTTTTCCGTGGCTTCAAAGACTAGGGCTCAGGACAATGGTTTCAAACTATAGGAAAATATATTCAATTTGAACATTGGGAAAAACTTCCCAATGGTTAGAGCTGTCCGGCACTGGAATATGCTGCCATGGATGGTGGTTGAGTCTCTTTCTTTGGAGGTTTTTAAGCAGATGATGGATGGCCATCTGTCGGGATTCAGAGTCCTGTGATGGGGTTTGCTGCATGGCAGGGTGGTTGTCTGGATGGCCCTTGAGATCTCTTCCATCTCTATGATTCTATGACATATTAATTTTATATACAGTGACCCCCCCCTGCCTATTGTGGGGGTTAGGGACCCGATCCAACCCGCGATAACTGAAAATCTGTGATATGTGGATGCAGGTCAGGTCGGCCCTGGGGCGCCTAGCTGGGGGATCTTGTACTTACCGGAGGCCTCAGAAATGATTTCTGGCAATCCGGAAGTCACTTCTGGTTTACTGGAAGTCACTTCTGATTCGCAAGGAGGCCCTTTTGGGGCCTCCAGAAGGCCTGGGAAGGCCTTCACAGGCCCATTTGGGACAGTGCCAGGTTGGGGGTAAGTATGGGACGCCTGAAACAGGCCTTTTCCCCCTTAACCCAGGGGGCTTTTTTTTCATATACTGTGGTCCCACGATATAGCGGGACCGCAGTATATGAACCGTGAAAGGGCGGGGGACCACTGTACAAGCCAATGTTCTATCTGCCATCCCATATCACTTCATGTGTTGTGCCTCCCAGTTTTTCAAGCACACACATACACATTGTCTCTCTGTCTATTAATGGATTTTAAAAGATCCTGGAAGGCTGGCATTCTTTAAAAAGGACACTGCAGATTCCAGCACCATCTTTATTTCCTAAAGGCTCCCTGAGGTATTCTTAAGAAATGGAAATGATGAGTGAGGCCACTGACCAGCATTTTATTGTGAAGCATAGTGAGCCTCCCTCCCCCCCCCAACAAAAAACGAGAGAAAATGTGAAGTTGAGAGGTTCTAAACATTATTGAGGGAAGGATAGTGGGTGTAGCAAGAAATGTTCTCCTCTCTCTCTCTCTCTCTCTCTCTCTCTCTCTCTCTCTCTCTCTCTCTCTCTCTCTCTCTCTCTCTCTCTCTCTCTCTCATTGTACTTGCATGGTATAGTGTTTGATTCACTTGTGAGAGGATGTTTGGTATGAGTTGTTTTTTTTGCATTTATTTCTTTGAACATTGTCAGTCTGTCATCTATGAAACTGATACCTCACCATTGCTTTAGGGCAGACGACTTTGTGTTTGTTCTTTAATTATGCTTCTTGTCCAAGTTCCCCATCTGTGAGATTCACCAGCTTGCCTACTGGGAAATGGATGATTTGTGACTGGTCACAAGCACAATGACAGCCATTTTGGAAGAACACTTTTCACAAAGTTCCAGATGTACTTGTCAGCCCCCAAGAAGTTGACAGCCCCTGCGGTCTAGGTGTCTTTCAAACACAGATGGATACAGGGAAGGGCATTCTGAGATGAAAACTTATAATACAGAAGTAGCATTCATTTCTTCTGTATTACATTGTATGTGTGCTCTTTGTGTGGCTTATATTGACATTCTGCAATAGCGCTTTGAGAACATTAACCTAGAAAAATTCCTGCAGACACCTCTGGGATTAACTGATTTTGACAACAACTGAGCTATCCTTCTGCGCTTTCCCACAAATTAGAAAAGTCTTTGCTTCCTCTTTACTCCTCTACCAAGCACAGAGGATGAGACAAACAGGGAGGGCCTCGCAGATGGCTTGGCAGAAAGTCAGAAAGAGCTGTTCTGATCACCACAGTTATACTGCATGAGTGTTTCTTACCAGAATTAGCTCTTGCCCTGGTGTGGTAGGATGTGACAATGACAACAGCTGCCCTGCACTTCAGAATCCCAGAATTTACAACAGAATCCTCAGCATTTACAACATTTATTTATTTATTTTGTTACTCTTAGGCACCTGCATGGTCTTTTATTGAATCAGAAGAAGGATTCTTTTAGCACAATATTGTGATCCTGACTGTCAGTGTCACCCTAAGAGTTCAGAGAGGACATCTTCTGGGCCTTGGAGACGTTGGGAACTGGGCATGGGGTGCCAATGCCATTTTGCTCAGGCACTGAGCTTTTCCCTAAAGTCTGTGCACTTCTAAAGGCTGCAGTAGTCATGTGCAATTTGTTGATGCTGCCGCCTCAAATTAGACATCAAAAACTTTATAACAACTATCTAACAAATAGATCAGAACAATACCAAATGTGAATGCAAAATTAATCACATGGAACAGAAAGGATCTGTTCCAAGGATAAATACAGCAGGTGGAAAGTATATTTGTCACACTACTGAAAATCAAGATAACACTGCAAGAGAGCCTGATAGTCTAAATGTATGATAAGGGAGAAGAAGTGAAGTGCTTAGTCATGGGGATAGAGAATAAAAAGAAATGACCTAAAAAAGAACAGACATATCAGAGGATACAAAGAAAGTATTTCTAAGATACTCATAAATTGCATGAATAATGGGTTATATTTTTAATGTAATAGGGTGAAAAAAATAAGAAAATATACTGTTTTGTTTTTTATGAAGTGTTATAGAACTTCCAATAATTAATTCTGGGGGGTGGGGGGGATAGCAGCAGCTACTGCTTATAGGTTGGAGTGGGGATTAGGCTCCCAAAATGGCATAGCTTCTATGTTTCAGATTGTGAACATGAGTTTTAAGGAACCGATGCTGTGTTTTCAGTGTGGTGTTCCTTGGGACACAGAGTTTCAAGGAACATTTCCCAAAAATCAAGCTTACATGATTGCCACTTTTTAAAGGAAAGAATGGTAGCTATGAAGGTGAAATGCCCGTCCATCTACGAGGGACAAATTGCTCCATACAATTCAGCCCTTGAAGCTCAAAAACTGGAAGCTGCAGTCAGAGAAGAATGATTTATAGATCCCTTCAAGAACAAATAGCATTATTGTAAGACTTTAACTGCTATTGATTCCTACAAAGCTCAGTCACAGCAGCGGATCAGTATTAACTAGAATGATGTCATGTAACAAGTAACATTGGTATGAACTGCCGGTGCCCAATCAAATAAGAGTTTTCATTAGTAATTTTGATGTCCACACAAACTGAAATCTTATTCACTGTGAAGCGTACCCAAACTGACTTTTCAGGAACAAACTTCAACTTGCTTCTTGTTTATCAATTAACTCATATAAAGAGTATGTATTTCAGGAAAGACCCAATGTCCTCTGATGTGAATTACTGAGAAAAATATAGATGTTATATAAATAACATAAGCTATTCTATTTATTCCAAGGTAAAAACATGTGCATACATTAAAAACATGGAAACCCATTGTTTGGGGCAGAATGAAAAGGATATGGCAATGGGAGATGCTTGAAAGGACAGGCGATACAGGCTTCCTATCATTGCTCATGATTCCATGATCATTTCCCTATTGTAGGGCTGAGTTCTATGTGACATATGTCTGGACTCCATTACCTAAGCTAGATTGCTGTCCTCAAGAGTGGTGGAAGGGATGTTCCTATCCCCTGTGTTAGTGACATTTCACTGACATTCCAGACTCTTCTCTCTCTCTCTCTCTCTCTCTCTCTCTCTCTCATTCTCCCCTCCCTCCCTTTTTAACTCAATTGCCTAGAGGATTTTTATGGCATGTCACATTTTTATAAGTTTGAACGTATAAGTGGGCTTGGACATGTTTATGAGTAATCTGGTAAGAAAGGCCATATGACTCATAAATATGTTTAAAAACATGCTTGTTGCATAAAGTACAGGTTGCTGAGAAAGTGTGAAATGTCATAGAACCCTCACCCTAGCTCCCCAGATAACATAGAACATCTAGATGTCTGTGAAGATTCTCAGTCATCCAAGTGAGTTTATCTGGAAGTTGAGTCATGGCAACTGGACTTCTTTTTCAAGAGAGATAGAAATGTTTCGCTGCTCATCCAAACAGCTTCATCAGTCTGGATAAAGCTAGTGCGAGTCCTCCATCTTATATAGTCAGCTTTGACCTCTTGCCACCCTGGTCTGAAATAGGCTCATAAGATGAACAATGGCCTGAATAGGCTTGTTAGGTAGACAACAGTATCCATAGCCTTAAGGTGCACAATGGCCTTAGGTGCTAAAACCTATTTCTTAGGCATTCTGTAGTGACTTATTGACATACAAAATTTAAATATACAAGGGCAGTTGGGGTTGTCATGGTCAAAGATTTAGAATTAGTAGATTCATAGATTAAAGCATTATATAACAACAGGGAAATATTATATTACCTTTAGGCCCCTTTGAGGTATATCAGGCAGGGGAATAAGATTTTGTTCTATATAGACATATACATTAAGACAATATATATTGTGTCTCTTTGAATGCATATGTGGTTCTCATATGTGGGAGGGTTTGTGTTCCAATGTAGCAGAATCAGATACTGTTCTTCTTCAAGTAGAATCTGAAGGCAGTATGAAATGAGGATATGGTAGAAGAAGTAGGCCTATTGCAGCAGGGGCAGCTGCAGTGTGTGTGTGTGTGGGGGGGAGGATTGCCTCCTAATCCAAGATGTGGCAACTCGATAGAACCCTACTGTAAACTTGCTTGAAAGAGTGCTGGAGCAGCAAAGGGTGCTCTATGGTTTGATGTGGTTGCCTTTCTGGACAGAGAAGTTATACATTATAGATCAAGTGACCTATGTCTTCCAAAGCTTTGACAGTGCAACAAAGGCCCCTAGGGGGCAGACATCCATCCTTAGCTAGGGGATCCCAATGTTCTAGGAGGTGGCATGACGGGGAGCATAATAAGGGGACAGTTTATGAGGATGGGACTTCCATAGAGAGAGAAGAGCTGTTTTGCCGCCTGAAGTGGTGGCCCTGGTCAGCAAGCTAAGGGAACTGCTCCACTAGACACTTAATCTTCTTGCAGAAGAAGGAATATAGTATCGCAAACCTCTTGGACCCCCAAATTAAACAGCAGGCAATGGATTTTAAGCAGCAGTATGGTAGGGCAAAGCTAGTTAACGTTCCATCACATGCAGCGGCACCTAATGAGCAGCGAGGAGTCAAATAGAGCAGAAAGAAATGTTCTTACTAACTCAAACAGCAGTTGCATTTTGCAGTCAAAGTCTCTCACCTTGGCATAGCAGGACAAGCTTCCTGGGACACTGTCCTGACAGGTATGACAGGGCTCTGACCTTCAGAGACATCATCCAAGGGGAAGAACATGGAAGAAATTGAGGCATACATACAAGAGCCCAACAAGTTTTTTTTAAGACGGATCTCTTCTCTTATGTGGCTGAAAAGGAGCCTGTTTGTGGAGGTCTGGCAAAGGTGGTTGTCTTGGCCACCAACTACTGTTGTGTGCCCAGTGAGGGAGTATAATCTTAGGCAGGGTACAATGTCAGTCCACATCACTCGAACCTGAAACCTGAATCTGTAGAGAAACATAATTCCCTTAAGGTCCTCCTTCCATTGTTGATCTTCCTTGAAGTCCCTGTGGTTGAGAGCAAATTGCACACTCCACACAGAGTAAAAGGTAAACCATGTTTCAGTCTGCAGCCCCCTCCTGCCTCTTCCATCCTCCCAACTGTTAATCCAAGATGGGGCTCACTTACTAAACTGTGTTGTACTCCATACCGTTGATACAATCCCTGCCCACTGCAGCCTAACTGCTACTCCAATCTGCCTGCCCAGAAAATTTGCGCACTCCCCAGTGTGGATCTGTCTTCTACTTCCCCAATTAGACTGGTATTTCCTACTAGCATTCCCCCTACTTAGGGCTGAATCGGTATGTCCATTACAATCCTTTCCTAATAACAAAGCAATTTTTACTGTTGGTTTGCGCTCTTTTGGGGTGGGGGCACAATCACTGGGAAGGTGTCAGAAACCATGAGGAAATACCATACTCTAAAATGTTTTCTCCGTTTTGTGTTTTTTAAAAGGGAAAATAATAAAAATATAGTATTCATAGATTAATACAGTTCTAGATAATAAATAATTCCAAAGTTTTAAAATTCGGAATCTGGAAAACAAAGACCTTTAATTCTAAATCTGAATTTTGAATATAATTTTTGTGCTAGTGAATATCATCATTATCCTCACAAATACAGTACTACTTATTTAAAATGTATTAAAATAATGATTATTAAGGTTATACTTTACTCATTTCTTATAAGTAATATCCCTTGTAATTCTTTTTTTCAATAAACCCACACTGACCATGAAAAGGTACAAAACTAAACTTTTACTCTTGAGTTTTACCGCTTCATTTATTAAAGATGGGCAGGTGGGACTATTTATTATTTATTTATAGTATATATACATTGGTTCCCATATCTATGAGATCATTATATTCAGTTTGACTTATCTCCGGTTTGAAAATATTAAATATATTAAAAATATTAAAAGAAAAACCCTAGAAATGCATATTATCATTATATAGTTACAAGTACTGGCCACTAGAGAGAGCAAGAGACCATGCTATGAATCTTTTTTTAAACGAATGTGTAACATGGTATTTGGCTATCTCTAGTGGCCAGTTCAATTACTACATGCCAAAAAAAAACCCTGGACCTTTTTTGTTTTGTTTTACCATGCTATGTATAGCATTCACTACTATCCAGGGTTCTCAGCATCCATGGGTGCATGGCTGGAACCATATCTTCATAGATAAGTGGATGCTACTGTATTTCTATTTTCTGCCCACTGGAGCCCTCTGAGGACAATAGTTATATTAAAGTTCCAAATTAAAAAGAAAAAGAAAAAGAGAACAAGAACAAACAAGTCAAAATTATTGTCATAACTGCCAAAGCTCTAGCAGAAGAGTACAGGTTTTTTTTTGTTTTTTGTTTTTGTTTTGTTTTTGTTTGTTTTTGGATCAACAATTCGCCATAAACTGACTTCTCTTGGCAAAGAATTCCATAGTCAATTTTTGTTGCACAAAAAACTATCATGTCCTCAACAACCCTGGTGGTAGGTCATTTAGCAGACCATCTTATTATGGCCACAGATTATGAGGGCTCATACAAGAGTAGCATGGTCTATTGGTCTTCAAGTACAACAATTCCATACTATCTCAGTAAGTTTTGGGTCAAAACTAGCACCTTAAATTGGGCTAGGAAACAATTTGGAAACTAGTACAGTGAATTTGAGTGATGTGTGTGTGTGTGTGTGTGTGTTGTGTCGTTACAGTCATGACCGACTCTTCATGACTCCATGTCCATGGAGTTTTCTTGGCAGGAATACTGGAGTGGCTTGGCAGTTCCTACTCCAGGTGCCTACAGCACCTGGTATTCCCTGGTGGTCTCCCATCCAAGTACTAACCAGGGCCAACCCTGCTTAGCTTCCGAAATCAGGAGAGATCGGATGTGCTTAGGGCATCTAAAAAAATTTCAAGCCAACACCTGCTTGTTCCGTTTTTCAACAGTTACTGTTTCTGAAGGCTAAGCAGTATGGTGTCATGGACAGAATTACAGACTCAGACCCTGAAAGGCCAGGATCTGAATCCCCACTTAGCCATGGAAACTCACTGGGTGAGTGGAACTGGTAAAACCACTCTTCCGCTTACCTTCAAAACTCTATTAGGGTTGCTATAAGTCAGTTCTGACAACAGCACATAACTATACTTTCTGAACATTTTTTAAGGAGCATGCTACAATATTGTAAAGATTTGATTGAAGCATATATCACTGTGGCCATAGCTACTCTCCCTTGGATAAACTGATCACAGGTGAGCCTAGCCCCCCTAGCAGCTACCTACCATGAAGTAATGCAAATTCCAAGAGTCGCTGCTGGTTCTCAATCTTTCTAGACAAAAGCTGAGGACTTTCACATCTGCATCTACTGGAAATTATAGCAGGAGTCAGGAAGCAGCAGTGTGGTGATGAGGAGGGATGGAAAAAGAATTATTTTGGATTAAATAGTCTCAACAAACATAATGGTTTCAGGTTCTACATAAGGAAGAATGAAACTCATATGTTCATATGTTCATAAACACATTTGTAGGGCCCATGGAAGCACTAATCTTCTTCTTCTTCTTTGCTTTTGTCCCATTTGGTGGTGGGGTCTGCTATGAAGGCACTAATCCACATGCATAATTGAACATGTAAAAGTTAAAATGTGCATAACTGAAAACAATAACTGCAAGCAAGCTTTAGTCAGTCGGAGGAAACTGTGTACCTTAAATACAACGTGAAAGTAGCAGTGCTCATTAAAATGTATTTAAAATGTGCACACATTTCACTGTAGGATGAAAATATAAACAATCTTACTACTCTCTACAAAAGAAGAGGAAAAACAAGAAGACGAAGAAGTGGAAGAAGAGTAGTAGTTCAAAGTAATATAATGAAATCCAAATACTTCTACTAACAAACTCTACCTACAATTCTCACATAGTTTCATAAATTTAAAAAGCCCAGGAAATAATAAAGAACCCTGTAAACTAGCATCCACAAGGCCAAGCTTTACTCCTCCAACACCATTGTTTGAGAATCAGCCAATACAGTAGGAGGGGAATTGCAAAACACAGTTTCAAAGAAGGAAAAGATTAATGATCAGTGAGAAAAAAAGGCTGCTGAGAGGACCAGCACAACCAAGAGAAAATTATTCCTGTGTCAATTTCCCACACTAGTATACACCATCCAACAAAATGGCTAACACTCTTTCTGTTTCAACACCAAGCTATAAGTCAGACTGGAGTGACTCACCAAAAACAATCAAACAATGGAAATGTTCTGTATTGCTCACTCCTAAACAGTGTTTTAAAAGAAAAGTTTGGAAACAAACCAATAGTAATGAAGGTTTCTTTATTAAGTTTCTATTTGCTTCAGAGTTGGTACATAATGCTCTTTGTGAATACTGCAGACAATTTTCTAAAGTCTGCAACGTGTGTTGTTTAATTGCCGCAGAATTGTACGGGTGTAATCAGGCATTCTTCTGTGATTTTTCCTTTTTAAAGAATTTTGAAATGTTTTTAAATACACAGAAACACCTCCCTCACTCTGCCTTTCATTAGAGTATGTTATGAAAACTGTGTTTGGGACTTGCTTTTTGAACAAGGATAAAAAAAACCAGCATGTGGTTGTAATATGGCTGGAAGAACTGATGTATAAAATATTTTCATGCAAATGTAGCTATTGCAAAGTTATTAGTAGAGCACCATTAAGCTATGATAAATAATCAAATTAAACTTACCCTCTACACAAAACTATGATGTTAATACTAGTTTGAATTATGACCTATTAAAAACAGATTTCAAGCTTTAAATATTCAGTTGTTAAGAGGGCACCATCATCCCTTCATTTTTCCTGGGCATGTACTGGGATACTTTATTTTCCCTGGAAAGCCAATGGTTTTGCACAACATTTTGTATGTGCAAGTCCTATCTACCCAGCCAAAAAATGTGTTCAAATTTTATAAAGGTGCTCAAGTAGTGTCTATAACCACTGCTTTCCCTCCTCTTTCCTACCCAAAACACCCATCAGAATAATGTACACACAAAAAAGTGGTGCAGAGATTTTAGCAGCTGCAATTTCAAGTGGTGTTTCTATTCCATGTGAGGAAAGGAGACTCAAACATGACATCTCTTCATAGGAGAAAATATGGCTTACATCAGGGGTGCCCAAACTTTTTGTAAGGAGGGCCAGATTTGGTGGCTCAGAATGTGTCAGGGGCTGGTTGCTCCCCGACCCTGCCACCCCACTTCAAGTGTCAGTGTTAGCAGACATGGGGCGAAAGAGGGGGAGGGAGGGGTGGGCCAGCCAGCCGCGGGCCACTCAGAGTGGCCTGAGGGGCCGGATTTGGCCCCTGGGCCGGATTTGGGCAGGCCTGGCTTACATGGTTCTCCACCAGCCTTCTTCTCCACTTTCCAAATCAAGAAGAAATCAAACAAACAACTTTGTCCTAGATCCTTAGAGCAATTAAGTGATGAAAATGAATGTGGATTTTAAAGGGGAAATATTACAAGGAATAAAGAAAAATCCATAATGAATTTCTCTGACCATAAGGAAAAATCCCAAATTCTGGTTTTGAAAATAGTAGTTGTTTGGTGCTGGGTTTTGCCAGAGATGTAGAGACAATACTCCATTTCAGAAGAGATCTGCAGGAAACCAACAGTGTGACTACACAGAAAGGAAAATGCAAAATCACTCAATTCCTGTGAAGTCCCACTGGTATATGCAGGTTTTCCTAGTCTCTCTGCATTAATGGCTACACAAGGAGAGAAAGGAAGCCTTGTTTACACCTTGCTTGCAATAGGTCTACAGGTGGTGCAGTTAAGAGGGAACTGCCTAAGAAGCAACTAAAGGTTCTGTATCTTGTTAATTTTGCTGTAAGATGTTTTTTAAGAGGCTTTGCCTCTTAAGAAAAATCTTACTTGACTTTGCTCACACTGTTCCATAAGTGTGTGCTGGATTCCTCCTCTTTGCCTACGCAGAGAGGCTAAGTTTAAAAAAACGAGTTGTGGGAGAAGCTGTGTATGTGTGCATGGCTTGTCCTTTCTCATGACACAAACAGTTAAGTGTACAGGATGCGGGTGTGTATGTGTGCATACAGCTCATCCTCTTGTTTCTACACCAGTTTAGGTGACTTCATGCCTGAAATTGTGCAAATGAATCCCCACCCTCAAAAAAGTAGAAGCTTCCATGGCAGAGGGGGAAACTCAATTGAGGGAAAACTACAGGATTTTCCTTTGCATTTTCCTTTGCATTATGTGGTCAATAGAGATGGGCATGTCTTAGTGGTATTCCCGTTTCAGTTTCTGTTACTCGGTTCCATTACTCTACGGAAAGAGTAACGGGAATTACTCTGCCAGACTTCGAGCTCGAACCGACGAATGAACAATTTTGGTCTGATTTGTCATGCTCATTCCTTGCATCGCGCGATCGCGCGATGCCACACGGCACAAAAATTTTTTTTTAAAGTTAAAAAAACCCGGTTCCCGGCCGAAAAACAGGCGGAAAAATGTCTGCCATGCCTCAGGGCACCTACCAGAGGGGTTGTTTCTGGAGGTCCCCGGCCTCCCCCCCCATCCCCCGTCCTGGGATGCTCTGGTGGGACTCGCCGCAGGCTCGCAGCCAGCAAAAAGCCCAGTCTTGCTGCCGGCCGTCGCAATTAAAACGCAAGCAAGCGGCACGGACGGCACAGGAAAAAACTTTTAAACTCTCCCCCCACCCATTCCTGGGCCAAAAAAGCAGGCGGAAAAATGCCTGCTTGACTAAGGGCGCAGGGCACCTACCGGAGGGTGGTTTCTGGGGGGTCCCGCCTCCCCCTGTCCTGGGCAGCCAGACTCGCCATGCCATGCGGTGTGGGGCGGGGATCCAAAATGGGGCGGCGAACGCAATATTGTTTTTGAAATCGTGGTCCAAAAACACACAAGCACAACAGAAACACGCAAAAATTTATAAACTGCCAGATTTTTCACAGTAGCAGTGGGTTTTTTTTGCAACAAGATGTCTCTCCTCTCCTCCTCTGTCCTCCATTGATTTTATTTTATTTTATTTTATTTACACCTGCGCAATGATGGGCTGGCCGAGTGGCCAGCCATGTGGGAGTGGACGACCATGCAAATTTTTGGAGCCATCCCACCAATCGCATGGCCACTTGGCCATGGAGACTTCTGGGATGTGCCAAAACGCCCCCTAAAACCTGCCCTAGCCCCCTAACCCTAACCCTAATCCTTGACTCCAGTCCTTACCCATACGTCACAGACTGTCTTCTTAGTGCGTCAGAGAGGCACCCAGAGGTGCAATCCACTAGCCCACTGTAACCTTACCCGTCACTAGCCTAACCCTAGCCCTTGCACTAACTCACCTTAACCCTAAGCCAGATCTACTTGCATTGCACTACACGCAAGTACGATTCCCTTCTTTGTGAGACATGGCGGTGCGAGAGCCTTAGGCATCACCTATGGCTCTGGGTTCACTGCCATCACTAGTCTCACTGTCTGCAACTGGTATGCATATCCATATGGCTATTGCATACCATTTTGCAGCAGCAGCAGGTGAGGAGGGGAGAACCCCATGTAGAGGGGTCTCTTGGAGCCTGCTTCCCTTTCCTAGTGGGTGAGGATAGGAGGCACCCACAGGTGCCTCCAGGAGCCCGCTTTCCCTTTCCCTTCAGAGGAAAAACCAGTACAGAGGTGCCTCCAGGAGCCCGCTAAAAAGTGAAACGAAAAAACAAAAACGAACTGACTAATTTTTGCGAATTTTCGCGAAAACCGGAAACGACCGAAACGGAACCGGCCCGACTAACGACAACTCGAAAAAAATTTTTTTCAAGTTGTGCCCATCTCTAGTGCTCAACAAAAGAAAAAAAATAATAAACAGGTCACATCAAACACGTAGAATTTCTGACTTTGTTTTCCAGTGTAATTTGTTGCAGCCTCAGTCATCAAAAGAACAATAATTCTTAATTCTGTCATGGTGGCAGGGTGCTGCTTGGTATGTGGGAAAGGGGAAATCATGATGTTTCTCAAGCCTCCTTTCCCATCCTGAAATTTCTGTTTCAGAAGAAAAAATCATAAGACCCTCAGCTTCTCGTGAGCTCCCAATCTCTCAAAGTGGAATTGCCTAGACTTTACAATTACAGTACTAAACACAAGCATCTAATTTCAGGAAAATAAGGTTCTTTTTTAAGGTAAAGATAACATTTCCAAGTAGTCCCTCAGTGCTTTTTTTTTTTTTAAAAGAAAATTGACTCAATGAATTAGGACCTCTATCACTTGCCCAATTAGAATTTACTTTTAACTTTTTCTCTTTAAATCTGGGATTGATCTATTTACCTTATCCTTTTTATCACTCAAACACTCATTTCCAAGGAGTGTGGGAAAGCAATAGCCACAGCATGACGCCTATCCAAGTGATTACAAACAAAGGGTAGTTATGCCATAGGAACAGCACCTATGAGATCCACGAGAACGAGGTACAGATGTTTGAAAGCTGTGCCTTGTTCTGGTGATGCCACCTCCTGCCAGATGCAAGGTAACCAGCTCAGTTGGCCCTCCACTCTATCCTTGGTGCTGCTGAATGCATGGTATGGTGCACATAAGATCCAGCTCATCCAGGACTTGATCCTGGATGAAAGGCAGGCCTGGCCTATACCATAGAGTCCTGGGTGGGTGCTGAGGGAGGGCCAATCCTCTCCCTTATCTTGCCCACCTGGGTATTCCATCTGGCACCAGGGTAGACTGCAGGGAAGAGGAGGGAGTTGCCATTGTGCATAAAACCACCTGTCGGACTCTCAGCATTGGCAATACCAAGTTTGAAGCCCTCCACATGTAAATAGGGGCCATGGAAATATTTGGGATTGTGCTGGTAGACTGCGGTCCCCATGTCCCAGTGCTCTCCCTTCCGTAACTGGCAGCCTTGGTCTCCGCAGCATTGTTGAGCTTCCGCAGGCTTGTAGTACTGGGTGACCTCAACATCCATGTGGAGGTGCAGGTCACAGGGCCAGCTCTTAAATTGTTGGAGAACGTGGCCTCATTGGACTTGTCCTGAACTTTTCAACAGCTCCACACTCATGGTGGGTCACACTTTAGATTTGGTGTTTTCAAATGCGCAGAGAAGGGCCCAATGATGACCGAACTTGTGTCGGTCCCCTTGCTATGGTCGGACCACCACCTGAAAAAATGCAGCCTTGCAGTGGCACCCCCTCTTCATGGGGAGCTTGGACACATTAAGATGGTCCACCCATGCAGGCTAATGGATCCCCTTGGGTTCCAGAATGTCATGCATGAGATTCCCGATGAACTGGTTGGCAAGCCTGTTGATGTCTTGTTGAAAGATTGGTATGCCACCGCCTCCAGGGCAACTGACATGACCGCTCCTGCATGTCCCCTTCACAATTGGGTCCGCACTGCACATTGGTTCATCCAGTACCTGCAGGCCTTGAAGTGGAATAGAAGGAAGGTAGAGAGCACTTGGAGGTGGTCCCCAATGGGATATAATTTATTTGCTGTCAAGATTACATCAGCTCTTTATTCAGCTAAGATTAATGCCTCAAGAAGATCTTACTTTGCTAACCGGACAAGCGAAACACAAAACCATCAGGATGAACTCTTCTGTATAGTCTGTAATCTATCTGGAGTTGGTCACAGTGACAGGCCTCCCCCTAGCATTTCTTGTGACCAATGTGTGTCATTTTTAAAATCAAAAGTGGAGGCCATATGTCAACACCCAGATATCCAGTTAACAGTCGATCAAGCAGAGATGTCCAGTGCATTGCCTTACCCAGCTTTCCTGATCACCTTTCAACCCAGGTTATTAATTACTCTTTTTGCTGATCCGTTGACATTTCAATCTGTCTCCATTCTGTCCTTAGCCTATCTTTGATCTCTGATCTTTATGACTGTTGTTTTATTTATTTTTATTATGTTTTACATTGTGTTATTTTAATACATTATATATTGTATATGGTATGTTTTATGCTGAAATTTTTGTAAACCGCCCAGAGTGGCATTGGTGCCAGATGGTGCAGTAAATAAATAAATAAATAAATATTGGGGCCAACTTAGTTCCTAGCAAATCACTAGCTTAAAAAACTCTCTGGGCAGTTTACAGTTTTTAATTATGGAGCTACACATTTTCTTGCCTCATTGAGTTGGGTACTCAGTTTACCAACTACTGAAGGATGGAAGGTTGAGGCAACCTGGAGCTAGCTACCTAATCCTGGGATCACACTCAGGTCATGGACAGAGTCTTGACCACAATACTTCAAGTTCAATTACTGTGCCATATGCTGAAATGCATATGCACACAAAATAGTGTTAAGAGTTGTTAATTTATATATTAGAACTTCCATGACAAGTCAGATTCTGTCAGGAGTTAGCCAATGCGTAGTAAATGAATTAATAGTCATGGGAATAGATAAAACAAGCGACACATTTCTGTTAGAGATGTCTGTTAGTAGTCTGTGCTGCACAGTAGGTGCTGCCTGTTAGGAGTTTGCCTGTCTTTGACTAGGTGTGATATAGAAGATAATATGAAACCTTTATAAGTCTGGGAAGCACAAGTCTATACCAAGCCAATTTTTTCAAGCACAGTTTATTCTACATACAGGTTATACACAAAACATTCTCAGAATTTTAGCAAGACTAAATGAAGGTTATATTTAGCTCCTGGTATATAAAGAGAAAACACCATTCTCATTCTTTGTGGTTTTTAATACATTTACAAATATGAAAATAAAACCATAACTCATGTATGGCCCATTAACTACCCCTACTCGTGCATCTATAGCAAAGATAAACATGGATTAAAGACCCACTAAACACAAGTCCTATTGAATGGTCTTTTTTCTGATTAGACATTCACAGGATTGCATACTTCCCATTCTATGATTTTAATTTTACTGTACTAAAATTTTCATTTTTAATTGGGATATATAAACATATTGTTGTGTAAAAAAATCCTAAAAATACACCTTCATTTTCCTAGTGAATTTTTATTTCTGCTTGGCAGGATCTGAATTTGAAAACAACCTGAAATAATATTAACATAGCTCTTTCAAATTTTGTTAGTGGGTGCTATAAATAGGTGAAATTAAAATGAGATAAAAGTTATAATTACATTTATTTTATTGTAGAGTGCCAGGTGTTGTAATAAATCAAACCCAGAGGAGGGAAATGTAATGTTCATTTGAGTCATACTAGAGATATTTCAAGGATCCTTAGGGAAAATGCCAAGAGCACGTTAAAATGACTGACCTGATTGAGAATAGATGTCATACACTCAATAACTATTGTGTAATCCTAAAGATGCTAAAAATATAGAATGGTACTGTGGTGATTATTACAAATTAACCCCTGGTTATCTATCACTTCTGAGCAACCAGTAATCCTCCACACCTACCCCACATCTCTACCTGGAAACCACACACACACACACACACACACACACACACACACACACACACACACACACACACACACACACACACACACACACACACACACACACACACACACACCACACTAAAGCTGCAGTTGCTGAGCCACATCAGAAGATCTTAAGTCTTTTGATGATAAATTCCTGCTGTTCTATGAGTAGAATGAACACTCAGAGATCCATTTCACACTGGACCAAACAGTGATGATTTATTAAGAAGATCACTCTGATAAGACTGAAGAGGCCCCTATGGCTCACAGATGAGTTTCAAATGTCCTGTGAATGTTTTGAGTGCCAGTACCAGGCCAGAAGCCAAGGCCTGATGACCTTGTCTGATGAGGAATTATGGGATCTGTATCAAACCTCCTTTTGTATATGATTATTACAGATCCCTCACATGTGCTGTCAGTTAAAGGAAAGTGAGCTAGCCTTTTCTGTCTTACCTCTCTTTGAAGGGGGAGAGTTGACTTTGATTTCCTTGGGGCATAACATAAATCCTAAAAAAAAATTCCCAGCAAAAGGAGTTACTTATACACTTGCTTGAATCTATTGATCTACATCTCAGAACTTGAGCTACAGAATCTCTCAGTCTATATTAATACTGGAAGACATTGCTCTGTAAGACAGTTCTACATAGTCCATCAAAATTTTTTCTCATAAACATTGCAGCCATGGCCAAATTCAAGCCTTTTAAAGTACAGTACATCACTTCTAGTACATCAGTAGTTCTTGCTGTGTAGTACAGTAGATATAGCGAAAATATGCAGTAGAGAAGAAAGGGGGAAAGGGGGGAACTTGGATTATATTAGACCATGACAATTTCCCTCACAGGTTGCTTGTTTATGAAAAGTCATCATTAACAACTCCTGCCAAAATCCATAGACTCCATAACTTTCTGTATCTTTAAAGAAAACGACAACACCATCCTAGATCTAAGATGTAAAAGTAAATTTATTTTAGTTTTAAAAGTATATATTTTCAAAAGCAACATAACTTGTCAAAATAATGTATAGTTATTACTGAAGAAAACAGACATAAATCAGCCTCTGATAATATAAAAAATGGCTAGTAGAATATATAATGAATTGGATCTTGGCTATGTTTTGGTTATAAATGTAAATCTGGACGGATCTTAATATATTCACTCCACAAATAAGCTGCATGCATTATTCACAATCTTAGAAGTAGACAAGCTCTTGTATCTGCACAAACAGGTTGTCACAAAAATAAACCTCTGTACATGAAATTATTTAAAATACTGAACCACTGGATAATTGATTGAACAACTATACCCTATTATATCTCTGATTATGTAGCATTTCTGTCTTTTTACCTATGTTTAGTTCTATTGATATATTTTAGGTCATCTAGAACTAAGATATACATGGAGAAAAATATACCTGATAGTTGTTGTGAGTTTTTTTAGCTGTTTGGCCGAGTTCCGAAAGTTTTTCTTCCTGACATTTCGCCAGACTCTGTGGCTGGCATCTTCAGAGGGCAAGGAGCTCAGGGAACCAGGAGTTCTCTCTGCACTCTGGAGTATAGAGTGAGTGAGACTGGGGTTTTTAAAGTTATGGAAAAGAGCAAGCTTGTCCTATGCAGGAGAATATGTGTTAGTCATTGAATAAAAAAATATTATATTGTTTTGCTGCAAATTTTTCCAAAATATATGTTTAGGTTCTGGAGAGCAACTTAATGGGTGGTAGCACTCCTTGTATATCTTAAATATTTAAGATTGAACATATAGCCAAAGATGATAATTTTGCAAAATCCCCCCCCCATCATAGCCATTTGAGCTTCTGCCCCACTCACTGCATTGTTTTTCATAGAAACCCAAGAACACTCAGATGATGCAGATGGTGACCACTTCTGAGAATTTCCACTTTCCTTGGAGAAGTTTTCTCCACTTCTGGAGAAGCTGTATTCTCAATGTCTCTGCCCCCAAATGGTCATTAAGTATGTGTGGCTGTAGTAGAAAGATGCTACCTCAGTGACAAGGTGGAGTCATCTGAACATTTCTAAGATGCTTGCAGTGTTCACCTCCACATAATTCCATCTCCTTAAAAGCCCATGGCTGACTCGGCAGCTTCTGTGTGGTAGTGAAATTGGAGAGGCATGGAAATGATCCTCAGGGACTGAAGGATGATGGGTTGAGAGGATAGTACAAGGATCTGGATGCTTGTATCTATGAATGTGTAAACAACATTACACCTCAATGGACATATATTGGAATGAATTAGAGATATAGATCCTTTTATTTTTCATGGAATTGTTCTATCCTCTGCCTTTATAGGCTATAATCTCGTTCATTTTTGAATTGGGCCTATAACTGAAGTTTTACCTTTTCAACTTCTCATTGTTGTAAGATGTTTGGATGGCAATAACACCAGTAATTTTTCATAAGTTGCAAGGATGTATTGTTTTGGTATATATGCCTGCATTTTCATACCTATAAAACTTACGAATTTTACAACAACTCTGAAGTAATTTTGTGCAAATGTAACAAAGAAACAATGCAGATAAAGCTTGTAAAATTATACAAGCTGATGGTGCATGGAATTGTTGCAACAATAAAAAAGCCTATTTTTGATAGATTAATCTTGATATGCTTGCCTGTGATTGTTTGCTTCCATTTAATTATAGAGCACTTAAGAAGGAATTCATTGTTATCTGTATTGCCCATGGTTATTGGTGAAGAATTTTGTGGGGCTTTCAAATTCTATATCAAAACTGCTGAAACTGATGAGAATAATATTGTCTCTGTTCTCTCTGAGAGAAGCCACTCTTACAAATGTTGTTTGCATGGATCAGGCCTTGTCCCTCAAAGGGTAAACTCTCAATTTTCACCTTCATGTCATCACCTAAACCTGTAGAACAAAGCCAGGTGTGTCTCCTGAAAGCCAATGCAAAGCCTAAACACTTGGTAGCTGAGTCCAAACTGTGGCCATGGCCTCCTCCAATACTGCAGCGGTTGTGGTCCTTGCAGTATCCCAGATGACATCCAATAGGGGTTGGAGCTTAGATAGGAGAGCTCTTTGGTATACCCCCATGGCTACCTGATAGTTCCAGATTTTGGAGGATGGGATGTTTACCTGGTTAGACTCTGACTGTAGTTGAGAGCCCAAGACAACTACCCAGTTGGGTGGAGGATGTTGGAGTAGAAAAAGAGGCCTCATCATAAAAAACCCAGTAGAAGTTTTCAGTTCTACATGATTTAGAAGAGGAGGTGATCTTCTGAAAAGTTTCCTTGGCCAGTGAAATAATGGAAGGAAAGATCCTGAGGTGAACCAGGAAAGATGAATCCGATGAAATCTGGTTGAAATAGGAGTCAGAGTGCGGTGGTGCAGGGTGATGAATTGGAAGATTGATGGCAGAGGCCATGCGCTTCACGAATTCGGGATAATTCCCAATCAAATCCAATGAGGAGGGAGGGCTTGACTCTCCAACATCCAAATCCAGGGAGGGGATATCTTGATGGGCAGAGCCATCTTCTCCATTGGTATTGCATGAATCTGAAGAAGGTGGGTTCTAGCCAGGTGGCAATGGCGATGCCTTGTCCTCCAGGGGAGCTGCAGCTCGAGGAGGTCTAGGACCTCAGTATCGGGAGCTTCGTTTGGAGTCAAGTGCCACCGGGGTCAATGAGGGAGATGGGAATGGGGGGCAGTAAAGGGCTGGCCAGAACGGACCCAGTTGGCAGCCTGGATAGAAGGGATAGCCCGGCATCGAGGGACAGGGCATCAGAAAAGGCGGAGGAGCTGATGCCCTTGAATCCAAAAGTGGTGCCACAGACGAGAAAGGGTAGGAATGACCCCCGTTTCACTTTCGAAGGGGTTGGATGTATCTCCACCCTTGCAGAAGGGACCTCCTTTTTGGCTTTCTTATGAGTAGGTGGTAGCAGTGAAACACTATGTTTTCGCCTGTGTTTGTGATTCCAGGCAATGGGCTCCAGATTTGTACTGACCGCTGAGGTGCAAGAGCTAGGAGGGTGTCCATGCCATGGAGGTAGAGTAGATGATGAGTGGAAAGTAGGCATCTGGTGAGGGGGGAAAGCGGTCCCTGGTGATCTCACTGGCAATCCATCCCGATGGGAAGCCTCATATACTAAAGGCAAATTAAAGAACAGCGGGCGGAGATCTTCCGTAGCTGCAGCTTTGGAGGCAACAGAGGCCGAATCCAATGAATAAATGGAGACTGGAGGGGATGGGCTCTGCCTGTTTGGGGATAGTGCAACACTAGTTGCGGACTGGTGGGGTTGATCAGGGTAGGAGTGTCTAGATGTTGGTTTCGAAGGCTTGTTTTTCTTCAGCTTCTTCAAAACCAGGGCATCCACCGAACTCGACTTCTGTATGGTCTGAACAGATTTAGCCGGCGCCTTGGAGCATGGCAGGGTCATCTGAGATGATCCTGGATCCATATTTTGAGGTAAAAGCAACTTCTCCAGAAGTTAAGCATTTAGCCATTGTCTAAAATTCCTGAGAGCCTGGGTGCTAAATTTCTGGCAATGGAAGCACAAAGCGGTGGAAGCAATAAGAGTGCCCTTCCGTGAGGGGAATTCCCCCACAGCAAGAGCACTTTTTGAAAAGGGCCCAGTGGGCCATAAAACAAACAAACAAGAAAACGAGGGGGGGTAGAAAGAAAAGTACTGGGGAATAAGAAACAGAAGGGTTTTTTTAAAAAAAAAACACTGTGGTTCTCGAACTAATGGAGGGAAGCAATTCCTGACCAACTGCAACGGTGGTTAGAGGGAACTGAGGAATTCGATGGGAATTGGCGGGAGCTTGCATGGGGGGAGGAGGAATAATGGATGTGTCTTTACTTGCTTTGGAAGCATTTCCAGATCAACTCGAGCATGGGCTCAAGCACCCATTTGTGTGGCTTCACAAAGGCCAGGAAGAAGAACTGCTGATTTGTTTCTTTCATTCAAACAGTGCTAACAGCCAATAATCATAAATGTCAGTTTCTATATAGTCTTTACTGACAGGTAAATCATCATAGGCATCTGTTTTACACAATTTACATGAACCTGCCTTGAAATTCTTGAAAACTAGATTTTATTTTGCTTCAAACAAATAAAACAACACAAAACAAAGCAAAAATAACAGGAGAGAAGTGTCATGTCAGCCATTCATCTCATTCCCCCAGCTTAAAAAGCATGTTGAAACAGACCCTTGGCATCAGCAGTACAACAGCAGCATTGTGAGCTGTCAAGAAGTGTGATATGGCAGGCAAGCATGAGGATAAGAACATAAGAAGATCCATGCTGTATCAGGCCAAAGGTCCATCTAGTCCAGCTTCCTATATCTCACAGTGGCCCCACCATATGTGTCTGGAAGCACACAAGAATAGATATCTGTCTCCTGATACCACTCCCCTGCATCTGGCCCTTGAAGTGCCCTGGTTTTAAGCTTGGAACTTACACATCTCCATCATAGTTTGTAACCTCTGATGGACTTTTCCTCCAGGAATCTGTCCAATCCCCTTTTGAAGGCATCCAGGCCAGATGCATCACCACATCCTGTGGCAGGGAGTTCCACAGACTAACAACACGCTGGGTAAAAAAAAATTATTTTGTCTGTTCTCACTCTCCCATCCCTCAATTTGAGTGGATGTCCCCTAGTTCTGGTATTTTGTGAGAGGGAGAAGAGCATCCCTCTATCCACTTTACGCATGCCCTGCGTAATTTTGGACATCTAAATCATATTCACCCCTCAGGCGCCTTTTTCCAGATGAAAGAGCCCCAAATGTTTTAGCCTTTCCTCATAAGGGAGGTCCCTCAGCCCAGTAATCATTTTAGTTGCTCTCTTCTGCACCTTTTCCAGTTCCACTTTTTTGAGATGTGGTGACCAGAATTGTACACAATACTCTAGGTACAGCCTTACTATTATTTTGTACAATGGCATTATAATGTTGGCTGTTTTATTTTCAATCCCCTTTTTGATGATCCCTAGCATGGAATAGGCCTTCTTCACTGCTGCCACACACTGGGTTGATACCTTCATTGAACTGTCCACAAACACATCAAGATCTCTTTCCTGATCTGTCACGGATAGCTCAGAGCCCATGAGTTGATAGATAAAGTTCTGATTTTTTTTTGGCCCAATATGCATTACTTTACATTTTCCTACATTGAAACGCACTTGCCATTTCACAAATAGTAGACTCCATAGAATCAGTGCCGACAGGGGCTTGGTAGGCCCCTGTATAAATCCAATCCTCTGCTATATATACGAAATCTGCTGTTGAATATCTTCAACAAGTGGCAGTCAGTTCTCTGTTTGAAGACCTCCAGCAGTGGACATAGTAACTGGTTCCATTTTCCTATTTCAGCTACTCATATATATATACTCATATTTGGTATTTTGTTCCTTTCTCTCCCCGCCCCCTTTTTATTCTTCATATGAAGTCTATCCTAGTGTAACTTAAGCTGATTATATCTTGTTCTGCCCTCTGGAGAAGCAAAGAACAAGCCTCTGTCATCATGTATGTGACAGCGCTTCATGTACTTGAAAAGTATTATCATGTCCCCCTAAGCCTTCTTTTCTTCTTGCTAAACATAACCATTTCTTGCCAGCTTTCCTCAGAGACCTTGTTTTCCATCTTTGTGACTCTTTTAGATGCTTGCCACACTAGGAAACTGTGGTTCTATTAATGCAGCCAAAAAACTGCATTAACCTTTGTTGTATCTACATTACACTGGTTGTTACCTCCTGTTTGGCTTGTGATCAGCTACTTTCCCTTAATCTTCATTTCAAATGTACTATTGTGAAACAAAATATCCCCATTCTGTATCTGTTTTCTATCAGATGATCGATATATATTTTCCTTCATACAAAAGGTTGCACTTGTTTTTGCTGAATTTCATTTTTAAACACTGCATCTTAGGGAGATGCAGATTTAGCTAGATGTTTCGACCACTTCTGGCACAATATGGTTTGATCTATTTTGTAGTTTTCAGATAATGTACAGGAGACTCTACTCCATGTCCAGTCTGGAGCTTTCTGGTCCAGCAGCAAGACTACTCTCTTTTTTGGGGAACTAAGATAGAGTACCATACTTTTCTATCTATAAAACACCCTTCTTTTTCTAACTCAAAATTACAGTTTTGCAACCAGAAGGTTCTTTCCCTGGCTTACTTCCCAGTATAAGACTACACTATATTTTTAGTCTAACGGTTTTAAACAAAAATATAGTCTTGTACACCAAAAAATACTGTAATTGGGAACAGATTGCATCCAGATAGAAGGGCTTCTTTAAAGGAGATTGCACTCAGTAAAACAATCCTTTCCAATACTGGGCCTGACCATTGTCTGATCACACTCTTATTCTCATTGGCTTTGCCTTATGCTTCTGCTCTTTGGTTGTTATTATACTGTATTAATTTGAAATTCGAACAACACAGAATTTGTTTCATAGGCATCTTGTAAATATACAAAAAGTCGATTGTATGCCAGATTATTTATCTATGATGTCATAAGAATGTGCAAATTGTTTTGTTCCACCAAGACAAATTTCACTTTCACAGATTCAGTCACTTGCATTTCTCAGAGGCACAAACAGTACTTGGGAAGAATATTCAAAAACAATAAGGGCAGGGAAAGCACAGTCCTGCAGCTGTTTTTAGCATGCAGCTCTCAACAGGCCAAGCCAGCAAGTCAATGGTGAAGGATGAGAGTAATTGCAGTCCAACAATATCTAGACAGTCACATATTTCCCGCACCTGCAATGCATTAATGTTGGCATGGAAGCACATCAAGCCTTTTTTTTTTTCAGGCGTTTTCCGGCATTGAAAGGCCATGAAGTTCCTGTATGAACAGGAAACCTTATGATGCTGTGGCAATCATCCTTAAACCCTTCCAGCCTTGCGGCTGAATCAGAATACACACACTCCTGTATGGGATCAAGCTTAATGAATTTTCAAATGCATTAAATGACCTAATATATAGGTAGATGTATATCTCCCAATATTGAAGGTTATGTTGAATGCTCTCATAACAACACTGGCTGTCTGTACAATAAACGGTACATGGGTGCATTAGGATTTTTGCCTCCTTTTCCTTCTGGAAAAGTATCTAGATTAGTTTATTTTATGGTTACACTTCAGCAGTGAAATCAAGGATGCTTACAATACAATTCAAAACAGTATATTAAAGCGGCGGCAGCCACCACCACCACCACCACCACCATCATCATCATTTTAGAACCACCAAGTTGGAAAAGAACTTATGTATCAACAAGTCCATCCTCTTTCATGGAGGCACAGTGGAGAATCAAACTCCTGACCTCTGGCTCCGCAGCCAAATGCCTAAACCACTAAACTGTACAACAATTTTAAATATACAGTGGTGCCTCTTAAGATGAATTTAATTCATCCAATGGATAAATTTGTTTTACAATGAGTTTTTTGGAACATGGTTTAACACAGTTTCCCATAGGAATGCATTGAATTTGTTTTGCGAGGCATCCCATAGGCAAAATTCATCTTATGTTTTTCATCTTATAGTGCATTTGTCTTAAGAGGTACCACTGTACTATAAATATATTTTTAAAAACTCAGCAAAAAAATCAATATACAATACTATCACATGGCACTGAAATGTTAAGAGAGGCTTCTTTGACAAAGAAAAACTTTTTGAGGTGGGCAGGATACCCATAAAGGGGTATCAAACAATGAATAATGTTTCTCTGATCATCCCCATCTCACTTCAAATAGAAGTGAAAACAGAAGTGCAAGGAATTAAGGCAGGCCTGCCCAAAGTCTGGCATGGGGACCAAATCTGGCCCATCAGGCCATTCTGAGTGGCCCACAGCTGGCTGGCCTGCCCCTCCCTCCCCCTCCTTCGCCCCATGTTTTTTTTTAAATCTTCCGTCAACACTGACACCACCGGGAAGCTTGTGGGCTGCTGTCACCGGCACCGCCGGCACCCATGTAAGGCTGGGAGCGTGGGCGGGGGTGGCGCGCGGGCGGGCCGCCACCACCGGCACCCCTGGGAAACTTGTGAAGCTCAGGAACACCGGCACTGCTGGGAAGCTTGGGTAGCTGGATGATCTGCCACACCAGCACCGCAGGGGAATGTGTGGGGGTGGGCAGACCAGCGGGCCTCTGCCACTGCCAAGGAGCTTTGGGTTTGGCTGGCGGGCGAGCCGTCGCCACCGCTGGGGAGCTTGGGGGCGTGCAAGGTCACACAGATTGTCTCTTCCAAGGGGCGACCTGTGGCCACGGTTCCCTGTGCTTCCTTTGGTCCCCACATTCCTTCCTCCCTCCCTTGTTCCCCACCTCCCTCCCTCCCTCCCTCCCTTCCTTGTTCCCCACTTTCCTTCCTTCCTCCCTTGGTTTCCACCTCCCTCCCTCCCTCCCTCCCTTGGTTCCCGCCTTCCTTCCTGCGGGTGGGGTTGCAAGGGTTCAGTGGGTGGGGCTTATGGGTCAGTGGGTGGGGCTTGCAGTGGGGTGGCAGGGTCAGGGAATAACCGGCCCCTGACACATTTTCAGCCACCAAATCTGGCCCTCCTTACAAAAAGTTTGGGAACCCCTGAATTAAGGTATTGGCAGACCAATTTGATAGAGACAATTTCTTGAGCTTGGGGGGGCGAGGATTTCTGTAAATAGGGTATCAAAACAAAGAACCTTTTTCTGATAATCACACACTCCATTTCAAATGGTTGTGACACATAACTGTTAACGTATGGGCCAGAATATTCACTTGTTTCTTGATGGTCAATCAGCCTTGCATTGACTTAGATGTCCTTGTCCATCCAGGTTACTATGCCATGTGCTTTCAGACAGTTCGAGAAAGCTTCCCCTTTTTTGTGTAGGTCTCCACAGGAGTTACAGAATCTGGATTCATGAATACAATTAGAGGGAAGTGTCCTGACTCCCTGAACTTTTGTCCTGGGTTCCATCCCCCTCATTGTCCACTAGCTCCTAAACCTTTTCTATGTGTGCCTCCCTTTACTTATCAACTACTGGACTTGGATCCCCAGTGCAGTAGGACCTGCATATCCACAGGATCAGTACTTGCAGTTTTAATTATTCATTGCATAGGAAAGAAATAATATAATCAATAAAATTAAGCCCATAAATAACCTTCACCATGTGTAATACCAGAACTGAACACTAGATTGGACCAGAGAATATGCTATAAGGTGGCTTAATGGAAACACAGTCCTGGCTTGACTTCTCAACGGGAGATTTGGAAAAATTGAGAAGCCAATTTGATTGATTGATTGATTGATTGACTGACTGACTGACTGACTGACTGACTGACTGACTGAATGAATGAATGAATGAATGAATGAATGAATGAATGACAGGATTAGGCAGGGAAAGCTTCCTTGCAAACAGGAAGGCAGGAAACCAAGTCCTTTGGGCCAGGGTTTCTCTGCATGGAACCAGAGAAACGGTAAGTACATACTGTACAATACCTAAGGTGAGAGGGGGAGAAGGGGGCATGGATTACAGGATTCCATGGTGCCCCTCAGTTACTTTCCTGACACCCAGCAATGCTACAGCACACAGTTTGGGAACCACTTACATCATTTAATGATGAGGCTGAAGTGAAGTTTCAAAACAGATCTAGCCTCTACATGCAAGTCAGAATTTGGGTCTTCCACGCTGTTCATTCACATTTATATGGGACTTAAATGGAAGTGGGAATGTCTACTCTTCAGCCTTGCTACTGGTTGCATGGTAAAATGTGGTGGCAGGGATGACTGCACAACTCAGTATCTTGATAAACTCAGATTCTAAAACATCTGAAAAGGGGTCATCTTTTTTTCAAGATCCAAGACTGTCCAACTCTCTGTTGTACTGTATCTCTAATACCCAGAAGAGGAAGCTCCTTGATTCTATGCCACAGCTGTGAAGGTCAATGTCCCGATAGATCCCAGCTCCTCGTACCAGTATTATGTATGATTAAGAAACTCTTTCATTTTGCTGTCAGTCTTTGTTTCAGAAGAACATTTGCCCTCTTCAACTCTTTATCGTCTACAGACTTAAACATACCACCAAAAAACTCTCATTTGTGCCACTGTCTAACTCAAGCATTCTAACACTGTCACAGCAAGACTCCCCGAAGGCATACAAACAAACAAAAAATGGAACAAATTGAGCCTGAGTGGCCAAAGACAAAATAAAGGCAGACAGTTTGCCTACAAGTGCTGACTCTTGCCCTTGGCCTGAAGGATTGCAAGCAAAGGAAGCAGCTTGCAGAAATTCATAGAAAAATAAAAGATATATAAAAACATTGAACAGATAGGCAACTTGTAATTATCACTGCGGCTATTACTACAAGGGGAACATCTGGACTAGTCACTATTTCTGTCAAATAGTGGGCCTTCATCCCTTCATATGCTGAAAAAAGACTGGGGTGGGTGGATGAGACCAATAAGCCTGATTCTAGCTGAGACACCAACAATTTCTACTTTGATCATAAACAAATTCTTCTTTTTTTCATTTTCACTGCAAATAACACTACATACAATATTGATAAGTATAACATTATTTGTTGTAGCTGACTGTTCAGTGTCTTCTAGTTTTATACTGCATGTCAATTTATGTATTTGTTTACGGTTTGTTTATTTTATTTGGTTGCCACCTTTGTCCTAGTGAGGGGAACCAAGGAGGTTCACAATGACTAAAAGAAGTTCAACTAAGAACACAGCAAGTTATGACATTTAAAAAAACCCAAATTAAATTAAATTAAATTAAATTAAAATGGCTGTTTAACATTTAACAGCATTAAAAACACATTTAGGAGAGACCCAGCTTCCCACAATTTAGTTAGCGAAATGTTTATTTAAAAAACACTGCTTTCACAACAATCATCTTTAGGAGGCTACTCCACAACCTAGAAGCAACCAAAGAAAAGCCCTCACCTGACTCCATCAGACCCAGTAATGGCAATGGAACCATCAGGATATCAATGGCACCAAACTCCAAAACTCCAAGTGACACCTCCCACATCTTCTGACCTTCTGGATCCTGTAGGCCCACAAATCTCTTACTGAAGATTTCATAAGAGGATCCTCTTCTATTGTACATGTGAGTTTGCACATTCACACATGCAACTCTGTGCACATAAAAGCAGAAAGATAAAAAGGATGGAATGACAGAGTTACTGAGAAGAAAGAAAGAAAGAAAGAAAGAAAGAAAGAAAGAAAGAAAGAAAGAAAGAAAGAAAGAAAGAAAGAAAGAAAGAAAGAAAGAAAGAAAGAAAGAAAGAAAGAAAGAAAAGTCAATAGTTTACATAAATCTTCCATATGTTTTAAGGTTTTACTTTCTAATAGAGATGGGCACGGAACGAACATTTTTTCGTTTCCGTTACCGTTTGTCATTTCCATTACGCAACTAAATGACAAATGAAAATTATGATGAAAATGAAACGAAACGAACAGAACCACGAAAACTGTGGTCATTACGTTTCATTTCCGTTAGTGGCGACGCGCAATGAAATGACCTGTTTTAAATGTTAAAAAACGCCCTGGACATCCGTAAAAATGCAGCAATAATTATTTATATTGTCTGATAATACCCACCGGGGGTTGGGGGTCCTTAAAACATTTGTTTTTGTCTTCTCCCATCGCAATGTATTTTTATTTTCCCTTTAAAATGGATGTCACCACCAGCCACAAAATGGAAGCAAGCCATGTGGTGTGGGATCATGTTATTTATTTATTTATTTATTTATTTAAATACTTATATCCCGCTCCATCTTCTCAACGGGAACTCTGGGCGGCTAACAACACAAAAGGCTAAAAGCAAAAAGGCTAAAAGCTGAAAATAACCAGGCCACCAAGCAAGGTCTGGCGGAGGACAAGATGGCGGCAAGCGATGAGGCAAAAACAAAACAAAACCAAAAAAACACTAACTAATAAGGTCACCATATGCTTCCTTGAAGCCCTCTGGTGGGACTCCAGCAGGCGCAGCTGGGATGAGATGGTTCCTCGAGGCCCCACCACTAGCGGTTCAGTCCTGCAGCCTCTCTGTGTGCGCCTGCGATGATGGGTCTGGATCCGGATGCCCTCAGGGAGATGCGCTCCGCCAGGTATCCTGGTCCCAACGTGGAGGGCCTTGAAAACCAAGACCAGGACCTTGAACCTGATCCGGAAGACAATGGGAAGCCAATGCAGGCGGACCAGGACTGGGGTGATGTGCTCACGAGCACCCACCACCAGCCTGGCTGCCATTTGCACCCGCTGTAACCTCCGGACCAGGGTGCAACCCCACGTAGAGGGCATTGCAATAGTCGATCCTCGAGATCACCAGGGCCTGCACAACTGTCCTCAGGGAGGACTCATGCCAGGCGGATCCATCCTGCGGAGATTTTTTCACCTGGGTGTTTCCTGGCCCTGTCTGTAGGCTGGAGGAAGTACCCCCAGTCTAGGAGGGGGATGCCGAGGCGAAGGCGCCCTAAGAACAGAACCTCCGTCTTCTTTAAAATCTCTGGTCCATTCCAGAACGGCCTCCAGGCACAGATAGAAATGAAAAGGAGATAAAGCTGCATGTCATCAAATGACAGCGAACTCCATATCTCCTGATGAAGCGGCCTCATTAAACATTGAACAACGGGGAGATTGCCGACCCTGGGGCACCCCAAAGGGAGAGCCCAAGGAGCCGACAAGACATCCCCCAGCTGTACCCTCTGGGTCCGGCCGCCAAGGAAGGACAAGCCAGGCCAAGGCCTGACCACCAATTCCGCCTCAGCGAAGCCGGGCCAGAAGGTTACCGTGGTCGACGGTATCAAAGGCTGCTGAGAGATCAAGGAGGACGAGCAGGGAGGAACACCCCTGTCAGCCTCCCTGAGGAGGTCATCCTGCAGAGCGACCAGGGCGGTCTCGGTTTGAAGAGGCCTGAATCCAGACTGGAAGGGATCCAGGATATGGTTTAACTCCAGGTATGACTGGGTGTATGCAGCCACCCCCTCAACAACCTTGCCCAGGAAGGGAACAATGGCACGGACGGAACAGAGATCCGTCGCCAAGCCAGGTTTCTTAAGAATGGGTTTTACCACGGTCTCCTTCAGGCGGGAAGGGAAACAACCCTCCCGAAAGGAGCTACGTGGCGATGGAAGAAAACCACTCTGGCATGTTCAGATTTTATATTAGCTGGGCAAGGGTCAAAACAACTTAGCCATAGCTCTGGAGGCCTCCGCTGAAGAGACCGGCCCAAACTCATCCAGGAGGGAGAACGGGGGGTGAGGCACTGGAAGACCCAAAGGATGGACTAGAGCAACTGGGGGGCAAGTCGGAACGGATGGCCTCAATTTTTGATCTAAAATGGGCTGCAAATTGCTCACTAGTGAAATCACTAGGAGGAGGCCAACCAATAGCATGCCCAGGTTGCAGACTGGGCGGGCAGGTCTGGCAGCCACAAGGGCATAAAAGCTCTGGCAGCCCCGTCCTCCTTGCAAAGTTAGGGTGGGATGGCTGTCTCTGCGACTCTAGCTTCAGTCCTGCACAAGACCTCTCGGTGAACCCTCCCCTGCCCCACAGTGCAGTCACTCTGCAGCTGCCTTGCACCCTGGACAACGCCCGCCACTGCCTTTGCAGCCTCCCTGCATACCTAGTCTATAATGTGTCTCTGCCAGCATCCATTTTTTTAGTGTTTTCCCTCTGGTCTGGGGCGTTGGGGGGGATGCCTGCGCACGGAAATGCTTTAAAAATCATGCAAAAAGCGGGTAGAAATGACAAACGAAAAAACGAAAAACGGTAATGAAATTTTTCAGCTGAAACAGACCTCTCAATGACAAACGAAAAACCAAAACGCCAGTTTTTTGTTTCGTGCCCATCTCTACTTTCTAACAAAAAACTATAAAGGTGTATGTGGCAGCCATTTACACAGACACAGAGAGATATTCTCTTTTAGAGGCAGGAAAAGCATTAAAAAATAGTATGCTACTTGAAGCTATATTCATATCAAATTAGTTGCAACTCCTTACTTTAGGAGCAAGCAAAAAAAAAGAGGCAAGAGCGAGGAAGAAAACCACACAAAGACAGAATATTCATCTGAAATGACAAAATATAAGAAAGATGTTTGCAACACATACAAGACTAAGCCAAGAGGCTTCCAAGCCAACAAGTGTAATACAGAGTCCTATTTTATCTTTGGCAGCTAATTTGCAACATTCATGACTACGAAAGCTATTTTTTTTTCAGCTGGACTGATTGGATAGGAAGCTTTCCAATAGATTTTCCTTCAACAATCCTCTATTAAACAGTATGGCTGAAATCACCCCTAACGTTTCACAGTCAGAGGAAATGAGAGGAATCAATTAGAGAGAGAGAGAGAGAGAGAGAGAGAGAGAGAGATCAGATATTTTGACAGTGAAATATCAGTATTAAGGGAAGAACTCTTAAAGGAAGGACAGGTATTAGAAGATATAAGATGGACACGCAATGTTCAATGTGTAATTAATTTAGATTACAATATATTAACCTGTTGATTCGTCTTGTGATTTTTCATTCTCATTGCCAGAGGAAAAATAAAGAAGAAAAATATGAGTCTCGTGTAATATTAAAGAGAGGGCAAGGCCAGAAACAGATGCTAGGGATCACTTCTGAGATACAGATAAAGTTATTTTAGTTCTAATTATATTTTTATGTACCGTCAGATGTGGTGGCTCAGTGGACTAAGGCTACGAAAACTGTTGGCTGCAAAGCCAGCAGCTCAGTGGTTCGAATCCTTGGTGCCACACAGCGGAGTGAGCTCCCGCTGATAACCCCAGCTCCTGCCAACCTAGCTGTTCGAAAGCATGCAAATGCAAGTAGATAAACAGGTACTGCCATAAAAAGCAGGAAGGTAAAACAGTGTTTGCTTGCAGCCATGCTGGCCACGTGGCCATGGACTTGCGCAATACTGGCTCTTTGGCTTGAATATGGAGATGAGCACTGCCCCTAAAGTCGGAGACGACTACTATGCATGTGTGTGGGGAACCTTTACCTTTACCTTATGTACTGTCAAGTCACATCAGAATTACAGTATAGTGACCCAACACTTCCTTAGATGCATGAGGTATCAAAGGAAGAGATTGACTAGTGCCATACATACCCCTTAGTGTTTCCATTGATGAGTTGAGGTTTTGAATTCAGCCTCCTTGAATACTAGTCCATCACTCTCTCTACTATCGTTCCTTCTTTCGTTCCTTTACCAAAGTGTTTCACAGAAGCAAGTGTACAGTGCAGCACCTCTGAAAGCAAAGATTTGGCTGGCTGAACATTACTGCCCAGGGGACACCTGAGTGTACCCAAGATGCTCTCCTACTCTGGGGAGGATTCTTCTGTGCAGCCAACTGGCTGTAGTTATAACTAGCCCCAGTATGTGTTTCTGGCCATAGATGGGTTTGGAGGCAAGGTCATTTATTCATTCATTTGAGAAGGGAACATTTTTACTGAAAGGAGGGTGATTAGCAACAACTGAACCTGACTGAGAAAAACAGTAGCATGATTTGATACAGACCATATCATAAAGCAATTGTTAAAAAATATAGACATGGCTAAATTACAAAACTGAATCACAGGACGTATGTTTAGGAGGTAAGAAGGGAGAAGTGCAAGGACCTTGAATATAGTTATAGAAACAGTGGGTCTCCAACTGTTGTAAAATTGCAACACCCATCATCCCTCACTACTGCCCATACTATCCAAGTATGGAGACTAATATGTTCCCTGCCTCTGGCTTAGTGGGTGTTTTCCAGATATGTTTAGGAGATTCAACAGAATTATGTCTGCACTGATTCCGCAAAGATTGATGAAAACTGAGATTTTATTGTTAACAAAGAAGCAGAAGCTGCAACTATTAGCAGTTCCACATATTAGGAATACAGTAGGACCCCCGTATCCACTGATACATTATCACTGATTCAGTTATCCACGGTTGACAGAGGAAAAAAGTTAAATAATTCAGCAGCCACAAAGCAAGCTATTGTCACAAACAGCAGCCATAAAGCAAGCTACTGTCTCAAAACAGCAGTCATAAAGCAAGCTACTGTCAAGAAACAGCAGTTTGGAGGTAGGTGGGTGAGCAGGCGTTCTCTCTTATCCATGGTTTTCATTATCCACAGGAAGGCCTGGAACCAATCCCCAGCGGATATTGGGGTCCTACTGTAATAGCAAATGTGGTTGTATCTTGCTACATTTCTATTGAGCACCTTGTGTTATACTTTAAAAAAACAACTACCCATAAACCTCCTGTTCATAGTATTCCATCCGTGCCCTAGTGATATTTTCTGGCTGAAGAGCTATAATGACCTTGACAAGCAGGGTAGTTGTTGTTAAAGGGCGTTTATACACGACCCCTAAACTCCGGGGCAAATGGCTCCCAGCTCCGGAGCTTAAAAATGTTTCCCCACCAGCTCTGGAGTTTACAGGAAATTAGGTGCAACCACGCCCACTTTAGCGCATCCCAGCGCACCTTTCAAGTACCTGCTCTTTGGAGGTGAAAATTCCTTGATGCGGTGTAATGATAGTGAGTGCGGGGCTCTCCTCGCTTCTGTTTGTTGTTGTTTTGGCTCCCACCCCTTTAAGAGCTACTTTACAGAGACTGGAATGTTGCCGGCAAGAGCGAGAGGCAGAACGGAGGTGAGCGGCATGCTTTTTTCTTTCTCATTTTCTCCCTCCCCTCACGCAGCCAGCAGCCAGGAAGTGCGGATGGGTGGGGACACAAGAAGAGCGACGAACCCCTAAGATCTCTGGTCCAAATTTAAGTGGCCACTGGATCTTAGGGGTCGTGTGAAAAGGCCCACAGTTATACATACACTTCAATAGTTGAAAAATGCAGCTGTCATGGACTCTGAAAGCCTTATCATTACCCCACAACTTATAGATATACAGTATATGAAAATCCAATGGCAGTCAATGGGTAGTGCCAATCTTTAGATTTCCTAATAACATTTCAGACCCAGGACCAAGTATGAATCAGAAAGGCTTCAAATCAATATGCACCAAACAGAGTTATTTCTGTATGGATAAACTAGGTTACAAGCAGCACACTCCTAGTTATTAATATAAAGGTATTAAATATTACATACCTTATAATGAAAATATCATAAATGCTATACCAAGAGGAGAAGTCAGGGGTTATAGCACAACACCGTAGCTAAAAACATCATCGTGAGAAGTATGCCATTCTATTCTTAAGTTACAACTTGAAAATGTAAGCTGCAGAAGCAAGATTTATTCGGTATATCCCAGGCATTCACTGTCATTACATACAGCTGAAATGCTAGTACCCTTAGGCTCTGGAAAACCTCAGTCACCAACTCTTTGCTGCACTGTTGCACCATGCACTGAAATATACAATGAACTTCTGATTCTCCTTAGCCCCAGGCAAGGCTCATTACAAAGGTTGTTCTTTCTCTGCCCTACTTTTGGTTCATTTTATCATGCAGAGCTTAAAGCCCTTATTCTAATTTATTTATTGGTCTGAACACCAAGGAAGCATTCTATTGTGATCTGCAGATCTTAACCTTAATATGCTGCTGAATCTTGCAGACATAATACTCTGGAATAAGTAAAAAATACTGACCTAACTTGACAGAGAGAAAGGATGCTTGAAAAGGTATTCAGCAAGAAATATGCTAAATGCAGTATTCAATTTGTTGCTTGAATTCTGCAACCAATTTCCTGCATTTTGTCTGCTTATTAACCAGACAATATATACATATAAAAGAATGTAAAAATATTTCAAATCTCCATAATAAAACATTGTAAAATTATTCCAAAAGAGCACGTTATTTCTAGAACACTAGAAACTTGAGGAACTAAACACAAAAGACCCATAAATGTCCTAGGAAGAAAGTCTTTGTTGCAGTACAATCCCAAAAGTGCAAGTTTTAAAATATATGCTTATCACTAAGTGCTTATCAGAGGTCATATCAATTTTGTATGCCAACACTGCGTAATGTTCTTTAAAAAGAGAAAACTAAAGGTCAGTGGCAAACTGAATACTATTCTGCCTTCCTTGATCTGTTTTTTTCCCTTTACTTGGTTACTGCATTCAAGGAAATAGCTGTTATAGATCTTTAAGCTATGAGTTTCTTCTAATGTTTCAGAACAGATGTGCTAGTATTGCAGAAACTGGCTGTAGATAAGTTGTGTGTCCTGGGTGAAAGCTGAATAAATGTAGTTTTGTGTTGTTGATCAGTAGCATATCATTTCTTTGCATGATAGCTTCAAGCAGATTGCAACTTGGAATGTACCATGGTGTCACTAAACGTGCCTCGAAGAGCAGCACATACAGATTCCCAAGATTTAGAAAGGAAGCCAGATCCCTGAATGAGCAACGGGGTCACTGTCAGATATTTTGTAGTAAAGAGACCCAATCACTTGCAGAATGACCAGAAAGTAATACACAATGAGTTCAGTAGTCTTATAAAAAGATGGATTTTTTGGTTGTTGTTTTTTGTGAGAATCTAGTACAGTGATGGCGAACCTATGGCACGGGTGTCAAAGGTGGCACTCAGAGCCCTTTCTGTGGGCACCCGACACCACCCATTCATAGCCACCAGTATACAGGTTATATTACTGTATTGGCACTTTGCAAAAAAAATTAGTGGGTTTTGAATTGCAGTTTGGGCACTCGGTCTCTAAAAGGTTCGCCATCACTGATCTAGTAGAAGCATTCCTAGAATGCTTAGCCAATCATTATACATAGGCTATGCCAGATAATATTGGACAGATAATGCAAAGGTTCATCCCCAGGACCGTCCACTCTTTAATGTATTGGGGAGGCTTGTAGTTCTGCAGAGGTTGCTGAAACTCCCATCAGTGTGATAAATAGGAAGATTCTGGGGATTCCGGGAGTAGAAGTCAAAAACATCTGGAATCCCAAAGGTCTGCTGCCCTTTTTGAATCTGTCACTCTGTCCACTACACCATAGTGGTTTTCCATGGTGCAATTAAAGTAGGGGGGGATAGAAAGAGGCTTTCATGATTAATGCATCACAGTCTCAGATTTTTAGGGTCCATTTGTTCACAAAAGAACTGCCAGACCTGTGAGAAACATCAGCTACCACATGTTCTCTAATTCTCACATTAAACAAAGCAAATTCTTTTTTCTAGTACCACCCAGAAATCCGCAAAACCTGAAGGGTTTTGTTTCATTCTCTTAATGTTGGTGCTGTCCTCCTGCTACTTTTGCCATTTTTATAGCCCTTCTATTACATCTATCAGAATGACGTTTAAGCATCAGAGCACAGCCGTGTGGGTTTTAATGTCCTTTTTATACAAACTCGACACGATCCATCATGAACTAAGGAGGAGAGGGAAAATGGGAAATCAACTTTTTAAAAATAATCACATTAGTATGCATTTGTGTCCCCGTGGCTTTCTCATGTCAGCTTGTCAGTGACAGGACACACACCAGAGCTAAAGAGAAATGAGGAGCCCATCTGTGTGCTTGAGAGCTCAGTCATCTGCCAGCAACTATGATACTATAATGCCATGCTTCCTCATCCTGGAAAAATCCAATTTGAAACGTAGAAGAATGATGGTGGTCCATGACTGGCATCTGAGCTAACAATGTGTCAGTTGCAGCACAGCTTACCATCTGAGGGGAGGAAACACTGCCATCCATTGCCATGCAAGCACTGCCAAGAAGAACATGTTTTTGTCAGGGTCAAATGTAGTGGAGTACACAGTTTGACAAGCGAGCACCAATGCTATCCCCCTGGTGAAATTCAGTTGCCAATTATGTGGCATCTATCAAGAGAAATTTACAAATGATACAAATTAATTGATAAGTGCCTGCAGGGGAGAGAATACCCAATGGATTACCCACTGCATTTTCATTCTGGCTTGAGCAATTTACCTACTTCACTCTCTGATTAGGCAACATACATATATGAATAATGATCAGTACAGATATTGGGAGCTTTACTTTAGCTACATAATCTGGAGTTTAATTTCATATCCTACTACCAACTACAGCAATTAGTTTCACTGCACCCATTAGGCTAGGTAAAACTGACTCAAGAACACACAGCATTGTCAGAGTTTTTCCCCATGTTTCATTGACTTGCATGACCACGATCCATATTAAGTCCTGAAAGTGCTTGTGCCCCTTCTAGCATCCCTAGAGCAGGGAGTACACAGACTTCCAAGCAAGCCTCACTGTATCACTCTCTTCCCCAACCCCATAAAGAGAATCTACTAGTGAGGGTCAAGTACCGATCTGACTCTATCTCCACCTGACCTGATCCATACTCCAACTTATTCCAACAAAGCTGTGACAGAAGACTTTATTTGCTCTCTAAACACCAAAAGCACAAAGGGTGGGTGGGTGAGAGGAGACTGGAAGCAGAGAATGCCTGCTTCATGGCTAGAGACCTCTATTTCCTCATAGGTGGCCCAGATTTGAACCCACCAATCCACACCATCGGTGGGAATGCAAGCCGTCCACAATCCCACCTGATTGAATTCCTGCTGCCATTCCCATTGTCCTTTGAATGGCCATATCACATACTGAGAAGGAACTTTCAACCTTCCCAATATGGCAGCCAACACATTTCCCCTGATCCCTGCCCGTGTTGGACAACAAAGGCAGCTGCCCAGTCAGTTGGGGGCTGATGAATTTTGGTACGTCTTTACTAAAACATTAAAATATGTAGTTTTTAATCTATTTTTTTTTTAAAAATGTGGAAAGCAAAAATTATGTGCCCTCCTCAAATTCACAGCTTTGCTTTTGCATATTCACATGTACTTAAATTAGAAAAAGGGGGAAATGATCTTTGCCATTTTGTACCAATGAAAAGACACTGAATATTATGCATGTGCTTTCATTAAATCATGAACTGGAAAAACAATTACAACATGATAGGGTACACTGGTATATTACCTCTTGAAAGGTGAAGAATCACAATTTAACTAGTTGTGTTATTAACTTAGTTGTACAGGGTTGCTCAGTGAATTTGGTGTTTGTAAATTCTAAAACAAACTGGCTTGAATTGTAATGATAAAATAATGGACCAGTCAGAACATAGTTGTTCATGTTGTTCACACTCCTGGAATGATCCGATACAGTTCTCAACCCAAAAGATCAAGTATGCTTACAGCTGTGTATTATGAGGAAATATTTTAAACATATACATAAATATCTAATAATGTATAACGATTTTCATGCATAATTTTATCAAATTAAAAAGCAATGTACAAATAGAACAGAATAGACTACTTCTAAGTCAACATGTGATATGTCAACCTAATAAAATAGCCAAGATCTGTATGGAACTGACATGTGAAATGTCAAACTCCCATCAAATGAGACATACAATGCTGCATTGTCAACGGAATAACTGCTTTAAACTGTTTTTTGAATAGCACCACCTCAGGCTGCTGGGGTCATACATGACTGGTTATACCTCCGTATCCAAACCACAAGCATGTCATTGGCAATACTTATAACAATACATTATCTATATCTTTCCTTAAGACAATTTACCTCCAAAAGTTACAGCACTGCATCTCTACACAAGATAATTTTGCCATATAAGTCAGTTATGACTTGATGATATGCAGTTGTCCCCCACCCTTTCGTGGTTCTTATACTGTGGTCCCGCTATATTGCGGGACTGCAGTATATGAAAAAAAGCCCCCCTGGGGAAAGGAAGAAAAGTCCTGTTTCAAGCCTCCCATACTTACCCCAGGACTGGAGCTGCCATGAACAGGCCTGTGAGGGTCTTCCTGGGCCTTCTGGAGGCCCCAAAAGGACTTCCCTGCAAACTGGAAGTGACTTCCGAGAGCCTTTCTAGACCTATTGGAGGACTCAGAAATGATTTCCGGTTTACCGGAAGTCACTTCCGGTTCGCAGGGAGGCCCCTTTGGGGCTGCAGAAGGCCCAGGAAGGCTCTCACAGGCGCATTTGGGGTAGGGCCAGGCTGAGGGTAAATACAAGAGCTCCGAGCTAGCCCTCCCCCCAGGCCTGACTCGACCTGCATCCGCATATCATGGATTTTCAATTATTGTGTGTCTGGTCAGGTCCCTAACACCTGTGATAGGCGGGGGATCACTGTATAACATATACCTTGCTACTGAAGGCCCATGTTCCAGGCACTTAGTATAGTATAATATCAAGAAATTTTTTCTGACTGTGTGTGTTAGTTATATTGAATATCATAGGCTGGCTATATCTGAGACACACACACACACATCTCAAACCATAACACTCAATCGCTGCTCTTACCCAGGTCCATAGCCTGAGATAGCATTCCACAATTACTGTGAAGTCAACATGGTGAAAACTACAAAGTTTTCATGAACAAAATTATGGAATATAAGTGAACTAAACAGAAGGAGCAGCCAATAAATACTGTATATGATCATGTTCCTCATTTTTCTGTATTCACTTGATGGTTGCATTCTATTTTGTGTAAACCATTTTCTCCCATCACTTGCTTCTGTACTAGAAATAATTAACAGCAACAATTAATATAAGAATTATGGATTTTTAGAAATCCACACTGTGTAAATACTATGATTTTTCAGAGGTTAAGAAGGCATCATACAGCATAATAAAGTAGACACTATTAACTGTATTCTTTGATCAAACTGCATTACACATAATCAGGGGAAACTGTGATCCAACTAGAAAGATGCCTTACTAAAGATTTTTGGTGTCAGCTCCTTCCCCATTTGGACCCAAGGCCACAAATTTAATATCTCTGGTACACCACATGTACATCCTAAAATGGCCTATTGAAATAAATTAATTCCATAAGAATGTTAACTATGGGAAAATCATTTCATGTCACTTGCATATGAACTTGTCAACTAACATCAGCTCAATGAAAAAAATCAGCTCAATGAAAAAAAATCAGATTTCAGAATCTGGATAGTTTTATATACTTTCCCGCTACATTTTCTTTAATAATTGGTTTTTGTTATTTAAAATGCACACACATCTATGTGTACAAAACTAAGCAACCTATTTGGGGGTGTTACCTGTGTTTCTGACTGTACCAACTTGCCTAAACACACTATGCTCTACTATATTTTTTACCACCAGTAAATGATTTATAAGCAGTATCAAACTATAATTAGAGAAGAATTAGGACAGCAATTATGAATACAAAGGAAATAGTAATGTCCTTATCATTTATATGTTCATGAAAAGAACCACACTAGTGCTGGAAAAATATTATACTTTTAGAGAGGCAGTTGTTGCTTTTTAAATGCAAATGTTTACATCATCATTTGGGCCTCTTTAGTCTGGAAAAAAGGCACTTAAGGGGGGATATGATTGAGACATACAAAATAATGCAGGGTATGAGTAAAGTGGATAGAGGGAAGCTCTTCTTTCTCTCCCAAAATACCAGAACTAGGGGACATACACTCAAATTGAGGGCTGGGAGAGTAAGAACTGACAAAAGAAAATATTTTTTCACCCAGCACGTTGTAAGTCTATGGAACTCCCTGCCACAGGATGTGGTGATGGCATCTGGCCTGGATGCCTTCAAAAGGGGATTGGACAGATTCCTGGAGGAAAAGTCCATCACAGGTTACAAACCATGATGGAGAAACCAGGGTACTTCAAGGGCCAGATGCAGGGGAGTGGTATCAGGAGACAGATATCTAGTCTCATGCGCTCCCAAACGCATCTGGTGGGGCCGCTGTGAGATACAGGAAGCTGGACTAGATGGACCTTTGGCCTGATCCAGCATGGCTCTTCTTATGTTCTTATGTTCTTATGTTCTTATCATCATCATCATCATCATCATCATCATCATCATCATCAGTCTAGGTAAAACTAACATTGGATTTAGTATTTGCTTCCTGATAAATTTATAATTTAAGATAAAAATCAAATAACCTGGATAATTGCTAAACAGTCTCCTCCAGCCAACAGAAAGAAAAGCTGTTGTAGTTCAGTAATAAAAGCACATGCTTTGCTTGCAAAAGGTGTTACTTTAGCTCCTGGTACCAATCCAGTAGTGCTAGATACAATTCCTTATTGAAATCCCAAAGAACCATAACTGCTCATCAGTATTTATGTATTTGACTTTTAACCCACCCATCTAGTGTCAACATTAGAACCTTGAATTGGCACAGAAGCATACAGGGAGCCAATGCAGGTGAACATATCTCAAAATACCTGAAACAATCCTGGCCACCATGTTTTATACTTGTTGCAGCTTTCATACAGACTTCAAAACTAGTCCCATGAAGAGAGGTTCACAGTAATTGATCCTCCTTGAGTTTAATAACACATAAACTAGTGTTGTTAGGGGTTTTCTGTCCAGATAGGCAAGTGTACAATCTACCTAAGGTGGGAAAAGAGAGACCTGGCCAAGACTGAGATATGTTTCTCCATAGAGAAGGCCAGGTCCAGAAGCACACCCAGATTGTCAACCTAGGGTTTCAGGGGAGTGTAATTCCATCCAGACCAGACATGAAGCCCCTTATCCAGCCGAGTCCCTTCCCGATTGCAAAATCTCCATCTTGTCAGGGATTAGTTTCAGTCCGTTAGCCCTCATAAAGTCCATAACCAAGGCTAGACAGCACTCCAGAGTCTGTACAGTTTCCACTGTTGACGAAGTAAAGGAATAGCATTCTGATGACAGCAAACTACAAAACTCTGGATAACACCCGTGCCCAGCAATCTCATATAGGTGTTAAACAGCATTGGGGAGATGGATTGACCTCTGTGGTACTCCTCAGAGCAGAACCCAGAGAGTCAAAACAGAATTCCCATGCAGATCCATCTGAACATGGTCTTCAAGAGAAGTCTGGAGCCAGCATAAGGCTCAGTGTCCTTATCCCCAAGTTCAGGAAGCTATCATAGTCAATAGTATCAAATGCTGCTGAAAGATCCAGGAGGACCAATAAGGTTATATTCCCCTGGTAAACCCCCTCAGCAGGTCATCCAACAGGGTAGCCACAACTATCCTAGTCCCATGATCTGGCCTGAACTGTGACTGAAATGGACCAAGACTATCAGTGTCTGCCAAGAACGCCTACAGCTGGTCTGCTACCACCCTCTCAATCAGTTTTCACATGAATGATACATTGATACAGTAATGGGTTGAAAGTTATTTAGACCATCCACCACCAATTTGGCATTTTCTAGAATGGGCTTGACTATTCTCTCCTTCAAAGATGAGGGCATATAACCCTCCTGAAAAGAGGAATAATTATCTGAATGCTCTATTCTACTGTTACTTCCTTGGCCAATTTCAACGGAGAGGTGGTGGCTTTACAACATGTAAGTACCTTGTCAATGTCATCATGAATCATAGGCTGGAATTGATCTAATGAAACTGAACAAGACAGTGCATCAGCTATCCTGATATGATCTATTGCTTCACTAGTGGCGTCAAGGTCCCTGTGAATGGTCTCAATCTTTACTCAAAAATGTGCTGCAGATCAGTTACATGCACTTTCATCTGATTCAGAAACAATGTGCTGTCCAGCACCTCTAAGATTCCAAAACATCTGGTGGTTAGACATCTCATTGATGAGCTTGGTGTCAAACATATCACTGTTTGAATGGCATTGTAATACTTGCTGGACATTCTTTTCACCGTAGCTAAATTCTCACCTGAGGCAGCTTTCATTCAACTGTTCTCCAGCCTTCTCATCATTTGTTTCATAGTTCTCAGTTCATCTGTAAACAAAGGTGAGGCATGAGCAGGTGTTTCGGTGCTATCATGCCTACTGCCTGAGTCACCAACAACTATCATTTGGTGACCTGGGCTTTGACCAGATCAACTGAAAAACCACTCAAACAATTTTCCCTCTAATTTTCAGCTCTGCTATGGGGATTATTCCTCTTGTGCATGTATGACTCCATGTATCCCACATTTGACCAGAACCAAGAGGGCTGAAAATGACTGCTATTGGTGTGAGGAGGAGAAGGAAAGCTGTGCGGAGGATGTATGAGTCGTTAGCCATGGCCTTGCTGGTGGAGGTATGAACTATTTTTGATTTGTCTGGGGATTATTGAAATCACTGTCTAATAAGTAGCACATAGCCTGTGCCTGAGCCCCCCACCTCTGTTGACAGCGGGGTTTTCAATGCTCACATGAATGGTTTCCCTGACCCTTCTCTCACACCACCTGTCTTCTCTGTCTAATATGTATACATCCTCATCTTTGAATAAGTGCCCTTTGTCCTTCAAACGGATGTATATTGCTGATTCTGATGAAGCTGTTTGGATGAGTAGTGAAACCTTTCAATCTCTCAAGAAAAGAAGTCCAGTTGCCATGACTCAACTTCCAGATCATTTTATATACCATTTTATATACATAATAATTTATATCTTATTTATATTCTGCTTAGTAGTATGTGTGTATCTGTCAATGCAGTTTGTTGTTGCTTCTAACACAAATAAAGATGAAAGCAGATGAAAACACTCTGGTTGGAAATAAAACCACCAGGCGGATTCAAGTGGATGATATATCATGTACCCAAAAGAAAGTGATGGAAATCTTAATTCCACATCATTTCCGATATCATTTCCCAATGCAGTTACCCCCTTAGCTTTGTATTTTCCTAAGAAATGTCTACAAAAATCTTAAAACACTCAGAGTATAGAGTAGATCCAGTGATAACAAGGATGGTGTATTTATACATATTCACATATAGGAGTTTTAATATTTTATCACCTGTGTGTTTGTGTGTGTGTGTGTGTGTGTGTGTTTGTTTGTGTGTGTGTGTGTGTGTTGTGTCATTACAGTCGTGACTGACCCTTTGTGACTCCATGTCCATGGAGTTTTCTTGGCATGAATACTGGAGTGGTTTGCCAGTTCCTACACCTAAACCACTCCAGTATTCCTGCCAACTCCTAAACCACTCCAGTATTCCTGCCAAGAAAACTCCATAGACATGGAGTCACGAAGAGTCAGTCATGACTGTAACAACACAACACACACACACTCCATAGTTACCATTTATTTCTATTTTTACTCTTCCCTATCTGGAATGCCCAGAACAGCTTAAAATTGGTCTTTGCCTTATGCCATGCATTTCTTACTCTCTCTACAGGTATTCCTTCCAATACCTTGACAGTTTAATTAACAACAATTAATTTCCTCCCTTTCTTATCACCTCTTTTCCTTCCCTCAAACAAGCAATTCCACACTCATCCAAGCATTCGTAACTTAAAACCTAATGTAACAAAGCACCCAATGCCTATCTCCTTGTGCAGCAGGTATTAGAAACAGGCTGGGAATGTACTACTGCACTGCAGTTCAACAGTATTCAAAGATAGTTGTGGTTGGAAAATTAATACAGCACAGTCTAATTCTACATCTTCTCTCACATTGTAAAGAAAGCTGCCCTAGGTTGAGAAAGTGGGTCATTTTCAATGCACTCTAAGTACTTCCTGGATCATCTGAATGGATGCAGCTTACTCAAGGTCAAGCCCATGAAACCTAGAAAATAAGGGGAAATAAAGTGTAGTTGCCTATATCAGACACTGATGCTTAATTAGAACAATTAAATCTTAACTGTGTTGTTGTCAATGCAGCAGAATACCCAGTAAATTTGATTTTAAATTTAACAATGCTGATTAGATCAAACAATACACTCCAGTCAGCACATATCTAATAAGAAAACAATTTATGCAGAACTGTGATTGAGGGGTCTCTACAGTGCAGATGTTTAGGGTGAATAGTGGTTAATCATCAATAGCTGTGACACAAACATAGATTTTATGCTTGTCATGACCAAAAGTAGAAAATAAATTCTAAATTGGCAGACACAGACTATTGACAAAGAACTTGTAGAATTAAATATTAGCTCTATGTAAAAAAAAAAAATCAGCTTTTTGATAGTTTGCTTTGAATAAATCTAGTATGGGTTTTTGAGTATAAATCATCTTCGGCAGTCAAATGAAATAGTATATTTACAATGAATACAGCAAGTGACACTTGCTTCTAGGATATTACACAGAGAACTCATTGTGACATTATGAGAAACATTTTTAAAACCTTGCTTTTAATTAAACCAAAACACACTTGGAAGGAAGGAAGGAAGGAAGGAAGGAATGAAGGAAGGAAGGAAGGAAGGAAGGAAGGAAGGAAGGAAGCTGTTTCTTCAAAACTTGGCAAAACCTACACTGAACCTTAATTTTCATGTAAAGTACCGTACAGTATCTTTCCATGTATAGGATTATATTTTTGTCTAAAATTGTTAGACTAAAAAACTGAAGGCTAGACTAAAAAGGTGGAATTTTTAAACTTTGTTTCTGAGCCCCAAGGGGCTTGGATCTGGCAAAAAAAAAAAGTTTAAAACTCGCCCCCCCCCCACACACACACACCATCAGGTGGGGGGAAATGAGTGATTTTTAAACTTTTTTTTTGCCAGCCCCAATCCCACACTACAGCTGATGGGTGCTTGGGGGCACAGCCAAAAAAAAAAAGTTTAAAAACCCTCCTTTTTCCTCAACCCATAGGTGGGGGGAAATGAGCGATTTTAAAACTTTTGGGGGGAGCTGGGCCTCAAGCATTGATCCACTGTAGTGCAGCTGGCTCAGGGTGCTTTAAAAAAAAAAACAAGGCCCGCAGCTGATCGATGCTGCCGCATTGGAATCCCCCTCTGTGGAGTCTGGTCAGAGGCAGCACAGAGAGCGAAAATAATAAATGTATTCCAAAAAAAGAAGAAGAAGGCAACACCGCTCGGAAAATATACTTTAAAATGTGGTTTTAAAACATAGGAACATTAAGATTCCTTTATTAATACCACGCCCATGAGGACGCTGTATCTGAATCTTCAGTCATGTGATGACTTTCAAGTAAAAACACGTCTTTATAAAAAAAATGTATCTTTTGCTCGTTTGATAGCGCCCTTAGTCTCCATCAGTGGTAAAACATTTAATCTCTAGTTAAAATAAAAAGGAAGTTAAAGCAAAAAAAATTAAACCATTTAAAGGTAATTAAGCATTGTGATATTAAAATGTTAATCTAAAATAAATTAAAACTAACAAAATTAAAATGATACAAAAGCAGCAACTTTTTTATAATTAGTAATAAATTATATATTAAAAGACTGTCTATAAAGAAAGGTTTTCACTTGGCACTGAAGGGCTAGTCTAGCTTCATGAAGGAGAGTTTTCCATTACCTGAAAAGCCACCACTGAAAAGAATCTCTCCTGAGTCCCTGTCAAACATTCTTGTTAGGGTAATGGGAACAACAGCAGTGCTGCCTTGGGAGATCTTTCAGGCCCAAAGAAGATCATATGGCCCATTAGACAACCTTTATAGGTCATAACCAGCACTTTATATTAGGCTTGGAAATGGACTAGGAACCAGCAAAGCTGATGTAACGAGGGAATTAAATGTTCCCTATAGCCAGCCCTGATCAAACTGGCTACTGCATTTTTGTGCTGTCTGTGATTTCTGAACAGTCTTCAAAAACAGCCTTACATGTGGTGTGCTACAGCAATACAAACAGAATGTAAGTGGCTAGTGTCCCTATAGCCGAGTCACGGAATGGGTGGAGCTCGCACACTAGACTGTACTGTCTAAATGTCTTTCAGACCACAGCTGAGAAATGAGCATACAGGCTCATGGATGACCCCTGGAGCACTCTCAAGCTGGGAGCCTGAGTCTTTAGAGAGTGTGTGATCCTATCTAGCACATATTGGTTGGTTGGTTGGTTGGTTGGTTGGTTGGTTGGTTGATATACTGCTTTATTAGTGAGAACACTACACTGGTCAGTTTACACAAGATTAAAACTCATACCATCCTATAACAACAACAACAACCAGTACAACAGACAATAGTTATAACTGTAGCAATTAACAATCCTACAAAATTTGATGCCTTATATAATCTCCATATGAGCACTCCTATCATCCCTTGCAATCAAGCAGGACATTAAAAAGCCTAACCTAGAAACAGACCAAAAATGCTAGTAGTTCTGTAAATTCAGGCCTGTATCTTCCAATGCCAATAACTCTGGGTTGAAAGCCTGCTGTAAAAGATATTTTTAACCAGGGATAGATAGCTGCTCTCTGGACTAAATTTCACATAGAGCAACAAGATGCCTCCATAGAGACTGTTTGGGGGTTGTGCAAAACTTGTGTTTTGTAAAAGCAGCTGTTTTCAAATGAACAGAACAATGTCCAGTGCTTTTGAAAGAAAAACCTAAATATTTGTATACATGAAATTCCTCTGTTGATTATCTAGACCCCATCATTATTTCATGTTATTTCCCCTAATGCCATACATTTAGTCTTCAAATTATTGATGTATAAGAGCCTTTGGGCAGAAAATGAGCCAAGATTTCACACATGTTTTTGCATCCCTATCTGTCTATAGGATGTAAGGCTGGCATCAGCAGCAATAGGATAGCTCTTTTTCTCAGACAGGAAGGAAAGAACTGCTCACCTGATAAGGAAGAGATCCATAAGTATCCTGCATGTGGTTAATGCATATGTTAAATACAAGACTTATTTTGAAGAGGCTAGATAGAGAATATAAATGCTTCTTTATCTTTACCTTGCATTTAGTGTGGTCTCTCTCAGAGCAGAACTATATTAACCCATGGTTGGGTCCCTAGGTTATTTTGGGATCCCTCTGGCACTTCAATCTTTCACCCCACTACAGCTGATAGTCTGACCTTGGCCAATAGATGGGACTCTTATTCCCTGTGGGACCCCTAGGCTTCAACCTAGTCAGACTTATGAATAATACCAGTTTCAGGGCTAATACTTGATCAGCTGACAATAATCTATCAGGACATTCTAAATTTGCATGAGTCAACCTCAAAACAATATTGAATGGTAAGAAGTTTGGATGCTGGGTGGAGAATGCCCTGTCCTAAATTTATTCTTACCAAGGGTGTAGGGAAGGGGGAACCTGCAGGCAGCAAGTAGGGAACACCCCACTTGGGGGTGGGAGACTATTTGAGAGGTCACACAACAGTCTCCAAGACAAAAATTAGAAGGATGACAAATCTGTTGGACTAGGAAGAATAATGAAGCATTTTTAAAAATTACTCATTTATAAAAGAGGGAAAGACTAAAGGGAAGAAAATGAGGAGGAGATCAGTGACCACTTAGTGCATGAGAAAAGGCCAGTCAACATTCCTTAAGCTGTTTCTTTTGCAGCAGCAAGAAGAGAAATTTGGGGTAACTACTGGATTTCTGAGGGGAAAGAGAAATTCTCCAGCTGTGTTTCACCATTAGCAATGATTGTGGAATAGTGATTACCCTCATAGGGATTTTTGGTGTTCACATTCTCACTGCAGCAATATTGTCTCGTCACCCCAAACCACAGTGTCCTTTACATTCTAAGGACATTCTGATCATGGTGATGGAGAACCAGGCAAACCTCCCTCCCCCTCCCATCGAAAGTGGGGAAATGTTGGAAATAAACCTGTAAAACAAATTTTTATTTGTTGGGAAGTGAATCAAAAATGAAATTATTGGAATATTTACCAGAAAAATACGTTTTCTGGAAGTTTTGTTCAGGGCTTGTCATTCTTTTGCACCATTCCCAGGCCTCCTAAATACAGTGGTACCTTGTATAAAGGAATTAATTCGTTCCAAATGAAATTATGTTAAGCAAATTTTCCTTTATACAAATTCCCCATAGGAATGCATTGAAAACAGAGTAATCCCTAATCACGACCAATTTTATGTTGTACGGATTTCCCCATAGGCGATTATGTTAAGCAAATTTCCCCTATCTCCGGATTTTTTTATGTTGTACAGATTTTATGTTATACAAGCTGTTTGTTATACAAGGGTCCACTGTACTGCATTTTTAAGTTGCTATGAGAGACACATTTTATCTCTACTGCAGATACTGCAAACACTTATACATACAGTTTATTTTCTGTAAGGCTTGCTGCAGGTAAGAGGACAATGTCGCATGTCAGTGTCAGAAAAAGATGATGCTGGTGCTGCCTTGCAGAATTTCACCTCTGTTTCCCACAGTATTATTTCCTCATAAAAGGGTTCCTATTTTTCTTTCTCCCTCAGTTATTCTTTAGAAATTCTTTTGGTAACATTTATTGCTTTCCAAAATACTGAAAGGTAGCCAAGTGTGCTGCTTTTTTCTCTTTCCTATTACATGCTGCTTCATCATTCTGCAGTTTTTCTGGCTATCCATAATTTCTTATATAAAGAAAGTCCCAAGGAAACAGTTACCTTGCAACATGTTACAGTATCTTACTCCTAACATTAACTACATAACTAGATGATTGTTAATTGGAGTGGTAGTCACGGGGCTCTTGGCTTCTTGGGGGTGGCAGTGGCAATCTTTAGAGGCAGGAAGATACGTACCTGCTGCCCAACTGATAGGTGGGCCTGCAGAGAGGCAGGGTCCACTTGGGAAAAGAAATTCCAGGGAGTGCTCATGGTCCATAGATTATTGGGTGCAATATTTACCATGCTCCAGGTGCTGGCAACCCATGCTATGCCCAGAGGCGTAGCTAGAGTTTGGAGCACCACCAGACAAAGTCAGTTTTTGTACCCTTTCCTCCCCCCAACCATGTCTTACCCACACAGTAAGGGGGGGGGCAGGTGCAGCAGCCGTAGCCTGTAGGATGGTGGGATGGCTGGCTGGAGGTCACCTCAGTGGGGTGGGAGGACAGTGCCTCCCTTGCTCTTCTTTGCCAACCTCAAGTATGGACTGGGGCTTTGGGGTGGAAGAAGAGGAGGAGGAGGAGGAGGAGTCACCCAGGCTGGCACTGAGCATGAAGCTGCCCTGGAAGGGGCAGTAGCAGAACAAGAGCTCAAAGGCGGGTGGCTAGCAGTGCTGCCTGCTCTGCCAGTAGCCGTAGGCCATGGTGAACTGGTAGAGGTTGGTGTGTAGCACCAATGGAGGGGCCCGATCCAGGCTCCCCATGGCCCCCGTGCACTCGCTCAGTCGATCGATCGCTCTCCACAGGCCTAGGGTGCACACTGGTTTCCCCTGCCAACAGAATGGGTGCTGCCTTTGCTTTGCACAGAGCAGAAGGAGGGCACTGGGTGGGTGGACGGATGGAGGAAGGAGGAGTGGCCCTGGCCATTGCACATGGGGGGGCAGGCACTGAGGGCCAGTCCACCAAGGCCACCTGCAGGCAGCAATCACTGCACCTCTCTCTGCTGAAATCAGGCACCGAGTCCCAGTCCGACTGTGTGCACTGCTGCCAGCCCAGGAGAAGCCCTGAACCCTTGCCTGCTTGCCTGCGGTCCCCCCCCCACGTGCAACCCCCAACCAAGGGGCACGTTCCCACTAGACAGCGCCAAGCAAGCATTTTTTTTCCAAAGCGGCACCTCTATTGCACACTTCCCCCTCCTACCCACCCAGGGCAAATGCACCCTTTCACTCCCCCCCCCCCCGATATGCCCCTGACTGTGTAGAAAGTAAGTCATGTGCACATACTTCTTACAGAACAAAATAAAAGTTAAAAAGAAGAATCCTAAACCTCTCCCATGAGAATTTCTCCAAAAATGTTCTCTTCCTTTAGATTTGTTTTTTAAAAGGGAAATTTCCTTTCAATCAAATGGAATTGAAAGAACTGAAATCTTCAGGGGCAGAAATTCTAGGCATAGCACTATTGCTAAACATTTGATGCGACCATGTAAAAATGTTTTATTGCTTCTTCACTTTATGTTTCACTTTGGGATTACATAAGGGCTGTAATCGTGTTGTTTAGCATCACAACAGAACACCCAATGAATCAGTGAGGATTTGGTGAGTTAACTTTTCTATATATTCCACTATTCTCAAGTAAGTCGCAACTTAGAGTAGGCTAACTTTAATCAAGAAGATATGTGGTTCCTTTTTAAGAAAGGCGGGATAAAAATATTTAAAAGAAATTAAAGAAATAAATATGGAAAAATTAACTCACTAAATTACTATTGATTCATTAGACCTATTCTACTTGATTTATTACACTAAGCAAAAGGATTTCAGCCACTATGTAAAAAAGATTTTGTTAAGGTTTATACAAAATGGATTTAGAATTGTCATATTGCAAGGGATGATGCAATTGGGGATGATGCAATTGTGGATGATGCAAGACAGAGCAGTTTGGACATGCTCAGTTATCAAATTGCTGAGCAATGGTTGCAACAGCCACATGTATAAAAGTGAGAGAGTTAGTCCTGTATTGTGTGGGATGAGGTTGGAAGGAGCAGCACATTACTTTGTCGGTTTGGATGCCGAGAGTTTGGACTACAGGACTGTCTGCCAATTTTGTTTTTGTGCTGGACTTGTATATTTTGTAAATACAGTTTATTTGGTGACAGGAATCACCGGCTGTGTTTGTGTCTTTATTTTTAGCACTGCTATCAGGCTGTTAAAGCCCACACTTTTACACAGTTCTCACAGACTTCCGCTGAACCACTCTGCAGCAGATTTCATTCCATGTGTGGCATATAAATCGGGGTAGTGTTCATTATATTTTACATTGTTTCCATCTGAACCAAGACTGCACTGTAAATGTCATTGGTTTCAAGTAGAGAAATGCTGGACCTGAGTGGAGAACAACTTCTGGCATGCTCTAGCCAGCCGGCCTATGACCAGGATGGATCAAGGATTTTGGAAGGTGTAACAGTGAGTTGACTGATTTTGGATTCAGATAGTGGATAGTGTAACATGTTTCATAGTATGCAATGCAATGTAGCAGTATCACAACAAGGGAGAAAATGCCCACTGCAAATAGCGGTTATAATTATCTTGATTTATAGCATTTGGCTGTAAAAAATGTCTGAGTGGCTTTCACATAAAATATAAAAATTCAACAATAAATCATAAAAAGAACCCAATATAAAACTTCCAAGTTAGGGGGCGGAGATAAATATGAAGTAAACTAACTATGTTTGCCAGGCTAGTATACCAATTAAGATGAGAAAATGACTTTAAAAGCCTGGTAACTAAAAGCTGTGGAGAAATCAGAAGTTGACAGTGACAATTATGAAGTACAGCATAATGCAGTTCTAAGAATATGTTCCAAATTGTCCAATCACTGCTGCTAACATTACCATTTTATTCTTGGCTAGAGGCAATGGGAACAGCTTTAAGTACATTTGGCACTTTTAACCCCTGGGGGGGCACCATCCTTATGCTGAACATGCTGCCATGATGGGGGCAATAGGCAGGAAAAATACTTCTTTTCCTGTTTACTTCAAAGTGTGTGCTCCTTTGTGCATCTTGATTCCAGTTGAAAATGGGGTTCGCTTTAAAAACAAGGTGCTTATCACAATATCAAGTCATATCACATTTCATTTAGGTTTCCAGAAGTGCAATTTTAACAACTCAGCCACCAACAAAGAAACTGGACTCATTCTGCAACATTATGAGCTCTTATCAACATTAAGGGTGTGGATGTGCTCTTAAAATGATGTGGGAGCTGGACAAGTGTTTTTAAAATTGATTTAAAGGTTTTTTTGTAAGTGCATCCTTTTAGAACACTTTTCATTCTGGTTATAAGCTGTATAATATATACTGGTCCAGGAGATCACATAAGTTTTAAAATCATTGCATTTGTAAGTGCAGGTGTTCAGCTGCCTTGACACGAACAAGGAAGAAATGGAGTGGAGTGGAGCACTGGAGGAGCAAAGGGATAGAGTGAGTGAAATAACGCAATAAAACAAACTCCCTTCAAGATAAAACAACCTTCCCCCTCAACAACCTTGTGATCCTGACACCCAATACTTGACAAACTTCACAGACACAATTGAATCCAATTCAAATGTTATACATACCAAAATGTGTTTTTTTAATTTAAAAAAATCACACTCAATTAGGGATGGGCACTAGAGATGGGCACGACTCAAAAAATGGTGTTTTATTTGTCGTTTGGTCGTTTAGGGGTCTGTTTCGGTTTGTTTTCATTTTCGTGACTTTTTTGCAAAAAAATGTTTTCGTTTCATTAGGTAACGAAATGAAAAAACAAAAATGAAAACGAAAAATTGCTGTTTCATTAGCATTCTTTTTAGTTCAATGCATCTGCTGCAACGAAAATGAAAAACACGGCAAATTTGGTCGTTTCATTTTCATTTTCGTTTTGTTTAAAAAAATTTCATTTTGTTTTCATTGCGAAATGAAATGAAAAAATGAAAACGAAAACAAAAAATCACTCATTTCGTGCCCATCTCTAATGGGCACCTTAAAAAAGACATGCTGTTTCATTGTTTCATAAGCTTATGAAATGTTACAAAACAAAATGAAACAGAAAATAGCATGTCATCAAGAAATCAAACAAAACTCAATTTTTGTTTAGGAAATGAAACAATTCATCCTGGTGGGGTTTATTTTTAAACTGATTAATTTGTTTTCCTTCCTTCCCTCCCCGTGCCTCAGCTGTTGAGCTACCTTATCTCTGATACTAATCTGCCTGTAGCTAGCCAGGAGCTGAGCTCTGCTGCCGCACCCTGTCTCTGGGCTGTGGACATGGCAGTTTTCCTTCCCTTCACTGAGCTGGCTGTGCAGGTGTCTGCAAGTTGATTTATTAAATTGAATGTTTTCCTTCCCTGATTAAGTTGGACTGTGGAGGTTTTTTTTTAATGTTGCTGATCAGCTGTTGAGCTTATCTTTCCGATCTGTCCATGCAGCAGCTTGTCATTAGGTTTCCCGCTTGTTTACAGAGGGTTCTTTGTTCGAAAGCAAATTAATTGGAAGGTTTAAGGAGGGTCTTTGATTTAGGACAGTGGGCTCCCTGTTAAATAAAAAAGGAAAGCTCCCCATCATTTATAGCCTTATCAATTGTTTCATTTCATTTCATTTCATGACAAAAAAATTAAATAATCTGTCATTAACAAAATGAAACAAAATGAAGAATGAAATGAAACCAAACAAAATGCTCTATTTCCATTTCATCCCCATCTCTACTCAGAATCCATTGAAAATCAACAACCCCCTTGCATTTTTTAAACATGAAATCTGGCAAAAAGACCCATATATTCTGGCCAAAAAAAAACAAAACAAAACAAAACAAAACAAAAGCACACAGGCATGCAGTATATAGAGTGATCTTTTTAAACTGATTTCAAGCGAGGCAAATCTGTCATGAAAACAGGAGTATTTTGACATGTAATTGAATCCTTAGTCCATCAAAGTTTATTCACCCCTTTAGAATCAGATCGTCAGGATATCACAGAACCATTTCTTATTAGATTTGATGTATTGTTCTTTGGTAATGCTGCTAGATTGGCTAATTTTATTAGCTGTGTTTGCAGCATTAAAGAGTTTTTTTAAAAAAATACTATAGCAGCCAATTTGTATTTATTTTATCATCCAAAGCTAATAGTATTAACTAGGCTCATTTTACCAACATATGAGAGCCAAATGTAAAGAAGAAAAACTGCAGTTTGTTAAACTATATGTGGACAGGTCTATGGAAATACTTGCTGCTTGATGGTTATCTGCTGTGAAAGGGATAGCACTTGAAACAATCACTTTTTTGAAATACAAATCACAGACACCGTGCGAGTTAGAGGATTCCTGGAGTTGTAGTCTCAAATGGAACTTCCTCAAGACCTCATACTATAAACTGACTCGCAGGATAAGTTTAGATTAGAACAAAATGGATGTGTTTTACTCTGTTAACAAAAGTGCTTTGTAGCATACTCAACTGCATTCTTGACAATTAGAGCACTTATCTCAGCTCTTAGTGCAAAACCAAAGGGAAGGAAATAATTTGGAGTGACTGACTACAAAAGAGAATTTTCAAAAGCATTTGGTGTTGTTCATGATACCTTTCAACTATGTTGCGAAAAAACCAATAGGGTATCATCACCTTTGCAACCCTGTCAACATCCATTTCACAGGGGAAGCAGGTACACAGACAAACACTGCTGAATTCAGCACTGTGCAGCCTGGAAGTTCACAGATTCACTACTAAAGAGTTCAGGCAGCAAGTTGCCATTTGAGAAACAGCATAGGAAGGAGGTAGAGTGAAGTACAAACGTTGCCACAGAGAGCAGATTTTAACAATTTCTCTGCTGAAATCCTCTTTGCCAGGTTGCAAGGCAACACATTCAATTATGATAAAGAGATAAAATAAAATAAAAACCCTCTACAGTAAGAGATGGAAAAACTGGAAAATGTTGCATGGATCTGAAAACTTGAGATAGGAGGTGTTACTGCACAAATTGACTGTCCTGACACTGTAGATTTCTCTATGGGTTACTATCAGCCATTTTCCCGCAGGTTAATTTATAGGTCAATGTGAACATGAACTGTGCCCCAAGAGTTTCCTGCAATAAGAATTCTCCGTCCACCCACCCCACCCCACCCCATCCAAAGCTATTTTCCCCCAAGTTGTAACCAACACATTTTTAAAGATTCTAAGACTGCGGTGCAGTACACGCATAGCAGAAAATAAAACCACACTGAACTTAGGGCTGCTTCTCTGTGGGCATTTAGATCCTTATGCCAATTTAACAATGTAATCTTCACTGGAGAAAATCTACATGTTCAACAATGTGATTTTGTTTGTTTGTTAAAGTGTTAAAATCATCAACAACTAAAAAAATATTGGACGGGAGGAAACTGTCAGATTTGTTTTGTGTTATATAGGATGCTGCACTCAAGTAGTCAATAGATCTTCGCTAAGCATTTTCTACCCTCTAGGGAGTTACAACTCAGAATAATACCTGAAGTGAATTATCCCTTTTGTATTCCATCCACACTTCACTTCATTGTCCTATAATAAGCTTATCTAATGCTGCCATACATATTACAAGATAAACAGACAGCAGGAATACCACATAATTGATGCATTAACAAAATCTTAGCTGAGAAGTAATTGCCAATAAAGGTTCATGAATTCCACAGTGATATGACACAGGTGCATAAATCCATGTTAATTAATCCAGAATTATCACCAATGTGCTTTGGAGCAGCTTTTAATATCATGTCATGGACTCAGGTTTAGGTACAGGTCCAAAATACAAATAGTGACCAGAATCCTATTGTATAGCTCAGCCAAAGCAACTGCAATGGTGTCATGGTTGATAGAATTTCATTTTCCAAGTTCAGCATGCACACAACTTGCACACAATGAAGAAAAAAGTATGAAATTGAAAAAGAATATTTAATCAGTGGCAATACAACGCTGCCAATGAGAACATTCCCACTGTACAGGCAGAATCCACTAGACAGGATTTGGGACATAACATTGCAGAATCTTTTTTGTTTAGAAAGTAATGTTAAGTACTAAAACTGTCCCCTGGAATTACAGAAAATAATGTGTGTGTGTGTTGTGTCGTTACAGTCGTGACCGACTCTTCGTGACCCCATGACCATGGAGTTTTCTTGGCAGGAATACTGGAGTGGTTTGCAAGTTCCTACTCAGGCGCCGACAGCATCTGGTATTCCCTGGTGGTCTCCCATCCAAGTACTAACCAGGGCAGACCCAGCTTAGCTTCCGAAGTCGGGCGAGATCGGATGTGCTTAGGGCATCTAGGAGAAAATAATATAGGTTACTGTAAACATAACTATGTATGTTACTATATAGTTTCTCTGACACTGAAGAACATTGTTGTTTAGTCGTTAAGTCATGTCCTAATCTTTGTGACTCCATGGACCAGAGTACACCAGGCTTTCCTGTCTTCCACTGTCCCCCCGAGATTGGTCAAGTCCATGTTAGGTGAATCGATGACACCATCCAGCCAACTCATTTTCTGCCATCCCCTTTTCCTTTTGCCTTCAATCTTTCCCAACATCAGGGATTTCTCCAAGGAGTCCTTTCTCCTCATGAGGTGGCCAAAGTATTGGAGCTTCAGCTTCAAAATCTGTCCTTCCAGTGAACATTCAGGGTTGATTTTTTTCCAGGATAGATAGGTTTGGTCTCCTTGCAGTCCAGGGAACTCTCAGGAGTCTCCTCCAGCACCCGAGCTCAAAGGCGTCAATTCTATGGCTATCAGTCTTCTTTATGGTCCAGTGTTCAGTTCCATACATCCCTAATGGAAAAACCATGGTTTTGACTATCCTAACCTTTGTAAGGTTGGCCATGTGTGTCTCTGCTTTTTAAGATGCTGCCTAAGTTTGTCATCAGTTTCCTCCCAAGAAGCAGGCATCTTTTAATTTTGTTGCTGAAGTGATCAGGGAGGCCAGGAAATTAAACACTGTCACTGCCTCCTATAGAAGAAAATACACTTCGCCTCTCCACCTACATTAGAAGTGTTCTTGCCTGCTGCAACTTTCCTATTCTTACCGCTGCTCAAAGATGGTTGTTTGGATTATTCACTCACATTCATTCATTAGTTCTTTCATTTTCATCCTGCCCCACCCATGCTCACTCGCCTTCACTTGGTGAGAAAAGTATGAATTTATTCAGAGTTGCCTGATCTTGAGATGGGGCACTGGCCCCCTTTTGACCTGCCATTATGAAGTACAGTCCTTCAAGCCAGCATAGCTATAAACTACACCAACAGGGGAGCCAACCAGACCCAGAATTTGTGAAGGCTTTGAAACAGTAACTTGAAACTGTTACATTTCCAATATACAGTGGATCCTTATATAACAAACAGCTTGTATAACATAAAATCTGTACAATATAAAAAATTCTGGAGATGGGGGAAATTTGCTTAACATAATTGCCTATGGGGAAAATCCATACAACATAAAAATGGGATTACTCCATTTTGAATGCATTCCTATGGGAATTTGTATAAAGGGAAATTTGCTTAACATAATTTCATTTGGAATGAATTAATTCCTTTATACAAGGTACCACTGTAGAGAGTTTCTGGGAACCAAAGTCCAAACATATGACTTTTCCAAAATGTTGTCAAACATTTTGATGGGGGACCCTTTCTTTTCCTTATATGTATTTGAGATAGCAGCATGAGCCCTGGCAACACAAGTCTTCTCCAATGAGCCTGATCAGCTGTGAAAATGTGTACAAACTTACACATAGAGATGGGTATGAAATGAACTTTTAGTTCATTTTGTTATTCATTATTCATTTTGTTGTGTAGTGAAACAAATAACGACCCTAGGGGTAATTTAAAATGAAATGAAACAAACTGAGAAAAATTGGTTCAGTTAAGTTCATTTCATTAATGGGGGGGGAGATGTCTCCTAGCTGGTGCTGGTCCACAGGTCCTTGAGGGATGGCGACCGGGGGGGGGGGGAGCGAATGGTGGCACTACAGCTGTAGCGCAGCCTGGTCGACAGTAAAAAAAGAAACAATAAAAATAAAATAAAAATAAAAAATAAAAGAAGCACTGACTGGGCCCCAGGGGTGGCCTGGTCAGCACCCTAAAATCTTTTTTAAAATAATTTTTTAAAAACCCATGCCGAAGGGGCCCCAGAGACCACGCGGCTGGTGCTGAAAAAAAAATTAAAAACAAAAAAGTCCCGCATTACAGCTGTAGTGCGGGCCAGGAACCCGGAAGTAAAGGGTCATCAGGAGGGGGAAAGATAAGTTACAGAACCCCCTCTTTCCCCCACCCCCAATCCTCTTCCCCCCCTCCCCATGGGGTGGGCGGGATAAGGGGACTCTTTAAACTAATCTTCCCCCCTCCCAATCGGAAACCTATTTTCCCCACCCCACATCTCAGCTGCTCCTTGCTGGTTTACTTCATTTTGGGGGGAAACGGGATGCAGGGAAGCCAGTACAGAGCATCTGAGAGGTGCTGGCTTGGGGCCAGCGCAGAGCAGTTGAGACATGCTAGCCCCAAGCCAGTGCCTCTTAGCTGAGAGGCGCTGTCTGGGAGAGCTCTTTCCCTCATCCCACAGTGCCTGAGGGGAAGATTAAGCCTGCTCTTTCCCCCAGCCACAGTTGCACAAGCAACACACACACACACACACACACACACACACACACACACACACACACACACACACACACACACACACACACACACACACACACACACACACACACACACAATGAATAACAAATCAAATAAACCAACAAAACAATCTTTTTCTTTAAAAAAATCATTTAAAACGGAATGAAATGAAATGAACCTTAAAACGAAACGAACCAAAATGAATTGCCATTTTTTCAGTTCATGCCCATCTCTACTTACACAGTAACAGCCTGACCCTGATTCCCTAGTTTCACCTGACATGCAAAGACATTAGTGTTTTCCCTAACAGCACAAGGTTTAGCCCACTTCTGATCTAGACCAATCCAGTTAATTACAATGCAAAATGAAGGTACAATCTGTGTTATTGTTAGTGGTCAAATATGCTTCTCATGTCCTGGGAGTATTCTACTCCAATGTCACAATGCCATTAGGAAATTATAATGCTGGGTACAATTTATTTTCCTCCAACATCATTCACTGACTGTGCAGGAGAATTTTGAAAGGCTGACATACAATACAGTATTAGCATACTGTAATCAATACTAAGCATAATTTTCAAATTATTCCACTTCTCTAATTTTTTTCATTCCATTCATTTGGTCCCATTCATATATCTGCAGCCCTCTTTCCATGCTGTACAGCTTGCAGTAGAAAGCCATCCATGTGTCAGCTGAATAACAAAGCCTTCACAAATTCTGGGTCTGGTTGGCTCCTTTGTCCTAATGCTTTGGAATAACTCTGGAATCATCCTCAAATCTCTAAAACCTGTTGAAAATCCCTATGGCATATGCTTTTGGCTAAATGAAAGAAGCAACAGAGCATTCCTTCTTCCCAGTACACCACTGGATCCTTGTCTATATATGCTCTCTATACAGTTGGCACCCTTTATTTCCTATCTTGAACTTTGGCATATTTACTCTTAGGCAAGAGTAAATTAATCCCTGCACATTTAATGCAATTTTGGTGAAAACCAACAAGATTGCAGGCAGCAGAAAATCATTTAAATCAATGGGAAATTAAATGAATGCAAGTAAAAAATGAATTACCTCTTCCACATTAGTAATGGAATTGCCAAAATTATATTACATATAATATAACTCGATATTATAATCTAATATATAATTATAAACATGTAATTACTGAAATAACCTTATTACTGTAATAATTATATCTAGCAATCAAATAATAAAATCAAGTAAGATTTGAGGTGTGTCTGTAAGTCTAAAACACATATAGCAAAATGTCAGATTTTACATTTTCTTAGGTAGTAAGTATACTGAGATGTGGATATATCAGAAACCTTGTATTCCAGAATATAACATCAAGACTGAAGTTGTAGGTAGAGAACCATTTTTGCCTCCCCCCTCCAAACAATTTTCCTTATTGGCTGCATTATTTGTTGTCTCTGTAGTGATCAATAAAATTGCCGATTTGTAAGTGTTCCTGTCAACCATATATAGTGACTACACAGACATCCTGTGCACAGATAACATGTTCTGTAATGCTAGTGATCTAAGTGGCCATGAGTACTGGAAGGAGTGTTTGAGGAGACAAATTCCTTCCCAAGTACCGCAACACCAATCAGCTAGCAAGAACCACATTCATCCATCAGATCATAACAAAGAGGTTTTATTTGGCCAAAACTTCCCCAAACCCTTTTTCTTTCTCATCTCCATAACCCAGGGTCAGAACCATGTAGAACATGGGCCAGAAATGGGCACAAGACCATTTTTGTCGCTCTTAAACTGCCAGATTGCCATTTTAATTTTTTTAACAACAGAAGTGTATTTGTCAAAGGTACTAGCCATAACCAATCATGCAAGAAAGCTGCAGCAGGACTACAATAGCCCAGTACAGTAGTACAGTGGCCCCCTGTCATTTCGCGGTTCATATACCATGGTCCCGGTATATCACTTTGACACTGACAGTACTTGGGTAACTAGGTCTGCTCAGCTATCTAGATGCAGTTGACCAAATGGTCAAAACTGACCATTTTGAATGCTTTCCAACTCCAACATATACGATGCCTTGCAGTAGCTTGAATGAGATGCAACTGAGGCATGTGTCACTGTGGCCAGAACAGACACCTCTAGTAACAGACCTAACCGAGGAACTAGTTTTAACTCTGCAAACTGATTCGTGGCCACCACAACCTGGGCATCAAGATTCATGGCTGAATTCAGGAGCATGCGGAAGTGTAACCCCATCCCACAATGGTTGAATCCCTATCTTCTGAACTCCTTTTCACTTGACCAGTAACAATTATGGATTGTTTGTGTTAAGCTTCATTTTATGACCAGTCATCTAATCCATTACTAGAGATGGACACAAAATGCCAAAATGGTGTTTTGCTTCATTTTTTTTTTTTTTTTCTTTTTGCTTAGAACAATTTTTTAAAAAAAAAGTTTCATTTTTCATTTGTTTCATTTTTTGTTTTTAATTTTTATAAAAAAAAAAAATTTAATCTCGCCCTGAACAAATGGCCTGTGGGCCGGGTCGGTTTTTTTAATTTTTTTAATCTTTTATCTTGCACTGACCAGCTGACCCATGGGGGTTTGGCACTTTTCAATTTTTTTTGTTTTTCTCCCCACACCAGCGCATATCAGCTGGCGTGCAGGGTTGGGGAAGGAAAAAATAGTTTTAAAAGCTCACCCTTTCCCCATGCCCGATTGGATGGGAGAAAGTGTGGGCTTTCAAAACTTGTTTTCCTGCCAAAGCTCAGGGGAGGAGGGGGGGAGCTTCGGTGGGAAAAAAAGCCTGCGGTTTCCCCACCCATGGGCATGTTGTGGGGGAAATGCTAGCTTTTCCCCATAGGAATGCATTGCTTCAATGCATTGCTTAAATGCATTCCTATGAAAAAATGAAAAACAAAGTGAGCGAAACAGAAATTTCCATTTTGTTTCATTTCATTTTTCTTTGATGGGTCCGTTCCTTATTCATTTCATTCTGCAACAAAATGAGTAATGAATAATGAAATAAATAAATAATACACACAGGCCCCAAACAGACATCTTATTTATTTGCTCAGCTTTCTTAATGGGAATTTGTTGTGCCCTGTACATTGTGTGTAAAGATGTAAAATTGCCAGAAATGTTGAAGCTCAGAAAAAAACTGTTTTTTTCAGGGGGGGGGTTTCTAGGAAAAACCCAGAAATTTTCAGAAAAATTGAAAAAAAGTTACATTAGCCCCACCCCCTTTTGCAGCTTGAAAGTCATTTCATTAATTTAGGAACATAAACTATGACTATGGACAATTTTACTTGGTAAATTTATTTCTCTGTATTTTCTTCCAGTGATTTGAGGCCTAGTGAGGAGGACAGAATAGAACCAAACATATGCACCTACATGCAAAAACAAATGTGAAACCTTTTTCTTTTTCTTGTGACAATAGCAGCACCTCCTAAAGCAGTGTTGGTAAATTTATGGCATGGGTACCAACATTGGCACTCGGAGTCCTTTCTGTGGGCACCTGACATCGCCCCTTCACAGCCACCCGTATTCAGGTTAAATTGCAGTATTGGCATTTTGTGAAAAATTAGTGGGCTTTGAATTGCAGTTTGGGCACTCGGTCTCTAAAAGGTTCGCCAGCAGTGAACATCCTGTCTTAAAATATTTTATTCATCATTTAAAATTAAACATTCCATAACCATTTTTGTTTTTCTTCTTTCAATTTTTCCAATTTTTTTTGGAGGGTGGGGGATGACAAAAAGGCTTCAGGGAAAAAAGGCAAAAAATATTTTCCCAATTTTTTTCTGTGTTTTTTTTTCTGGGCCTTCACATCTCTAGTTGTGTGGGGGACTGGGTGTGCGTGCATGCACATGAGTGTGTGAACTGTTAGGTTTTTGCAATCATAGTAACAGATGACTAAATCAATAATTACTCAAATGTAAGCAAGTAGATTAAGTTTATCTTTATTTTATTCTGCTTGACTTCTGCCTTTAAGATTGGCTTTGTAGTTAAAACTCTGCACCGTATCTTAAAACCCTCATCTCTGGATCTCTGCAAACTTTGTGTCCTAAAAGCATCATCTCTACAGTATCTCTCCAAAGCACCCTTACCTCCTCTTAACCTTTGAGATGTTTTCTGCAGACCCGGGCTTCTAAACTGAATAGCAACAGGATGTGTCCAAACCACAAAAAATTGTAGAGCAAATGTCAAACCGCACGCTAAGACATCTCAGATCTTTAAAAATCTTGTATTCAGCTTCTGAAACTCACTATTAAGTTAGAGAGAACAATACATTAAGAAATTATTGACCTTTAATCTTGCTAATGCAGATGGAAAAGTATCACCTTTGGTTGGTTTGTTTTATGTCATATTGTGGAAACAATTTTTTTCTGTATTTCGTTCTATGCTATTCCTTGTTAACTGCCCTGAGTTCCCATCTGCAAAAATTTGGTGGCGTATAAATATATAAATAAATAAATAAATAAATAAATAAATAAATAAATAAATAAATAAATAAATCACTGATCTTTAAATTTGGTTGGGTTAGGGGAAATGAACATGTATGTAATGAAATCACATGCTTTCCACTACAGCAAATTGTAACCATTCCTGAGTTTGTTCTTTGTTTCTGTATGATGAAGAGCATTTAAGATTGAACATTCCATACAGGAAGTTGTCCCTGTGTTCAGGCACCCCTTGTGCACAAGGAATTCTGAAAGGATCCTCTGAAAATAAATCTGCATTCCCAGGAATCCGGTCTGTCATCTATTTTATAGCAATTCTCAGTGAAGATCAGCCACATTCAAATGTGTGGTGGCACAACAGAACAAGGGAAAGTTGTTTAATAGGACAAGAGAAAGGGAAGCTTGAGACATTTTGGAGAATGATTTATAATTAAGGTTTGAGGTATGTTAGTTCAGTACACAGATCATCAAATATTACTAGCTTTTTATTACAGATAGCAAGCTGTGTTTCTGCATAATTATTCTGTACCCATCTTACAACTGTACAGATGAATCATGGAAGTGTTGTTCATTCTACTCCTGCACCTTCCCACACATGTACAGGTTTACAAATCACTAGGCTGGGCAGTTGTGAAAATGCCAGGTCCATCATTCATTCATATCATGACATTTCACACATTAAAATGATAAGCACATGCAGAAATATAATTAGATATTGCTTAAGTTGCAAAACTCCAATCTTCCTTTCAGCTTCCACAAACAAGCCTGTTATGTACAATCCTGTTGTTACAGAGGAAACAATTCCATAAGAAGATTAGATATTAGTTTAAGCTGCCTTGGTACAACTGAATAAGCTTCAGCCTGCAGATATACAAATGCTAAATCCACTTGCATTATCATTTCATAAGCAATGAGAAAACTCAGAGCTTTCTGGAACTGTTAAAAAGCTTCCCACTACACATAAGTCTATTTCACAGACATACCAAATCTATTTACTCTGAATAGAAGCAGCCGTGCTTCTTTTAAATCATAAAGTAATAAATACATTATAGCATTAGGTATTAGAGCTATTAGAAATGAAAGTGTGGGAAGAGAAGGATATTGGAACACCCTTCCTCCGGCAAACATGTAATGAAATTTGAATTCAATCTGATTCAAAATCATTTACCTTTTCTCACTAAGCAAAATAATTTACCTTTTGTCACTACCAGTTCAGTATTTGATTTTTAAAAGTAGCCTATAGTCATTTCATTTAATGTGCTGTGGTCAACAGTTCTATCATCAAGCTTTCAGCCATAATTTCTAGTATAGTATCTTAAATTCGTACCTGCAATATCTCAGTGCATATCATTTTTTCTAGTCTCTGTTATGCTGAGACACTCTTAAGCCATGTCGAACAAAGGTGCAAAATAAAGTTTACTGTGTGTGTGTGTGTGTGTGTGTGTGTGTGTGTGTGTGTGTGTGTGTGTGTGTGTGTGTGTGTGTGTGTGTGTGTGTGTGTGTGTGTATCATTACAGTCATGGCCAACTCTTCATGACCCCATGTCCATGGAGTTTTCTTGGCAGGAATAATGGAGTGGCTTGCCAGTTCCTACTCCAGGCACCTATAGCACCTGGTATTCCCTGGTGGTCTCCCATCCAAGTACTAACCAGGGCCAACCCTGCTTAGCTTCCGAAATCAGGTGAGACGAGATGTGCTTAGGGCATCTAGGCATTATATATTCCAAGAGGAATTAAAAAGCTACCTGTGTAGCTTTTTAATTCCTCTTGGAAACCTTTAAACAGGTTTGCACATTCCTTACCACAGATAAGCCCAATGTTTTGTCTGCAAAATTATATGCCATTTCCAGTAAACAAAAACTAGGAGCAGATAATGTTCAGATCTACGTACCCAAGTCCCAGCATCAAAAAGTAATGACCAAGTATACACTGATGCTAACTGCCAAATACATGACATTTCTCATTGGGGAGAATTGAGTTCTCCTGCATGCCCAAAATCTAAAAATCCAACAGACTATATAAGTATTATTGTCACCTAGTTTTCAAAAACCAATCATTCAGCTGATAAAGCAAGAGAACATTTTTCTCATTCTTGATGCCATCCAAAATCTTTATTATAGCCCCTATCCAATCCCTGCCCCAAACCAAGAAAGTAAAAATGTCCATAAATTTGATACTTTCCCTCTCATCCCAGGTACATGCTGGGGTTGAACACATAAAGCAGTTAAGTAACTCAATGCAATATATTCTTGATGTGTTTATTCTTTACCCTGATCACTCCATGCTCAAATTACTGAGAGCCCAGTGAGTCCTCAGTGTGCTAGGATCTGATAAGACTACAGCAGGCCTGCCCAAAGTCTGGCCCGGGGGCCAAATCCAGCCTGTGAGGCCCTTCTGAATGGCCCGTGGCTTGCTGGCCCACCCCTCCCTCCCCCTCCTTCACCCCATGTTTTTGTTTTTTAAAAAAACTCTTCCGCCAACTCTAACACCGCCAGGAAGCTTGTGGGGCTGGGCGGACCGGCTGGCCAGCCATTGTGCGGGCTGCTGCCACTGGCACCGCCAGCAACCATGTGAGGCTGGGAGCACGCGTGGGTGGCATGGGGGGGGCGCCGCCACCGGCAACACCGGGAACCTTGTGAAGCTTGATGTGTGGGTGGGCCACCGCCAGTGGCACTGCTGGGTACCTTGTGAAGCTCAGGAACACCAGCACCGCTGGGAAGTTTGGGTGGATGGGTGGTCTGCCGCCACCGGCACCGCAGGGGAATGTGTGGGGGTGGGCAGGCCAGCAGGCCTCTGCCACTGCCAAGGAGCTTTGGAGTGGGCTGGCGGGCAACCCATCGCCACCGCTGGGGAGCTTTGGGGGCATGCAAGGTCACACAGATCACCTCTTCCAAGGGGTGACCTGTGGCCATGGCTCCCTGTGCTTCCTTTGGTCCCCACCTTCCCTCTTTCCTCCCTCCCTTGGTCCACCTTCCTTCCTTCCTTCCTCCCTCCCTCGGTCCCCACCTCCCTCCCTCCTTCCCTTCCTTGTCCCCCACTTTCCTTCCTTCCTCTCTTGGTTTCCATCTTCCTCCCTCCTCCCTTGGTTCCCACCTTCCTTCCTGCGGGTGGGGTTACAAGGGGTCAGTGGGTGGGGATTATGGGTCAGTGGATTGGGCTTGCAGTGGAGTGGCAGGGTCAGGGAGCAACCGGCCCCTGACACATTCTCAGCCACCAAATCTGGCCCTCCTTACAAAAAGTTTGGGCACCCCTGGACTACAGCATAAAACACAGTGGTGCAAGAGGAAAATAAGATACTTGCAAAGTCCATGGCAGCTATTTAATTTCTTCAAACAAAACACAATTGACTTGACAGAAAAAATACAGAGTAAGCAAAAGAAAAACCACATTTTTCTCCTGTTCTCATCAGGTGCTGTAAATTATCACAACCTCACTTTCATTCTAAGGGTCTTCTCCAATAAAAAAGATAAGATGCCCGAGTTACATGAAAAAATGAACGTTCATCTCAGGGCCAGTGTGATAAAATAAGAAGGCAGGAGAATCCTCCAAAATTTGGGCTAGATGGTGTGGCATAGAAATCTAATATAAATAAATAAATAAATAAATAAATAAATAAATAAATAAATAAATAAAGTTGATCCAGAACACAGCCAAACAGCCCCCCCCCAAAAAAAACTCACAACAACTATTTATCTAAAAGTCTCCAAAAACAGCTAGCATTATCAAGGCATTTTCTGTGCTAGTTCTTATCTACAAAGGACAGAAACTCTGGCCGAGGTCTCTAAGGGGCCGTAGCTTCAACTTGCTTTCTATCCTTGCTTAATGATCTGAGAATATGAAGTTATATAGAGCAAAACTATTTTATTATATAGGAAAACTTTTTATTACTATTACAACACTATACTCCTGGCCAGTTATCACTGCTTCCAGTTGACAGGCTAATAATAAAGTAATTGTGGGACACTTGAGAAGTATAAATCGTACATTTCAATGTTAATTTAAACTTCCTGCACAATTAAAAATGGCCATATCAGGGATATGTTTTAAATTCTTTGAAATGATGTAACAGCATCTAAGTTGTGATGGAGATGTTATGTTTGACACTAAGAGGACTAAATATATGAAAGAAATCTTAATTTGGGTTACAGTGTGAAATAATTAAACTAATTTTCATTCTGCAAAAGAAAAAAAATAAGAGTATTGCCTTCAAGGTAGGAGTGAGGGGGAGTCCAGCCTCAGACATTTATATGTTATAGGAAGTCAAATCTCTATTTCAAAGGATTTTGATTTGAGACACCAATTTTATAGAATCCCATTTTTCAGATATATGTAAGGGGCTTGGATTCAAGCTTATTCTCATGTTCACAGGACTACATTGGCATTACTATGCAAACAATCTGAGTAAACAATTGCATGAATACTCTTCTTTAAGTCATCCTTGATATTCCTAATCTCTTTTCCAAATGAAAAAGCAGACAGGATTTCTGCTTCTTCCATCAGCACTTCAGCGTCACCGCCAAATACTTATTTAACCATGGCCTGATGTGATGGTTTGAACAGGGCCAGAGTTGATACCATCTGCCTATTCTTTTGGATTTGTCTTAGCTACTGTTCCACTTAGTTCTTGAGTGCAAAGGGCAAAAAATCAATGAAAACCAAACTTTTATTTCTCCTGAGGCCAGGAGAAACAGAAAGAAAGAAACTTTATTCCCTCCTTGCTGCTGCAGTGGCAGTGACGATGGCGGTGGCGGCGAGGAGGGGAGAAAGTTAAATATAAAACTTACTGCCCCAATGCCCACCACCCTCCTCCTCCTCCTTGCCAGACAGCCACCCTCCGGAGGGTACAGCTGGAATCATCCGGCTGGTCAACCGGCCTTTGAACTTCCTGCTCAAACTTCTGATTTGCCGCCTGGGGCCTGACCAGGAAATTCAAAGTCCTCACCTCACCCCTCTGGAGAGTGCCTGGCCTGCCATTGGCAAGGAGGAGTTCGGCAGACATCGGTGATGGTAAGTTTTATTTTAATTTTATTTTTAATTTTCCCCTCCTTGCTGCCCCTCCCCTTATCCACCAACTACGGATAACTGAATCCGCAATGAATAAGACAATAAGGGGATCATACTGTAATTAGCAGACATGTGCACAAAAACTAGGAAGACCATTATTATCTAGCCTTGGTTTAAATAATAGTAAAATGCTTAATTATAGATTAAAAATTCTACATTAAGTGTAACAAATATCACCACAATTTCAGATCTTGTTCACTATCACATTGAATTATCTTTCTACTTGCCAAAATTGTATTCACAATTTAATGTTCTTCTCATTAAAATGTTTCAAACAACATTTATTCTAACCATTTATTACATGCATTGAATTTCCCTGCTCCTGTTTTCATAAGAGAGATATAGCAGGTTTATTCTTCCTAAATAGATAATGCTTCAATCACTAATATGACTTCTGTCTTTTGAAAACTCTATCCTTTGGCTTTAATCATTTTTGTTGCTTTTTGTTTAATCAGCCAGTTAGAAAATTATCTTTCACACAGTTCCTTAATCCAGAAAGTTTCTTTTCTTAGACATTCATTTTTCACAGGCAGCAGTATCCTAGGTAATTTTCAGTTATTTCATACCTCATTTCTGTCTTTTGTAGAAACAATATGCAGAATAAATCAAGCTTTTCTAAAGAACAGTAGAACAGTTACATAAAAGATTAGTACTATTGACATCTGTTGGCTTCATTATATACTTGGTGCTCTGCAGTTCTTTTACTTTCCTAATGATGAATGATGTCTGATGTACCTATCACCGACAGTGTACAAAAAGTGTTAACTCTTCTTTATGATTACCACAAACCTAGCTTGCTAGCCACTACATCAGCTTTGCAATCCTATTTAAAGGTTTATCCAGCAGAAAAGTTCTACTGAATCCAAGAAAACCTAACACTTAATATATGCCTCCTACAATGTTGAAGTCTCAACTGAAACGAACAGCCCCCTGCAGCAGCAAGTGTCCCCAATATGGAACACATCCATAAAGGAAACCTTAAACTCTCATGTTGAGGATGAGTTCCCTGCACTGGCAATGCTGGTGGTGGGACTTCACACAAACGTGGAACTGCGGTGATAATTTGTACTTTAGTCCTACTTTGTCTTGCTACCGTTTAATGCTTCATCAATGTTCGTTCGACATCTTTCATACAAAGCAACTTTCCAGAGAAGTAGGCATTCTTCCTTATGCATGATTTAATCTCTCTCTCCTCTGTTTCTTTTACTTTCCATTTTTTATTATATAGGAAAAAATTAACCAGACAGCAGAAGGTTTTCTATAAACCTATATGGTAGAGTACCACAGAAATATCTGCCTAGATGCCCCGAGCACATCCGTTCTCGCCTGGTCTCAGAAGCTAAGCAGGGTCTGGCCGTGGTTAGTACTTGGATGGGCGGCCACCAGGGAATACCAGGTGCTGTAGGCACCTGGAGTAGGAACTTGTAAGTCACTCCAGTATTCCTGCCAAGAAAACTCCATGGACATGGAGTCATGAAGAGTTGGTCATGACTGTAACGACACAACAGCCACAGAAATACATCCCTGTTAATATTCGAGACATATACAGTATGTTGAATTTGCCACTTTTTAAAAGAGCAAAGTACCACTACCACCCATTTATATTTGTACCTATCTTCAGGAATATGTAAATAATATTTATTACTAGGCCTTCAAACAACATTTCTTCGAATTATCTAGCACTGGGGTGGTGCTCCATACCCACGTGTAGGGTTCTAGCTGCAACTGGAATCAAATGAGCATCAATACTGGCTTAGAGGAAACATTGTGTGCAAGTCAAAACTACAACATAGTTAGTCTGGGTGCTGTATGAGAGAGTTTAAAATGTCTGCTTCCCTCCATCCAGAGGATCTTAGCCTCTCCTTTTCTGATTCAAGGTGTCCTTGTGAACTTGAACTGCTTCTTCCACTTTTACTTATTTATTAATGTATGCACTTATAAACCACATAGAGTAGAACAGGCATGTCCAAACTTTGGCCCTCCTGATGTTTTGGACCACGACTCCCAGAATTCTAAGCTTAGCCTGCCAATGGCAAAGGACTGTGGGAGTTGTGGTCCAAAACATCTGGAGGGCCGAAGTTTGGACATGCCTGGAGTAGAATATTTCAAAGTAGCAGAGAGCAATAGCAAAGCATCTACATACAATACACAGAAATAGCACTGAGTCAGTTATTAAAATTCTAAATTTTAAATTTAAACACAATCCTAAATTATAAGCAAATAAAATATTATTACATCCAAAGACCAGCACATAAATTTACAGTGGTTGTACAAGCAAGCACATAGATTCTACAGCTCATGATACCATACTGTATAAGTATTGGTGTTAATTGGTTAGCAAATAACTGCAACAAGCTCTGGCAACTTCACAAAATCTAGCCACTTTATCAGAAAATTGGAAACCATAATCAGAACAGACAATAGAAAGAAAAGGTTCCATCTACGTACCTAGAATTTTTTGAAGACTAAGTAACAAATATTATGATAAAAGGAGCAAATAATAGAATGTGTCCAAGTTTTTCTCTCATGAAGGAAGTGTCCTCCTTCATAAGGACACATACTGTATCTTTTCTGTACAGCAGAATCTTAGAACTGCAGACCTTATGGATCATTGAGGGTTTAATATTAACATATAAACCCTAAACGATTTGGGACCTCAGTATCTCTCAGAGCGGCTCCTCCCACACAGAAGAACTGCCTGAATCACCCAACTAATCCTGGCAGGACAGCTGAGCGTCCTGACCCCGAGAGACACCCAGAAAGTATTGACAAGGAATCAGGCCTTCTCAGTATTCGCTCCTCAGCTGTGGAACACACTCCCTGTGGAGATCCTTCAGGCACCTGCACGGTCAATATTGAAATGCCAACTAAAAACCTGGTTGTTCAAGCTGGCAGAACCTGATCCCTCTTGCAGCTGACATATCTGAATTATTACCGTTCTGCTATTGTTGATATTTTTTTTTAACTTTATGGCTTAATTTATTATTTATGCACTTGCTGACTTTGTTTCTACCCATTGTTGTGTACAGTATATATGACTTTGAGATTTTGATTCCATTTACACATGGTGGTTGTTCTTTGTTTTCATGATTTGGACTGTGATTATTTGTAGGTCAGGGTTTATGTTGATGTTCTTTTGGTTTTTGTTTCTGGGTTTTTATTTATTTACACTGTAAAGTTTTTGTTTTTTATAATATTGTAAACCACCCAGAGTGGCCTTCGGGTCAGATGGTAATTTGTGGTAAACAAATAAAATAAAATAAAATAAAATAAAAAAATAAAAAAAATAAAATAAATAATGAGTTCAGCACCTGTCAAGGAGGCACTGTGAAGAATTAAACTACCAACCTCTGGCTCTTGAGACCTAAGCCACTGACCTATCCAGTCACATGACATAAAATCAGGGTATGGGCTATGAATTTAGAATCTGGAAATTAATAATTTAGATGGTACAAACATCTTTTCCCCAGGACAGAAACATTTTGAAGCAAGGCTAAAACAATATTATAATTCTAGATCCCATAAATATTTGGTTGATGCTGATATTGGCATTTGGTATGCAAGAGCTATTAAACCACTATTTGTGAACACATATGTCTGTAACAGTGAGGGAGAACCTATGGCATGGGTGCCAAAGGTGGCACTCAGAGCCCTTTCTGTTGGCACCCAACATCACCCCTTCACAGACACGTGTATTCAGGTTAAATTGCTGTATTGGCACTTTGCAAAAAAATTGTGGGTTTTTAATCGCAGTTTGGGCACTTGGTCACCATCACTGGTCTATAATTTCTCCATCAGCTGCCTTTTCCATTTTGACTGGGAAAAATGAGTATTACAGGTCCTCAGGGGGAGGGGGAATGAAATATATCCAATAATTTAACAAATATATCTAAGCATAGGTCTAAATAGAAATGAAGACCACCTATAGGAACAGGGTTGCTATGGAACTGTAGATATAGGTCCTAGCACAATTTCAAATGGTCTAAAACTGCTGTTAAATAGACAAGTGGGGCTAATCTAGGCTACAGCCTTAGCTGAAAATGAGGAAATACACTGTCCTCCTTTATGTCAAGAATCTAAGCAAGTCCATAATGCTCATCTGAGCATTCTCTATAGTATTTTGACTTGAATATTCCAAGAGCTAAAGGAGTGAAAAACCATTCACAGATGATAGTTCGTTATCTGCTCAAGAGGCTTTCCACTTATCTTCTATCTGCACTTGATTTTCCTTCTAGTGAACATGAAGATTTTAGCCTCACAGTAGCTAATAGTTCATTTATTATTGCAGTACATCTGAAGTGCCCTCACATACTGCCTTAAACCATTTGGGATGGGTATTAGAGGTTCTGCAATGATTTCGATCCTGAATGGCCAAACCCAGATGGTACTATTAGGAGGGGAATCATATTTGACACCTTGACCATTGTCCTGTGGTATATCTCAGGGCTCTATCTTGTCTCCTGTGTTATTTGATATCTACATGAATCAACTGGGAGAGGTTATCCAATGTTTTAGGATTTGGTGCCATCTTTTTTCCTATTTGATTCCAAGGAAGCTGTTCTGTGCTTAGACTAGTGTCCCTTCTCAATGATGGACTAGATGGGGGCTAAGAAACTGAAATTTAATACAGACAAGACAGAGCATTGTGTCATGACTATTTGACTGACATTACCTGTTCCTCTCAGATTTATGGCTGCTTTCCCTAACTCCTAGCTACTTTACCTGTTATAGCCTGACTTACTTACAATGGCACATCCCTATTACTAGGTCACATTTTTGTTCACTCCAGTAAAAAAAAAAAAAATGCATTTTATAGGAAGATATCTATTAATAGCCCCATCAATTATATAGCAATGAGATACTGAACTAAAGCTATGATGCTACACAACCCACTCCCGCAGATGTACAAAAATAACTGACAAATTCTGTGATAAATGTCATTTGCTTTTCAGACAATCACATTTATGTAGCTTCATTCTGCAGATTTTATCCTCCTCCGTTTCCCATTGTTAGACCATTCTCATGCAGTTAAAAAGCTTTATTGTATCTTAGGAACAGGTGGAAAGAGCCCCCTTCTTGCAACTCACTGGGGAGCATATGCCTACAACTATGTTACATTGCTTTTTTTCTCGTTCTGGAAGAACTTGAAGTATAATTAGAAATGCAGTATGGCATTATTGTGTGTTATGGAAGTAAAGGAAATGGTGACTAGTCACTACCAATAACAGGAAACAGGGCATTTTTATTCTCCTCTAAACATCTGTTGCATAAAGTATAATTTTCTCAGTTGTGTGCATTGTGTACCCTATGAGTCAATTAAGTATTATTTTGAATGCAAAAGCATCTACTGGTTGCTAAAACCTGATCATTGCTCCAAAGTGTTCTGCACATTGCCTATAATTTCAAGACACTTTAGTCTCAGCATACTGATTCCTTAACTATCAAAATGAGAGTAGTGCAACAACATGCTGCCAGAGCTGAAACATTAGAGAAGGAACCACTGCATCTCTGATCACCATGCAGAATATTAAAGAAAGCAGTTAAAATTAGTTAAAGGATTCTAGATGTATAAGAACATATGTTGCTTTACTTAATTTTGATCAACTTAAAGTAAAAAAATCCTATATGCTTTCAATGGGGAATAATCTACCATCTGGTTTAATTATTCTGTAGGTACAATGCTATAAAGTTAATAGTAATTATGTTGCTAAGCCATTAGAATCAATGTTTCCAGTACAATATTTTACTGAAGCTATTTCCTTTAAATCCTTTGACTGTGGGGGTCAATGTAATACTCTTTTGCTGGTGTGGCATTACTGCTACTGCTTAGCAGATGTTGCCTATGAACTGTCACCTGTACAATGAATGAATGCTTGCAATTGCAATTATGTGGCAATTATAAGCTAAAACTCAGTGTTGCAATTATAGTTAACAATAATTCTTAAAATAAAGCAGCATGCATTATTGTGTAAAGGTAAGACTCCAAAAGTTCTGAAATGGATAAGAAGCCTGTTGCTCACTACAAATACTAGTGGAAGTGTGGGGGGAAGCACATAGGAGGTAGGGAGACCACAGAATGGAGAATGCATCCCCTAGAAATTGGTGGCCCAGCCCCACTCTCAAAGAGTACTGTTTGCATTTGGAGTTGGTCTGTGTGACAAAAAAAGTTTGATTCAGAGAAAGCCCCATCAACGACATAGGATTTGAATTGTAGAGTCTAGGAGTGACCATTCGTAATTGCTGTAGCTCTGACAACTGAGCAGGTCTGGTTGTCCTGGGACAATATGTGCAGTGCTTTGGGGAAGATGTGCCTTGAATAGCACCATTCCCAAAACTGAATTGACAGATAAAGGAGAGGTATGGAGTGTGTGCCGCCTTGCTTGTTTACATAAAATAGGGTGGTGGCATTGTCCTTTATTACCTGTACAGGTCATCCTAGGATGATGGGTTCAAATGACCTGAACACTTTGAAAATTGCTAAGAATTCTAAGAGGTTGATGTGCAGGTGTTTCTCTTTGCTCCAGGTGCCATGTATCTGGAGGCCATTGCAGTAAGCTCACCATCCGTTGGTACTAGCATCAGTGGTGACTTGGAGGGAAGCCTGTCTGAGGTGGAAAGGAAGACCCACAGCAAGGTGAGTTGTTGGCGCCCACCATCATAGACTATGATGCACCATTGTTTTAACCCAGATGGTTTTGTTTGGGTTGTCGAGGTGGGGATGAAAATGATTTAGAATCCAAGCCTGCAAGGTTCTCATTCTGAGCTTTGCATGTGTTAGGACTGATGTAGTCAAAGCCATAAGGCCTAGCAGATGTTGGGACTTTCATGCAGAAACCATCATGTTTGGTTGGAAAAAACTGGAGTTGAGAACTGCTCTGATGTAATGTACAAGTTGGCATGGCAATGGGATAGACTTGCCCTTGTTTATCTGTAATCCTAGTGCAGTAGATATTGTTAATTGTATTTCAGATCTTGTATTGATTTTTGTTTTGTAGGTGACATCAGTAGCCAGTCGTCCAGGTACAGGAAGATATTGATTTCTTGGAGGCAGAGGAATGTGGCAGCTGGGGTGAGGCACTTGGTGAAGACCTGGGGTGCTGTGGAAGGCCCGAATGGAAGTGCCTTGAATTGGTAAGTAATGTCCCCTAGTCTTAATCTTAGGTATTCATGATGGTCTAGTCTTATGGATATATGAAAGTAAGCATTCTGTAAATCTATGACTGCAAACCAGTCTCCTTGCTTTAGCAAGGGGATGATATTTTCTAGAGTGATCATCCTGAAACACTCTGGATGGATAAAGTAATTCAAGTCCCTTAGGTCTGGAATGCGGTGCAATCCTCCATCCTTTTTGGGACTCTAAAGTACCGGGAGTAAAATCCAAAGATGTCAATCCCCAGGACTTTTTCTAAAATGTGCTTGTGGAGCAGGGTATTTACTTCAACCCAAAGAGTTTTGAAAGGAGGTGTTACAACTATTTATCCCAGAGGGGGTGTCTTTGAATTATATAGTGTAACCCAAATCTATTATGGTCAGGACCCAGGACTCTGATGTAGCTTGTTCCCATGCAGGGAGAAAGGGTTGGAATCAGATGACGTTGTGGGATGTTGATAGTGTCAGGGAGATGGCTTGCGTTTTTGGTCAAAATATGGAGGCTAATGTTGACGATTTCCAATCTGGATGGTCTAGCATTGATATGCTGGAACGGTGTAGTGTTGTCTGTAATGGTTTATGTGCCTTGGTTGCTGAGAGTGGTATGTTTGTTGCCACTGCTGTGAGTTGTGTTACTCTCCACCCACCACAATGGATCTTTTTTCTTTATGCGTGCTTTGTAGTATTAACGTTACCTTTTAATATTCTGGGATGCCTCTTCTAATTCCTATTCTTAACTTGAATATATTTTAAATGTTCTGGGCTATATATTGTCCCTCATTACCATAAGCCACCTTGGGTCCTTTTCCAAGGAGAAAAGTGGGATAAAAATATTTGAAATAAATAAATAAATAAAAAGGAGGATGGTGCAGTACTGCCCTGGTAGCCATAGGAGGAGACAGTTTCCCTCATCTTCATTAAATTATCGAGTGCCCCATCCATTGTGGATGCAAAAAGGCCTTCTCCATCAAGCGAGGGGGGGGAGTCCTCTATTCTATTCCTAGCATTGTCCAGTATGCTGGCAGTTCGCAACCATGCCTGTCTCCTGAGGTGGATAGCAATTGCAATCTGCTTAGAGGCTGTAACAGCTACATGACAAGCTGCTATCATTTCATAGTCAATGAGGGACATGGCTTCAGAATGGTAAAAGAGAACTTTGTTGTTTTGATATCTGAAAGTGAGTTAAGGAATGGCAGAAGCTTCTGAAGTAAGTGGTGGTTATAGGCCTCCATGGCACATAGATAATTAAGATGTTTGAAGCAAAAAGGAGGATAGAGAGTAGTGTCACCTGCAGATGAAATCTAGCTTATGGCCCTCCTTATTACTGGGTGTAGTGGCAGATCGGCCTTTAGACCTGTTCTGTGTTGCATCCACAATAAGTGAGTTTGGTAAAGGATGCTTAGATAGGAAAGTAGTGTCTTGACCATGTTTCCAGTGCAAGTTTTCAACTAATCCAGTCATCAAGGGCATGGAATATGGTTTATTCCACGCACTATTGACCTGCTTCAAAAGAGATGGAATAAACCCCAATCACACAGGAAGGGCTTGATTGTTGTGGTGGTGGCCGAAGATTTTGCAGGATTCGCCAGCTTCAGGTTGCTCTACCTGAAGATCCATCAATTTAGCTATTTTATGGATCATTTGGGAGTACATCCTTAGGTCTTTTGATGGTGACAGTGGATGGTTTTCTGTTACATCTGAATCCGGTGTTGACATTTGGGGACAACAATGGAGTGTACTGAGAGTCCTCACTGGAGTCAAAAACATCAGGAGGAATGGGCTCATCCATGGATGTGGGCAAGTTAGCTCTGGGCTGAGAGGAAGTATGTAATGTTTTTTCTTTGCTGTTCTCGATGGGGCAAGTGGTGCAGTTTTGAGGCGAGGTCAGGACAAGTCGGTATCGTTGCCTGTGGCCTCAAAGCTGCTTTTGACAATGTCCTGTTTGACATCTAAGGCTCCATTGTTACCTGGAGATTTGGAGGTGAACACTGTCTATGTCACTTTGCTGGTGGTTGAGATGAAGTGGTAGGCAACCTGCCCTTGTTTCAGTATCGAGTCTGCTCAATATCACTGGACTTGCCATCATAAAAGCATGAGATAACTTGAGTATACCTTTGATGCCAATGACTACAGTCAGCACAAGAGTCCCCATAGGTATTGATGTGTTCTCGCTATCAAGGAGGGGACAGTGAAGGTGAAGAGTGGTAGACATAGTGCAAATGGTGTTGTGGGTCCTAGTATCAATGTCGAGATTCCCTCTTCGGTATCTGGGAAACCTCCTCACACTGGGGCTCCCCTCAGAGTAGGACATGCTTCAACTAATCCATTCCATGTCAAGGCAGTGGCAAATTGTACAGGGCCTCTGCATTATGCACCATGTTGGTATCAGATGGCTGGTGGTGAGGAGGTTTAGATGTCAGAGCTCAATGTGGAGGGTGTTCAACCTCCTGGGTGAGATGTAAGCTCTTGAGGTAAGTCCGGTGATAATCCAAGGCTTCTCAGAAGCATTTGAACCATAGTTAGTGCTTCATCGGAATTGTCTCCCCAGCTAAAGGAATGGCTGGATCTCAGAGACAGTGCCTGGATCTGCTGAGATGGAAGGTCATCCTGATTTTGATGTCGTAACTCCATTGGTGCCAGTGTAGAATCTCAGGCTGACAGAAGCATTGCGCTGGAAGCAGCCTTAGATGACTTAGAATAGACGAAGAGATCTTCTTTTCCGTTAGAGAAGCGGATGGCTTCGAAGTGGGTTGAGAGGTCTGTGAGGGTTTTGACTTCTGCTGTTTACGTGGTAGGGAAGAAGTTGATGGAATGGAGTATTTTGCTTGATCTTGGGATTACAAAGAGCATAAGGATTTTTCCCAAAGATAAGCCCACACCCTCCCAAGATGCTGCTTGAGTGCTCGTTTCATTAGTTTCTTCCACTCAGGGCACTGGGATGGCTAATGCTCTTCTCCCAAGAAGTAGAGACATAGATTGTGGCCTTCGGAGAGTGGGTTCTTGTTACACCTCATAAAAAGTCCCGTGGAGGCCATGAAATGGCATGGAATGTGGGGAGGGAGTTTTGGAGTCCAAGTTTCTCACACCAATAAACAGTAGTGCTGGATCCAGGAGGAGGAGGCGAGTATTGGCGAAAATAAAATAAAATGAATAAAATAAAAAGTAAAGTAATTGAAACACTTTCGATTTTGCAAGAGCTAGAAGAAAGGTGATTGTTCGTGGTAGTGGTAAAAAGGAAAAGAAGCTGAAGGAGCAGGAAAGGAGAAGCATGCACACCAAGGGGTTGGTGGTAGTACACTTTCCAAGAAGCTTGGGAGAGACCAGCGATCTCTGCGCAGGTGCAAAGACCCAGTGTGTGAATTCACAGATGCCACGAAGAAGAATCAGGCTTGAGTATTGAATGGTAGTAGAATGCAGGTTCCCACCACTGACATGCCTAGTATTAGAAGAATGCTGCTTAATTCACTAGGCAACACATGACCTTTTCTACCCAAACAATACAATTCAGCACAGAAACACAAAATGTACAAAATAAAGACGTAAAGTAACTCAAAAAATTAAAGAAAGAGAACATTTTTAAGTGGTCACAAGGTTTGTCACATTTTGGCACCTGATGATGAGGGGGAGAACTGAAAAATCATGTAAAATGTGCTGCTTCTATACTGTCCCACCATGATTCAAGCACTCTCTGTGTGGTTTACAATTTAATTGGAAACATGGAAGGCTGACTCAACTTTGAGCTGGCTACCTGAGCCTGGAGGGATTGAAGAAAGATCATGAACAGTTCTGACTGCAGTGCCACAGTTTAACCACTGCACCAGCAAGGCTGTGATGGGAAGACGACTGTGATTATTCTTGATTTCACATTTAAACTAGCAAATCTTTTTATATGTAGAAATATGAGCAACTGAGACACATCCATTTCCTAAGCAGCTGTAATTGCAGCCTGAAAAAGAAAAAAATGGCTGCAGGATGAGACATTTTTCCCTCTTCCATACATAAGTAATACTGTTGCTAATAATTGCTCACACACTATAAACATTCCTAATATTTAGGGGGAAATGGAAGAATGAAATTACCAGTTTAGTTATTCTTTGTCAACTTTGAAACAAGTCACTGCCCTTAAAAGAACAAAACGGACTGTTCGAACATTAACTACCAAATACTAAAAGCCATAATTGTATATATTAAAAGGATCAGACATTAGAATGCCAGGTTTTACAAATGGGGAGAACATGTGTCTGGGAATTAATAAGTTGCAACTGAAATGCCAGAATCCATTGGTTAGTTAAACTGGCACAAAAGCAATGGCATAAACTACAGTAGCAAATTGCCCCTAGTTAATGAGGCACCACTTGCTTCCCACAGTGCATCCCAGCTGCATGATGATGGATGCAAGTGGCAACTTATTAACTTGGAGCCATTTGCCAGTGCAATTTTTGCCACCACACTGACACTGGTGATAACTAACCAAAGGGATTCCAGTGAAAGTGTTCGTAAGTATGAAGAAGACAGAGAAGGTAAAAAGGATAAAATACCCATAAGAGTATCAGAAATGGAATTACTTTAGCTTGAAACAGACGACTGCAATTGAAAGACAGTGGAAATAATGATCATCTCATGGAAGAGACACACAAAGAGAGTAGAAAGCAGCCTTGCACTTACTGGAAATTCCCAATAGCCACAGAACATAGGCAAAACAAGAAAGCAACAGACCACTCAGTTCTTTGCCTTCACTTGCACAAGGAAAGCATTTCAATTTGTTAGTGAGTTCTAGGAAGCTTATTCCAGGGGTTACAGAATGTAAATCATGCTTCCTCTTAAACTCAAATATCACTTTTTTCAAATTCCTGTTTTTTTCCCCATTGGGTATTACATAATTTACCTTTGAAGGGCAGTCCTTGAAATCCCAAAATGTTACTTTTTCTATAGGGACATATTGCAAAATTGCAAAGTCTTAGGGGAGTTAAGAGACTATGATGTTAGGATCTGTGGTTACCTCAATATGGCAAATCATCATTACTTTGTATGAATTGTATTGGTTTCTGAAAGAACAATAGACCTTTCAGGTTTATGCAATTCAAGCATCATTTAAATACAGTATATGAAAAACAACAGTTTTAGATCTGAACAGTTTCATAGCTTGAACATCAATGATACATAAAATGAAATGGTTTCCACAATGAGCCCAAGACCTTAGAAGCAAAACAGAGATAGGGATATGTACAGGTAACAATGTCACAGAATTCAATTTCTAGGAAAAGAAACACTGTTGTGTTTTATTGTGTATTTTGCTTTAAACATCCGTTAAGTAGGCTGATACAAGCATAATGCCAGACTAGAGTTTAGTGCTCTGAAAATGAGCTTCCAAGAAGCCTCAGGCTTAATGCCCTCTCCTTCTTCCTCTTCCTCTTATGAATTGCAATGCCTTCTTCATCCTGGCTTGAGGCCAAGCACAGAAGGAATCATTCGGCAAACACAAACAGAAGGGAGAGGAACATATAAGCCTCAGGTTTCTTGAAATATTACTCTGTTGGAAATTCATCTGAACCAGCCCTCTCACTCCTTATGTTGCCCACGCGTTTAAAAAATAAGTAAGCTATTGTTCTCACCCTCTTCGGGATTAGTATCAAATTTAATTACTACATTCATTTCACACTATAGTAATGGATAGTGAGGCATGTCATAGGCATAGGTAAGAGAAAAAGGAAGTAGAGATAACCTAAAAATCAAAACATGGATTTTTAAGACCCTGGAACATCAGTTTCCATGGAAGCAAAAAGGATCACGTAATAAGCTAAATTATCAGCCCTATATGTTTGGCTTATTCTAAATGGGGTGTGGAAATGATTAATTTATATATGGTGACACTCATGCACATACAACCCCAAATGCCATCTAACGTAGACACTTAGTTTATCATCACACCATACATAGGAAGAAATACTATAGGTGTGTATATCATTTTCTCCTCTACGCATCCTGAAGGTTTTAAGTTATTTTTAGACACAACAATGAAGATAGACAAGTTTTAAAAATGAACAGCTCACGACCACAAGTCTTAGCTCCAGCAAGTGCCTTTGCAAAACACGATCATACCCTTTTTGTTCATATTACATGTGCATAAAGCACTCAACTTATCTGCATTAGATTACCATATATTTAAAACAATGTCGCGTACTGCAGGAACTAAAACACAGTAAGAAGTGTTGCATTTGAAATATAAAATGAAAGTTAACTGTGGATTAATATTGTATCTTGTATAAATGAGTCATTTACTTTAGTATTTGTCATTTTTGTCACCCCTGTCAGGTGAACCATTCTTTAAGCACCTATTCAAATTATCTTGTGTGGCTGAAAAAGAAAAATGGCATGTCATCACAGCATCAAAAATGTATTTGTACTCAATGCATGCAGGATGATTTTTCATACTGCAACACTAAGTTATTTCACAAACAATGGTAAAAAATATTCCTGATGCTATGATGACTTGACTTTTTCTTATGCAAAATAACCTGAAGAAAGAGTTTTGACACATTACTTTTATGGACTGGAACTCCAGAATCCCTAGCCAGAATTCTGGAAGCTGCTGCTGGTACTGTTGTTGTTGCTGCTGCTGCTGCTGCTGCTTAAAACAAAAGGTACCAGTGAGTTGTTTAGACAGAAACAGAAAACTCAAGCATTATAAGCAATATTTACTAGCAGCTATTGAACTGAACTAAAATGCCCATACTAAAAAACAAAAAAGGTACCAACTGAAGTTTGAACAGAAACAGAAAACTCAAGCATTATGCTCTAAGATGATATAATTTTTACTAGCAAGCTATTGAACTGAACTGCAAAATGCACCCAAAAAAACAACCCATACTGGAACAGAAATGCAACAATAATCTTTTTCAAAGGTGGTTTTCAAGAATTTCCCTTTGCCCTCCCAAAAGAGCAAGAACAGAGGTGAAACAAGTTGGGCCAAAAATCTCCCTTCTCACCAAACGTATATCTGGGTGGGGTCCAGAGGTTGTCAGCTGCTCTAAGATGATATAATTTTTATAGCAACACCATCTTCCTTAAACACATCTCCACCCCCAGACTCTGTGATCTCCTGATCTTCAGCACTATGGGGTTGGAAGGGGTATAACTTGATTACATCTTGGGACTCACCAAATGCTTATGTTATTTCGCACTATCTGCCAGTGTAGCCAGTGGGAGCCGGGATGGTCTCAGTTGAAAGGAGCCCTTTTAAATGGGGCTCTCTTCCCCACTCCCTCCTGTGCTATCAGGCCATGGAACAGATGGGAGTTGCCAAATGCACTGGCAGTGGAACCAGTAATATTTTTTCAAAGGTGGTTTTGAAAAACTTTTTCAGGCCATTTGCCCTCCCAAAGCATAGGCAAAGAAGACCATTAAGTGAGCTGACTTAAGTCAAAGTGCTTAAGAAAACAAGTTGGGCCAAAAAGATCTCCCAGATGATGAAAAAGATCTCACCAACAGTTTAACACAAATATCCGGGTGGGTCCGAGGATGTAAATGAAATGTCTCTTCAAAGAGAGGAGGAGGCAGTGAATTATAAGCCACCTGGACTTTTTAATGTTCCTAGCAACAATGTCTAACATTTAAGATATTTTTAACCACCTCCCAGGATATAAAGCATCTCCCATTGACTGCTCTCATCCCTGGGAGCATCTCCAACATCTCCACCCCCAGACTGTGATCTCCTGATCTTCAGCACTATGGGAGATGTAAGTCAAAGCCTGCGACTCAAGTCAAACAGGCCCCTTCTTGCTGCAAGTCAAATATGATGCAAGTCAAGCAGTATGTAAGTCAAGGTTCCACTGTACTGACATTACACTTCCACTTTGCATGTTTGTTGTTAAATGTCTATTCACCCAATTGTCAAGATTATGTATACTGGCTTCTCTGGTCAAACTGGAAACTGAATGACATGTTTAACTTGAAAACCATGTTTCTTCTCATTGTTCTTCATCTATAGCAACTGGCTATGAAAAGACAATTTGCATGTGATCTCTATCTGAAACGATTTCTATAAAGTAGCAAAGTTACTATACATGGAGGATAGTAGAGACATTTATATCACAGTCACTCTACTGAGAAAAAAAGAAGGAATGGGAAAAGATATTCATTTGGTTCACATTTTACTATGAATTGACCTATTTTGCACTTCCTGAACTCACATGCATGCCAGAACACAATTATGTTGCTATTTTTGCCCTTCTCCTATTGTTTGTTCTTGTTCTCCAAACAATTTCTAGAAAAATGGTACATTGCAATAAAATGAACACTAACATGGCATACAGTAAGAGAAGTGTGCCCCAGTGTGGCCCTTTTTAAAAAAACCAGCAAACTAAAGAAACACCAAACAATAGAAATGGAAAAACCTCCAACTAGTATGGAAATAAAATGGAAAATTTTTGGAGCAGTTGCATGAAAATATATATTGCACAGAGACCTCAGTCTGAGCTGTCCTTAGTTCTCTCAGTGGTTTGACTTTCCAAGGAATGTCTTGGAGCTTATGAGGTGTTCAGATATCACATCTTTTCTCTTTTGGACCCAGCACTTCAGTGTTCTTAGCTTCCATTTCAACATGCAATGATGTAAGCCACTGTGGGTCCTTTTGTTAAGAAGAAAGGTTGAATAAAAATATTTTAAACAAAATAAATAATAAAAATGTCACAATATCAGGCATCTTTGATTTAAAATGTGTTAAGCTCATGAAAGCTGGAAAGTCCATGGTTTGGGTCCTGAATGTCTGGCAGATCATACAGTATCTCCCAAAGGTTACTGCTGGCCGTGCTCGCTCGTGGTGGCCACCCACTGGAAGGCCCGTAAGGTTGAAACATGTAGTCGGTCCTTCTTGATGGCTGGCCCTGTTATTTGGAATAAACTGCCAAGCGAGATCCACCAGGCTCCATCCCTGGCAGCCTTTAAAAGGTGTTAAAAACCTAGCTGTTTAAGGATGCCTTCAGCAATCTTTAATGTGTGTTTGTGCTCCCATGTTTGATATACCTTTTGTTATTAGTTGATTGTCCCTCTTGCCAGGTATTTATTTATCTATTTTGTTTTCTCCCTTTGTAATATTGTTCTTGGTTTTTTTTTCTTTTGATATGAAATTTTCTTATGTGTTGTTTTATGTTTTAGAGTTACCACTAGGAAAATCGGCCGCAGTACACAAATATAAAAATAAATAACAATAAATAGAACATAAAGTACCTGCAGGATGTTGATCCATCACACGGGTAACTGCAGCTCATTGCTATTGTCTCAAGTCTTCTCAAAATCACAAAAATCACAAAAATTATCTTGATTTGGTTCATTTTATTTTTTGCACATTTATCCAAAAACTCTGAACATCCTTATTTCATGGATTCTAATAACTACCTCTAGAGAGTTCTTCAATGACTTCATACTTCAGGTTAGAACTTCATGCTACTCATTATTACACCATCAACTGCACTGTGCTTTTTCAGAACATTTTCAGTGCCATTTTAGATGCAGTGAGTGACAGGTGGTATTTTGTAGCGGTCATTAATTTTAAAGTACTTTTAGAAATCAAGAGTATGTCCCCTTTTAAAAAGAGCAGCTGGGATGTCATAAAATATATGGGCATTTTTATGCTTTGCTTTTCTAATATGATATGATCATCATGATATTTTGTGAATATCTTTAGTAAACCTGATTGGAAAACAGAGGGAATAAGCACTCATCTAAATTCTGAGGAGGACAATGCAACTATGTGCAAACCCACACCAGCAAGCTAAGAGGAGATATTTTTCTTTCTCTGAGTGAGTAAGAAACCAGTCTTACTAAAAGATTATAGTGGCACATTTTTGTGCCTAGAAAATTTGCTAGCATTTTTGAGAATACAACACTGACCTTGTACCATCATGCATTTCTTTTAGAAAACTACATGAAAGAAGCTACTAGTTTCAAAGTAATGTGTTAGAAAAAGCATTTGTTATTTGGTTATCTTCCTTGCTAAAACCTTGGTCAATGACAGGTTGTTATGCCTGCCTCTTTTCTCAACAAATTTCTTATCAAGGTATACTCTTGCATAAATCCAGAATGATGCAAAATTTAATCCCCCCCCATGATAATAATACTGTCTTCTCCTTTAGACCACTTCTGTTGGTGGCTGCATTTGGAGGTCACATAAAAAACCCAAATATTAGTAACTTTAGTTTTCCATGGACCCATTCCCCCTCTTCCCTTTCATCATGGCCACAACAAGATCAGAAACATCTTCTTCATGTTTATGTTAATTGAGCTTTGCCCAAACTTAGACAAACCAGAGTGAATCTTAACTATCATACAATGAATAAAGACATCAATAAAACCCATGAGTTGATAGTGACTTAATTCAAACAAGCCATGATTAGTATCAAACAAGCCATGATTAGTATCAAACAAGCCATGATTACTAATGATATAGATGTCTTCAAACAACATTTATACAAATCTATATAACAAAGAGTAACATTTAGTTTTTACAGATGCACAAATGTTAACTAGACAATATCTTAATAGACTGACCAGGTTTCTAAGAAATGACAGAAGGTCCTAAAGCTCTTGCAGGTGCTCATAAAAAACTGAAAGCATTATCTCTAAAACTGAAAGTTAGCATGGGCTTCCTTCTAAGAGGCAGTGCTAATAGACAACACAATCTAATTTACAGATATGGCCGCTCATATATTACTATTAACTTGGAAAATTCTCCATTATAAATGCCATTTAATTCAACATATTTATTAATGGAAAAAAACTGATATATATTGTCATTTGTGCATGAATAGTTCTGTAATAATACCTTAGTACAGTATTAAGCATGAGTCAGGTTAGGAAGAGTGCAAGGAACAGGAAGTTGTTGAAGTACTGAATAACAGCAGGAGTAATTCAATATTATTAAAAGAAGCAAGAAGGACTGAGGCGTGATGAGCAAGGCTGCAATTGCCTGAACCCTGAAAGCCCACCAGGTGATGCCGTAAGGTCCAGGAATCTTGGGATATACATGGAAGAAATATAGCAATGTCCACTCTCCAGGCCCTAATTAAGCCCTTAAGAGTTTCTTTTTTTTTTTCACTCAAGTATGGAGCTACCAGTTTAAGAAAACATAATGGGAAACTGGTGTTCCATAAATCAGTAATGGTGTGTGCACCATCTCCAGGTGGAGAAGAGTCTTAATGCACCCCATTAAGCCGTGAAAAGAGAGCAAGAAGACAGTTTATGCCTATCTGGCAAGCTTTTTGCCTCATCCCTCAAGCTTTCAGAGGTTCACGTACATTCATATGGATTGATTGTGAAGTTCTAATTTCTTTCAGGACATATAATAGGATGTTAGTTTGGTAAGGAAATAGGGTGTAAGAAGATGCTCTTGCTCTTTGGCAATAGTTACAGCAAAGCATGTTACAGCATGTTTTGAATGTAAGGAGCTCATACCCCCCAAAAAAACAGGGTAAGCTGCCCTCTACTCAGATAGGGGACCACCACTCTGAGCTACACTAGGACATGGTTATAGGATTGGAATTTGTCTTTAAGGGGAATGCTGAAGATCATCCAATGTGTGGCACTGCTATGTATCACCAAAGGAATCACCCAGGGGGCAAACAATAACACTGAAGAAAGACTGGCAAAGCTTCTTCACTGGCTGTCTTCGAAATGCAGAAAGAAGCATTGAATGTGGCTTTAGACACTCTTTAACTTGAGAGGAACATGGCATCAGGAAGAAGAGGTGAAGCCTTCAATGGGAATATGCCATGGAAACCCAAGCAATTAACAACAACAACAACAACCCCAGCAGCTAAGATCAATTTAGGTTATTTTCTAATGGAAAAAAATCACCAAAATCACCAATGGACCAGAGGTTTGTTGATGCAGCTAAACTTTACAGCAGTTGTGTGGGGGGGGAATAGCAAAGAGTGGTTCATGTTTCAAAAATCCCTAGTAGATATGGATCACCAACCAGCATGCATGAAGGCTAGTAGATTATGAGAGCTGTAATACAAAATAAATAAATAAATAAATAAATAAATAAATAAATAAATAAATAAATAAATCTAAGATCTGTGGAGAAGTTACACAGAGAGGTTTGTCTAGATCTCCCTCTCTTGACATTGTGGTGTCACACAACTAGGCCTCCAGCCTCCCCCCGCCCCGATATTGTGGTGGTCACACAAGAGATTGCTTGGGACCCATGAAGGTGAGGAAAAGGAAGAGGGAATGCTTCAGAATATTACATTATCAGCATTACACCAGAATTTATATGAACAGGATTTCAGCCACACGTTCTGGTGGTGGAACACTTTTGCTACACCCTGTGCCCTTCATTTGTACATGTCAAATATTTCAAACTCTTGGAGCTTAAGTTCTGTGACCTTGTGATATTGACATCTAGCACATCCCCCTCCAAAAAAAAAAAAAAGCAGCAAAGTGTTCTTATAGATTGCCCAATAGCACTTCAAGCACTCTCTTGGCAGTTTACAATTTATTTATACAGGCTACACATTTCCCCACCCCCAGCAAGCTGGGTACTCATTCCACCAACCTCTGAAGGATAGAAAGCTGAGTCAACCATGAGCTTGCTACCTGGGATTGAACCCCAGGTTGTGAGCACAGTTATAGCTGCAGTACAGGCATTTAAACACTGTGTCACAGAATAATGGGCTTGGCCACTCTTGCATTATGCATCATCCTGGTGTCTGGAAGTTGAGTCATGGCTACTGGACTTCTTTTTTGAGAGATAGAAATGTTTCACTGTTCATCCAAACAGCTTCATCGGTCTGAATACAGCTAGTGCAAATCCTCCATCTTATAGTTAGCTTTGACCTCTTGTCACCCTGGCCTAAATTTAGGCCATTGTTCATTTTATGAGCCTAATTCAGGCCAGGATGACAAGAGGTCAAAGCTGACTATAAGATGGAGGATTTGCACTAGCTGTATTCAGACCGATGAAGCTGTTTGGATGAACAGCGAAACGTTTCTATCTCTCAAAAAAGAAGTCCAGTCGCCATGACTCAACTTCCAGATAAACTCACCTGGATGACTGAGAATCTTCACAGACATATTATCCTGGTGGTTTTCTCATCATAGTGTTTCAAAGTAGAAAGCATTCATTAGTGGTTTGATGCTCTGTCTTCTTCATAGAACTAACAAGAGTTGGCTTGAGTAGCTTTCCTCACAGTAGAAACAAAAATATTGGCTTAAGTAGAATAGCTGAAATCCTCTTTGTGTAAGTTCCATATCATAATGCTGATGATGCCATCAGCTAAGTATTTTTTTAAAAATCCTTCTTCCATCCTAGACCCAATGTAATCTCAAGTAATCCTTTCATAATTGGGAACCCATCCGTCTGTGGGATGGGAGGGGGGGAGTCTTCAATGACTGAAAATCACCACTCTTGGTAAATTCCTCCCAACAGTGGTGGTTTTGAGTCATTAAATGATTCTTCCTCTTTCTTCATAGCCTCAGCTGGTTCCTAAAATGAAATAAATTACTTGGGACCCATGAAGGCCATGGAATAGAAGGAGGAAACATTGCCTTTTAGAGGATGATATTGACAGCCTTATACTGTGGAATTTACATGAATAGGGTTTCAGCCAGTGTTTAATATTCACAATGACAAAACTGAAATCTGTTTTCTTTATAGATAATTTCATCAATCAGAATGGAGATAACCAAGAAATCAGAAGAACACAGAGTCAGCTCTGTGACAAGCTATGAGGAAACAAGAGGGGATCCTCACTGGGGACCAAAGCCAAGATTATCTGTACTATGACATTCCCAGATACTAGGCATGGAGGTTAAAGCTGGACAGTGACGAAAGCTGACCAGAAAAAAGAATTGGCTCCTTTGAAATGTGATGTTTGAAGAGAGCATGGACTGCCACAAAGACAAACAAATGGATTTTAAATCAAATGAATCCTGAACTGTCCCTAGAAGTTAATTTGACTAAAGTGAGGCTATTGAATTTTATAACACATCATGAGAAAACACAGCTCACAGGCAAAGGTAATAATACTGGAAGCAGAATGAAAAGAAGAAGGTCAAACATGAGATATCTTGAATTTGGGGTGGGGTGGGGCAGCCATAGCCTTTAGCTTGCAACACCAGAGGAGGGATGTTAAGGATAGGGCTTTTTGGAGGCCATGAAGTCACCACAAATCTGAAGTAACTCAAGGACACATAACAATAGGTAAATTTCTACTTATGGGTCAAACCCCTATGGCCTGGAATTTATGAATCCAAACTCTCTAAAGCTTCAACATTCAAGCAGCCCCAAGCGAGGTAAAAGTGTTTTTTAAAGAACACCTTGACCCTAAATCTTTTGGACTTTTAGTGTTAAAGTATACAAAACATGGTTGTCCAGTCAAGCTTTGAGTGTTAGTGAATTTCTATTTGGTTTCATAATTCAGATTATGTTAGGTTGTCTTTAGACAATAAGGTCGTCTAAAAATTGCTTTATTTACTATACCTCCCCACAAGATCGTCAAATATGAGGGAAGATACAATGTTTTCATCAAATGAATAAATACATGCCCAGCAGTTTGAATGACACCCCCAGATAAAATAGTAGCAAGTAAAGCTGTTGTAACATGGAAACAGTGTATTTCTTTCTAACCAATTCATTTACACCTGAAACCTGCTACAGCAATGCCTTCATTGTTGAAAGGCAGCTCCAAGAGTTTAGAAAATGTAACAATGGTATGTGCTACATTGGCCGGTTCAGTCCACCCTCCCTTTATTCTAGTCAATATATTAATGGAAACATTATGATTATAATCACTCTATTTTGCAACTTTAAAAAATGAAATATTACCACTAAATACAGCTTATCTAAAAAGATACATTTTAAAATATTTTATCATACACTCTTTTTGAGTTTCTTCCACTGTCTTCACCCAAGAAGCTTCATAATTTGGAATCTTATTTCTCCAGCAAAACTGTCCAACAAAGCTTTATCACTATAGCAACTAACTTAATTGGTCTAGTTCAGGTCTCTCCTTCAACCATTGGGTGGAGCCACTGTCCCTAGGTATAAGCCAAGTATTTAGGGAAGAAAACCAGTTATTATCCTTGGGGATGCAAGCAACAGCTATCATTTCATTAAACTAAATTACTAATATCATTATAATTAGACACTTGGTAATCTAAACAAATGAGAGGGTTTGTCAAGATTTTTATGAACTGAACTGATCTCTGACATTGCATCATCACATAAAACACAATGCTGTAATGAATGGGAACACTTTTTAATAGGGGAAATGGGGATGAATAAGAGGAAATGATAAATGTTCAATTATGTTGAAAGGTTATTTCAACCTTTATGAAACACTCAGTTAACTATCATATGAAGTCTGAAATTTGCTTTTTCCTTTCTGTAGTTTATCTGCCTGTGGCCTCTGGACTGAAACAGACAGATCAAAGAAGTACTGATGTATATACAGTATGCATACATATATATACTCATTGAAATCCTTTACATTTCTGTTTTTAACTGATGGATAACTGTTACATAATTTAAGTAAGGGGCATTCATTTGCATTTCTTTTTAAAAAAATACACAACCTTCTGAAGAAATACCATAAGGCTCCTCAGAAGCTCACTTAGGACTTTTTAAAAATTGTTCTTCAGGTATAAAGATAGTTTATTGGTTCTTCAGGCATTGTAGCACACAGGCAATATGTAAATTGCACACCTACTTTCCAAAGTTTCACATTCAGTCATTAAGTCACTGAAGCAGTGAAGACAGCGGTATATCTCAACATTGCATGTTTTGCATTTTAAAGTTGTATAATCCACATGCACAGAAAGCATGTTTAACACTGGCTAATATTTGTTTACAAGTATATTAATGAAGGATTGTTCATTTATAAACAAACATTGCCTCTACAGTTAACACAGAGACAGACAGGTAAACATCCAAATAAAGGGGAGGAGGGCAAGAATTCTATCCTATCATATTTGACACCCTATTTAATTTTAAATTCAGAAAATGTAACTAACTCTTGGGAAACTGCTGTTGAGTCTACCAGTATTTATTACCTCATCAATATAGAAGACATTTCCGGCATATAAAGCATACTAGTATCCTCAGTTAATTTAATGAAAGTTTCACACAAGAGTAGTAGGCAGATTGATATAAAAGTATTGCAGGGTAATATTTGCAATCCCCCCACCCCGCTTTGCATAGGTGGAAAATAAATTGCACTAAAATTTCACACAAATGCAAGACAATAGCTTACAAGTGGAAATGCAATTTCTTTTAAAACAAAAAAAAAAAAACAAACCAAGAACTAGCAAATCAGACTGATAATTTTTTTTTAGTATGATGTTAAATTGTATCATGCCTTTGGAAAGAAATGACGTGGAACTAGACGTATTCCTTACAACAAAAGCCTTTGTTTTATATCAACAAATAATATTCCAAATGTAATGGAATAACACCATAAGTCTCTTCCAGTCCCTTAGAGAATGAAAAATGAGCAATACCAATATGGTTAAGAATTTAAAAATGCAAAACAGAACCCTATGCTGTATTAAAACATAGTTATTTCTGTTCCTGATAAGATAGCCTGTTGATCAGCCCACAAATTTTTGTTCTTCATTTTAAAAAAGAAAATACTAGTGACACATTAATTTTTGGAAAGTTTTGCAGCCACTACAAATAGAACAATAATATTTTTAGAAGTCTCATGGTCCAATCCTAGAAACATTTAGCTGAGAGTAAATGCCACTGAATGAGATGCACTTTACTTTTTAGTAGACATACATAGAATTGTGATGTCAAACCAAACAGGTAGTAAATTTCCTCATTTTCTCTGAAGCAAAGACAACTGCATTGCAAATCAAGTTCAGTTCAATTAAAATCAAATAAAAGGGTTTCATTATGAAATCAGTACCGGTCAGCCCAAACTTATATTTGTAATATGAACTGTCATTGATCCCTGCTGAACAGTGCAGGAATGGTTTACTCAAAAGAAAATCTCACTGTGTCAACTGGGACTTCCTCTTTAGGTCACTTTATTGTACACGTCCCATTGCACCTACATTACTTTCAAACAAGAAATACTTTTACATATTTTGACTCCATGAATCATCACTGTACAGCTTTGCTATCACAAATCCTGACTATTTTCTCCTTTGGGAAGTACCAATTTCTCAGATCTGAAACAATTGTGCAAAATAAACGTAAAAACTCTGGCAATGCCTTCTGGTCATATCATCACTGCAACATGGCTAAGGAAATTCTAATTTTCTCCTGCTGAGATTCTGTCATTTGGCATGTGTGTGTGTGCATAAAGCTAGTCATGCAAAAATATGAGATTTAGTGATACCAGGACATCTGTCAGAGGATTAGATTCCATTACTAAAGAAAATGAGCACAGGTATCTTTACAGGAACGTTTTGGCAGGGGAGAAGTCAAGATGGATGGAGCAGAGGGAAAAAATGGAGACAGATCAAATGAAAACACATTTCCAGTTGCAAGCAGAAAGTACAGATAAATATTAGAGCACCTGGATTGCTCACATGCCTAGTTAAGTTGGATGTTCAAGCTTTACGGGACCATTAAAGTGTTTGCTGAAGGAACATTGGGCTGTCTGGGTTCTATAAGCAGATTTCTTTTCCAGCTCAGAAGGAATATGAACACACATGAACATGCTTAGGTTTATAAGCTCGTTTGTCAGGCAACCTGCTCCACCTCTGAACCCCCCCCCAAAAAAGGATGAAAAGGGGGGAAAGGAAAGGAAAAGAGGAAAAGAGGAAAAGCAAAGCAAGGCAACATGGGTTTTGCCATCTGGCTCCGGCTGTGTTACTCACTGCAGTAAGCGATAAGGAGGCCAACCAAGATCATAACTGCCCAGAAAGTTGAGGATGCGCTTGGTAGAGCATTAGCCTCTTTTCTGCTCCTTCTTCTGGGAGATGGAGCCATTGAAGCCACGACGTCCCGGGGCGGAAGAAAAAAGGAGGGTGCGGTAAGTCTCACCACCAGCGGGCACTCCCTGGCAACGGCCGCCTTTTGCCCCGTGTAATCCCAAAGAGAAACATCTTCCAGAGGACAGGAAGGGTTCAGCATCTACAGCCACCATGGGATGCCGCAGGAAGCATCTTCAACCCAGTCAAGCCAGGGAGACGCCTCCTGGAGCAGGCGAGGGACCGGGGAAGCTCTTCTCCTCCCGCGATACAGAGATTCATCGGGAACCGTGGATGGAGGCACCCGGAACTTTTTTTTCCCGTTCGTCTTTCCTTATTCACGGCGGGCCCGAGCGTCGCCTTCCTTGGCGCAACCAAGCGGTTCTGTCCGGCGTCGTTAATGAAGGAGAGGAGGTCCGCCGCCGCCCCCACCGCGGCCCGCCCCGCCCACCGCAGGTCCCAAAGGATCCTAGACGGGAACGAGGGACGTCGGAGATGCTCAGGCGCAAACCCTTCAACTTGGAAAGCTACCTCTTCCCGCACGCCCCGAGAAAGACTATCAGGACGGCGGGCGGGCAGGCGGGCGGCGGGGGGGGGAGGGGGCGGGAAGAGAGAGAGAGAGAGAGAGAGAGACGCGAATAGGCAAGTTCACACGCCCAGAGACACGGACCCAGTAGCCGCCCGGCTCCACTCAAAGGCTTCTACGCGGAAACGAAGGCAAGGGACGCCGCCGGGGAATGCCGCCCGGGAGAAGGCAGCCGCGCCATGGCTCTGCCCGCCTGCGAAGGGACGCCGGCGCTAGTTAAGGCGCTTCTGGAGAAATGCCCGGCCACGAGGTCCCCCCGTCGGGCCTCCATCCTTTGCCAGCGGGGCTGGGCACACGCCACGGGCGACGGAGCACTCCCCCCCCCGCGTGTACGGACTCGCTCCTCCGCGCGCCTCCTTTCCCCGCCGGCGGCAAACTTCCCGCGGAGGCTCGCGGCGCCTTCCTCCTCCTCCTCCTCCTCCTCCTCCTCAGCAGCAGCAGCGGCGGCACTTGTTAGATCTCGCCTTCCGCCCGCCCTCCAGGGGAAGCTTGCGAAGAGGCCTGAGCGAGACCGAGGAGGCGGGCGCCCGGCCGCGCCCCACTGGTGCCTCCACTCGGGTCCAGCCGTCGGCGGGCGCGAAGGAGACGCGGAGCGCCTTAGCCCGGGCGCCTCCCCGACGGGCGTCTTGGGCTGCCGCCGCCGCCGCCGCCCGCCTTGTTGGGCTGCCTTTCCATGCGGCGCAGCGAAGCCTCGGTGCCGTCCGTTCGCCCGAGCGCGCGGCGTCCCCTCTTCGGCTCCGCTCTTCCGTCGGCTTCTTCGGTGGCTCCTTCCAGACTGCCAGGGCTCACCGGTGCCTGGAACGCGAGGGCGCTTGGCCCGAAGCTGCCAGTGCCACCCCCTCTTGCTTCCCGGCTCTCCTCCCTCCCTCCCTCTCTCCCTCCCTGCCAGCCGGCTGGCTCGGTCGCGGACAGAAAGAAGCCAAGAGCTCGCGCGCTCTTTATTCGGGTGGCCAATTTGGACGGTGGCACGCGGCTGTCACCAGGCTCGTCGCGTGGCGCCCGCCCTCCCCTCCCCACAGCTCGCTGCGGCTTTTCCAGCAGATGTGTCAACCACCAAAGCCGCGCGCGCGCGCGCAGACACGCACGCACAGACACACACAGACACACACACACACACACACACAGACACACACACACACACACACACACACACACACACACACACACACACACACACACACACACACACACACACACACACACACACACACACACACACACACACACAAAGGGAGGGAGAGGAGAGAGAGAGAGAGAGAGAGAGAAAGAAACGGGGGCGCCTTGCTGCGTGTCCGAGCACATCTGGAATAGCCCCTGAGGGCCAAACCGCGCGCTGCGCTGCATGTTTGAAACGCACTGCTCTCAGGGCAGGCTTCCACCGCAGGTTCCTCGGTTTGGGAGGGAAAACAGCTCTCGTTGGTCAGGAAAGGGATTTCCCCGGGAGGGAAACCGTAGAACCCCTTTTCCTGCCTTCTCCTGCCTCACAGGTTACGGCGGCGGGGGGGGGTAAGCACACACACACACACACACCAGCCGCAGTTCACTCCGTCTCATCTCCTGAACAATCCGTCTTCCCCTGGTAGAGGTGGGAAGGGGCTTAAATACTCTAACAAGCAGTGGTGGCTCCTTTCTCTGCCGCCTCTGCTTTTCTAAGCGTCACAGCAGAAAGACGAAGCCCTGAGGTACCGCTTGGAGATCAAATGCCTATTCATATCTCCCTGGCCCAAGTCAGAGATGGACTTATTCTGGAAGCGATTAGGGATGAGGAAGAAAATCAGAGAGCTGTGTGTCGGTTTCCATTTGCTTCAAGCAAACAGAAACCAGGCTTCTAGTCAAGTGTCACAAATCCCCCGTCATATTTTAAATGGACCTCAGAGAGTCTTGACTCACATTGGGACTTCTCTCCACACTGCTATGGCGTTATACTGATAATCATGTGCGATGAAGTTATTTCTAATTTATAGAGAATCTTTGCAGGGTTTTCCAGGTAGAGAGGACTCAAAAAGGTATACCATTCATTTATTCTGGCATGCCCTGGACAATGCAGCTTGCCCCCAACCCACACCTGCTGGTTCTACTTGCTGGATAAAGTTTTCTGCTTATATACCACCCAATACCACTTCAAGTAGTCTCTGGGCAGTTTACAGTTTAATTACAGTATGCAGGCTACACACACACCCCACCACCACCACCACCAAACTGGGTAGCTCAGAAGGATGGAAGGCTGAGTCAACTATGAGCCTGCTATCTGGGATTGAACCCCAGGTCCTGAACACAGTTTTACCTGCAGTACAGGCATTTAACCACTGTGCCAGGAGGCTCCTTGATATACTGTTGGGATACACAGGATACTCTGTTGGGAATCCAACTTCCAACCTCTGACTTCATAGCAAGATGTCTAACTTTAGCATCTTACTTTGTTAACTGATAATTTCCCATGGAAGAGTCCAGATGGGACTTGGGATCTGAAAATAACTATTGAGTGCTGCAGAAAGTCCATGATTCCTTCCCTGCTATAAGTGATGCAATTCAGAGGGATTGGGTTGTGTTTTCACTCACCTCTTCTGACTTTCTGGGCAGTAACGTGTTGAAGGCTGGGTCTGGTGAGCCCCCATCCATTTATACTGTGTAGTCAGAAAGAAGGAAGTGAGTGAGTTAATTACAGGTTCTTCCAAGGAAGAGTCACCATCACCATCACAGCCAGTTATGTCTGAAGAAGTGGACTGTAATTTACAAAATATCATTTTGCTACTGATATATTAGACTTAAAAGTGCCACAATACTTTTGGGTTTTTGTTTGTTTGTTGTTTTGTTTTTGGCATACTGTAATTAAAAACTGTAAACTACCCAGAGACTATTTGAAGTGGTATGGGGTGGTATATAAGCAGAACACTTTTACCTCTCTTGACACTATCATCTCACCTATTTCTGTCCTGAGAAAATGAAAGTAACAACCATCCTGTGGAGGTGGCAGTCACTGCCTGTTTTTAACTTAGTCTCTGTTGCTAGGTTTACTGTACTGCATATCCACTACCCCAGCACAGGAGAACAAGTAATATTATGGAATGACAGCCGTCTTTCCCATGTCTACTTCTGTACAGTACAAAGAGGAGAGAGAAAGTGTATATATATAGAAAGCTGCACACAGTTTGTCTCCTGGACAAGGAGTTAGTTAAAAAAAAGAGACATGATAAAATTTTAAGATCTGAAGGACAGACCCTTATTCCAGTTTCACTACAATGGTACCTCTACTTATGAGTTTAATCCATTCTGAACACATGCTCTTAAGTCAAACAACTCATCAGTAGAGGTCCTGTATCTTAAAAATCAGAAAAAAAATAAGAAATGGAAAAATGGAAAAAATGTAAGTAGAGAAGACCGCATCTAAAATTTGTAAGGCGGCAGTTAAAATGACAACAGTTTTCCACTCTTAAGTCAAATTCCTCTTAAGTAGGGCCACTCTTAAGTAGAGGTACCACTGTACTTTAGGAATAGGAATAGGAATAGGAATGCAATTTATTGTCATTGTATAAATACAACGAGATTAAAAGTGCCATCCAGTCAGTCATTCACACAACCCAGCATAAAAATCCAAGACGTAAAATCTACAATTTAAAAACAAACCATCCATACACATACTCCAACATTCACATGCCAAAACATCACTTACACTCATTTAAAACTGGCAACATTCCTACACAATCCATAAAAACTACAATTTAAAAAACAACAACAGCCATACACCTATACGATATATATGTAACACATTCAACACCAATATTACCCGTCAACTTAATTTTTAACAGAGTTTAGCATGGATAATGCTATTGGGTAAAAACTATTTTTGAATCTTTCCGTCCTTGTTCTAATAGATCTATACCTTCTGCCTGATGGTAGTGGTACAAACAGAGAGTGACCAGGATGAGAAATATCTCCTACAATATTCTGAGCTTTCTTAAGACAGCGGGAGCTGTGTAATTCCTCCAATGTAAGGAGTGGGCATCCGATGATCTTCTGTGCCATATTGATAACCCGCTGGAGTGATTTCCTCTGAGCCACCGTGCAACTGGCATACCACACACATATGCAGTATGTCAGTACACTTTCTATTATACAATGATAAAAAGACACCAATAGTCTCTGAGTGATGTTATTCTTTCTGAGCACTCTCAGAAAGTACAGTCTCTGTTGGGCCTTTTTCAGCAGCTCAGAGGTGTTTACACTCCAGGTTAACTTTCAGTTATCTGTATGGTAGGGACATGGCCTTCTTGGTGCTTGCTCTTACGCTCTAACTCAGCAAGGAAGGCTAGGTTTTCCCACTGCCTGCTCTCCTTTCAGAAGCAGATAAAGATCTTTTTTATTTCAGCAGGCCTTTGATGGTTTACGAGCTTTCAGTGTTCCTGTGGATCAACTGATTTTCATTATTTTAATAGTACTGTTTTAAAGGATGCTAATATATTTCAGTGTCTATATTTTCAGCATCTGTGGCTGCTTTTACACAACCCCTAAAATCTGCTGCAAAATGCTCGCAGATGCGGAGGGAGCATAAAATTGTTTTCTCACCAGCAGCGGACTTAAAAAAAAATAAAGTATGAGCACGCCCACTTAAGCATGCCCCAGTGCATTTTACAAGTACCTGGTCTGGAGGAGATAAAATCCTTGTTGCTGTTCCTTGTTGCTGTTTTAAAGCATTACATGCCTGGCTGTCCTCCGCTTTTTGTTTGTTTTTGTTGAGTTCCCCCCCCCCTTTTAACAGACAGGAATCCTAATGGGCTGGAACAATTAGCTGCTGCCAATGCAGGCAGAGGTGAGCCTGCATTTTTTCTCTCTCTCCCTCACTGCAGACAGAAGCAATAGAATCAGAGTGTGGGAGGTGGGAACACAGGAAGCAGAACAAAAACCACATGGGGGGGGGAGAATCTGCATTTAAGTTGCCAGCGGATTTTAGGTGTCACGTAAAAGCAGCTTATTTTAATGTTTGTTACTGTCCTGTCAACTGCCTTGGGTATCAATTCTGAGAGAAAGGCAGCACACAAATTAAATAAATAAATACATTTGATTGTATTATTGTCATGGATGTCCACCTAGTAGAACTCAGAGGGGAGATTACCACCCCAAAAAGTTTTCTGGGGCTTCTTGGCTGCCTCTTTTCCATCCTGAGCTACACATTAGGAGAAGGGACCTAAGGTTACTATTTAATGCATCATGAAAACAGTTCAATGGAAATCATTTCTGAATAAATCTGTAAGAAGACAGTATGACAGCAATGCAGCCTTCCAGAATGTATAGACTCTGTCTTTGGAAAGTTTATTGGTACTGCTGGGCCATGAAAACTAATGTAGGGATTTAATAAGGTCAAATGACGCTTGAAACGTCATTTGATATTTTCCAGTGTAAAACATCTTCTCAGAATACCATGCCAAATATCCTAAAGACATCAGGACCAAAGAGTTGAGATATACAAATAACAATGGGTGTTTCATTTGTAACTTTTTTAATTTCCTCATTGTTACTGTTTCCCCTTCAAATGTTTTCTGTTTTTTTTTAGTCAGGTATTCATTCTCTAGATTTGCCTGATAAAATGGTGCCAAACTATCTTATGGCCTTTTTAGTGACATTCCAGTCTGACCTTGGCTGCTTCCAAGATAGTACTGTAGTTGTACATTTGCATTCCTGTGGATGGTAAAATGTAAACAGCAAGGCAAGGTTATAGTGTGAATGCTGCGTTCAGGACAAAACGGCATCAGTGACAGCATGTACCCATGGCCTACAAAGGTACTGCCTATAGCTTATTGTTACTGTGTGTATAAATGACACTGTTATATATGTTTATTTTCATTTCCTCCCCTTTCCCAAGCAACCAAGGATAAAATTCATCAGATTCTTAAGGCAGCCGATAGGAAGGAACTGAGTGACAAACTTTAAAGGGGAAATGGGGACATTCTTTTTGAAGCCCTTCTTAAAAGGGCAACACAAGGAGTGATTTTTCTATACAATTAGTTCTTCTATTTGACCTCACTTTCCCCTGGATCTGACTTTAATGCTGCTGCAGCTGCTAAATTGTAATAATTTATTCATTTACTGTGTTTCAGTCTTGCTTTTCTAGCAGAAAGGATTTCAATGATTTTGCAGCAGGAAAGAAAAAAAAAGAAGTTTCTCATCCAAGGTGAAAATCATCCTCTTCTATGTCTTCTACTTTTTTGTTTCTCTTTCCCCCCAACTAATAACCATATGTGAATGTTGGATTTAATGTGAGAGATTTGTGGGGGTGTTGTTCCTCCTTGCAAGTGATCAGTGGCTCATTGCTCTACCCCATAGTTGACCTGGAAATGCACAAATACACCTGATTCTGTTCATATTTATACATAATTATAAAGCAGTGCATAAATCTAGGCATAACTGAATGGCAATTTCATATACTGCACACATCTTTGGTTTATATCTAATTGGCAGTGAGTACACATACATCTGTGCAAAGTCCTACCTCTTCCATCTTATGGCCACCCTGTGAATTAATTAATTGTGTGGGATTTGAATTGGGCAGGTCATAGGACCAGGAAATAAGCTTTATTTCTTTCCTACCCCCATTATGTGGCCTATATGCCCTAAGCACATCCAATCTTGACTGATTTTGGAAGCTAAGCAGGGTTGGCCCTGGTTAGTACTTGGATGGGCAGCCATCAGGAAATACGAAGTGAGAAGGAATTGGCAAGCCACTCTAGTATTCCTGCCAAGAATACTCCATGAAGATGTGGTCATGAAGAGTTGGTCATGACTGTAATAACACAACACACACACACACACACACACACACACACACACACACACACACACACACACACACACACACACACACACACATTTTATACTTCATTTTGTTATTGTCAATTGTATTTCATTTGTTCCTTTTTTTTTCCTTTCTTTTTTCCTCCCCTTCTCCCTTAGGCCACCATGTCGGCAGGGACTCTCATCTCAGTGGTGTCTGGCCGTGGGAGGTACGCTCTGGACGGTGGGTTCGGTCAGGTAAGAAGAACTAGGGTCCGGCATCTAAGGCCTGTCCCCCGTTCTGATCCCATCGTCCACCGCCATCTACCTGGGTGCCATCCCGCCAGCGCCTCCGATCTGACCTGCCTGCTGATTAATGCCAGGTCGGTGCACAATAAGACCCCGCTCATCCTCGACTCTATCCTGGATAAGCGCGCCGACCTGGCGTGTATTACCGAGACCTGGGTGGGCGCGGAGGGCGGGGCTTCTCTCTCTCTCCTGTGCCCACCCGGGTTTCAGGTTCAGTGGGCAGGCAGATCGGAGGGTAGGGGGGGTGGGGTGGCCATCGTTTTCAGGGAATCCCTTCACGTTAGCAGGTCCGTGACGATGGTGTGTTCTGGGGTGGAATGCCTCCATCTATCTGTGGGTCAGCGAGATAAATTTGGCATTGTGCTGGTGTACCGTGCTCCCCGCAACCCAGCACAATCCCTACCAGAGATCGCGAGTTCATCTCGGCTGCTTGTTGAGGTCGCCCCGCCTTTTGGTGGTTGGGGACCTCAACTTGCATGCCGAGGTGGATCTCTCTGGTGCGGCTCTGGAATTCATGGAATCCATGGCTTCCATGAACTTATCTCAGCATGTTTTATGCCCCACCCATAGAGCTGGCCACACCCTAGACCTGGTCTTTTCCTCCATGTCGCGGATTCGTGTCTGGGGTTGGGGACATTTTGCCCCTGCCCGTGTCATGGTCGGACCATTACCTGCTAAAATTTTCCCTGTCGATCGCCCCCCACCCCGCGGGAGCGCCCTCTTACACCTGGGCTCGCCCCTGTAGGCTCCTGGACCCTACAAGGTTCATGGAGGCCTTCGGGAGCTTTCTGGCGGTCTGGCAGACGATCCGGTTGATGCCCTGGTGGAAAGGTGGTATGTTGGCGCCACCGGGCGGTAGACCGGATCGCCCTAAGCGCCTCCTACGATGTCGAGGCCGCTCCTCCCGTGGTTCACGGAGGAGCTGCGGTCGATGAAGCAAGAACGTAGGAGACTGGAGGTCATATGGAGGGCGAACCGGACGGAAGTGAATAGGGCTGCCCTTAAACAGCTGACTGGCCGCTATCTTCGCGCGATCAGGGACGCTAGAAGATCTTATGCCTCCCTGAGAATTGGGGAGGCCTCGAGCCGCCAGGCGGAGTTATTCCGGGTGGTTCGGGACCTCTCCAATCCCAGTCAGCTGCGGCCTCCTCCTAGTGATTTCACTAGTGAGCAATTTGCAGCCCATTTTAGATCAAAAATTGAGGCCATCCGTTCCGACTTGCCCCCCAGTTTCTCTAGTCCATCCTTTGGGTCTTCGAGTGCCTCACCCCTCCGTTCTCCCCTCCTGGATGAGTTTGGGCCGGTCTCTTCAGCGGAGGCCTCCAGAGCTATGGCTCGTTGCCGGCCGGCGGCCACTCCCTTTGACCCTTGCCCAGCTTGGCTTATAAAATCTGCCGAGGGGAACATGCCAGAGTGGTTTTCTTCCATCGCCACGGCCTCCTTTCGGGAGGGTTGTTTCCCTTCCCGCCTGAAGGAGACCGTGGTAAAACCCATTCCTAAGAAACCTGGCTTGGCGACGGACGATCTCTCCAACTTCCGTCCGATCGCCATTGTTCCCTTCCTGGGCAAGGTTGTTGAGGGGGTGGCTGCTGTCCGGCTCCAGTCATACCTGGAGTTAAACCATATCCTGGATCCCTTCCAGTCTGGATTCAGGCCTCTTCGCGGAACCGAGACCGCCCTGGTCGCTCTGCAGGATGACCTCCTCAGGGAGGCCGACAGGGGGTGTTCCTCCCTGCTCGTCCTCCTTGATCTCTCAGCAGCCTTTGATACCGTCGACCACGGTAACCTTCTGGCCCGGCTCGCTGAGGCGGGAATTGGTGGTCAGGCCTTGGCCTGGCTCCGTTCCTTCCTTGGCGGCCGGACCCAGAGGGTACAGCTGGGGGATGTCTTGTCGGCTCCTTGGGCTCTCCCTTGTGGGGTGCCCCAGGGGTCGGCAATCTCCCCCGTGCTGTTCAATGTTTATATGAGGCCGCTGGGGGAGGTCATCAGGAGATATGGAGTTCGCTGTCATCAGTACGCTGATGACACGCAGCTCTATATCTCCTTTTCTACGTCTGCAGAGGAGGCGGTTCGCTCCCTCGATCTGTGCCTGGAGGCCGTTCTGGAATGGACCAGAGATAACCGGCTCAAGCTTAATCCGGAGAAGACGGAGGTTCTGTTCTTAGGGGCGCCTTCGCCTCGGTACTATGGCCCCCTCCCTAGACTGGGGGGTACTTCCCTCCAGCCTACAGACAGGGCCAGGAATCTGGGCGTGGTCCTGGATTCGGCCCTCTCCCTGGAAGCCCAGGTGATGGCCGTCTCCAGGGCCGCTTTTTTCCATCTCCGCAGGATCGCCCAGATCCGCCAGTACCTTGACGAGTCCTCCCTGAGGACAGTCGTGCAGGCCCTGGTGATCTCGAGGATCGACTATTGCAATGCCCTCTACGTGGGGTTGCCCTTGACCCTGGTCCGGAGGTTACAGCGGGTGCAGAATGCGGCGGCCAGGCTGGTGGTGGGTGCTCGTAGATTCGAGCACATCACCCCAGTCCTGGTCCGCCTGCATTGGCTTCCCGTTGTCTTCCGGATCAGGTTCAAGGTTCTGGTCTTGGTTTTCAAGGCCCTCCACGGCTTGGGACCAGGATACCTGGCGGAGCGCATCTCCCTGAGGGCATCCGGATCCAGACCCACGAGATCATTGCAGGCGCGCTCCTTGAGAGTGGCCACACCCAGAGAGGCGCGGAAAACGCATACGCGGAACCGCGCCTTCTCTGTGGTGGGGCCCTCGCTCTGGAACCATCTCCCTCCTGAGCTGCACCTGCTGGAGTCCCTGCCCGCCTTTAAGAGGGCTTTGAAGACCTTCCTCTTCAAGGAAGCATATGGTGACCTTATTAGTTAGTGTTTTTTTTTTTTGGTTTTGTTTTGTTTTGTTTTTGCCTCATCGTTTGCCGCCATCTTGTCCTCCGCCGCCCTTGCTTGGTGGCCTGGTTATTTTCAGCTTTTTAGCCTTTTTAGCTTCTAGCTTTTTGTGTTGTTAGCCGCCCAGAGTTCCCGTTGGGAAGATGGAGCGGGATATAAGTATTTAAATAAATAAATAAATAAATAAATAAATAAATAAATAAATAAATAAATAAATTTTTTAAAACAGCTACTGGGGGTGTGTATTTTCCAGTACTATGCCAGTTTCTGTTTTTGTTGTACAGTACATCCCATTGTTCTAGACTGGGCAAGTGCCAAACATGACACACAAGGAAGCAATCAGGTATTCTACACTCTGGGATGACAAAATTAGTATTGGAGGGGGTGTATTTTCCTGCTCAGCAAAATTTTTCACCATTTATACTGGCTGCTATAAGTTTTTTTTTTTTTTGAGTCGGTGGAACACTTTTAAGACTACCATCCAAGAGACTTGTGTACTGCTTCTATTGCTTCTGTGATGTTATTTTATAGGTCATTCTTTCTCACCAAGGGGCTAGTTTAGCGAGCGAGCAAGCCTCCTCTTTCCCAGTCTTTTGTCCTGACTCCCTCCCCACTTATACCTAGGGAACTCTGAATCTGATTCAAAGAAATGAATTGCACAGATCTCAGTGAAGGCAAGGAGGAAGAAAGGAAAAAGAATAATTGGAGACTGATAACCACCCTGGAGGTCATGTTCATGTTGTTCATTTCTCTGGACACATATAAAATGAGCACGAATACTTCTGAATATTTGTGTACAAATCAAATCAAATGGCCTACAGATGGTTCCAAGTGAATTGGTTAGTATTTGAAAGGGAACCAATTTGGAACAAATTGGAGTGGATGACACTGACCTTTACTGACAAAGATAGGCCTCCATAAATCATAGCATTCAAAAATGAAAGCACAACCTGCAATTAAGAATATAATTTCCAACGCTGATACTATAGACCACAGAGTAGGCAAGCCTCATGTTTCCCAGTCCAGTTTTCAGTCCTGGACTTGTCATGCATTCATAGCAACCAAAGATAAAACCGATAGGGCTGAGAGGTTTTGTAATGCATGCATTATTCCTATCCTAGCAGCATGCATTATTCCTGTGCTAGCTATAAACACAAACTGCTGTTCCTTTCATTTTCTGTAGCCATTGACAATCCAAAACTTTTACAGTACTTTAAAATAATATGCAAACCAAGTGCATATGAAAGTGACTGTCTTTGCTCCCAAGTCAATGAGAAAGGTCTAAATATGTTTGTTTTGAGAAATGGTTAGATAACTTTTGATTTTTGTGTGCAACATATCATTTCAGTTTTATAAGACATATGTTAAGTATGCACATCACTTAGCAACCTTAGTTGCTTTGGGAAAATTAAGTATTTTTTTAAAAAAGGTATTGTATAATGAAAAACTCCTAGAGTGCGACAAATTACTGCATTATTCTGGTGACTCAATGATGCTGTCTGGGTGAACTGGAACTGATATAGAAACAGAAGTAGTTATTATGTGGCTACAAATCTGTTCATTATGGTAGATTATCACGTTATATTGAAATGTTGTCAGTCATGTTATACATACATGTGATATTGTTCCTTTCTTTAATAAGTAGGTTAATGCAACATAGGTAGGTTGAGGGCTAGGTCAGGGCAAAAATAGGGTTACCATAATACCCATTTAGCTGGGTTTCTCACAGATTTAAGAGGTGTCACCAAGTGCTTATTTTAACTATCATTTAGTGCTGGTGTAAAACTTTCTCTTTGCATCCTCCCCACCTTTTAAAATATGTCTTTAGACCATATAGATTAAAATATGAGAGTCAAAGTAGAGACAGTGCTCTGTTCTTTTGGTTGCAAGAAGCAAAGTTTTATGTGTGGTGAAGCAATCCACAGGACTTCCCAGGGTACATGTTGCAAATTTTTGATAATCATTTATCTTCTTGCAAACAGCTGAGATCTGTTTGCAACAATAAGTCTGTGGGCATGTTACCTCTGTTTCTATGCAAACAGTGCACATAAAGCAGTTAACCCATTATAGTGAATGCTAGCAGGGGGCGTGGTGCAAAAAGGGCACTTTTTCAAAGCATTACTGCATTTTCTCTTTTTGCAGATGGCTAGACTCCAAGATCCTTTGGATCCATTCTGTAGATTCATGATTTGTTATTGGTGTACAGTAGCTTAATATTTGCAACAAAGCTTTGTTTGTTTGTCTGTCTGTCTTGTCTTTCTGTTTAAAGCTCTCTCTCTGTTAAGGTTGATATAGGTAAAATGTAAATGGACAACAGATAACAACACAGAACATTTGCCAATAGAGATGGGCATGAAACGAACAATCTTTGGTATCCGTTTTCATTTTTTGTTTTGTTACATAACGAAACAACAAACGAATTTTGTCTCTAAAATGAAACGAAATATGTGTGGGGGATAAGGAATATAAATTAAAAGCGTTTGCTGATGATTTAGTTTTGACGTTAGAGAATCCAAAAGAAAGTATTACTGAGGTGATGAAAATAATTGAGGAATTTGGTAATCTAGCCGGTTTCAAACTAAATAAGAATAAGATGAAGGTCTTATTGAAAAATGTAACAAAGAAAGATTGTGAAGAATTTGAAAAATTGTCCGCCCTCTCAGTGGTGAAAAAAGTTAAACATTTGGGAATTAACTTATCTCTTATGAACTTAAATCTCTTTGAGGATAATTATAATATGGTATGGAACTTGATTAAGAGAGATCTGGAAACATGGAATAGATTGAACTTGTTGTTGATGGGAAGAATTTCGGTGATAAAGATGAACGTGCTACCAAGGTTATTTCTATTTCAAATGATCCCAATACTTAGAGGAATAGGCCACTTTAAGGAATGGCAGAAGATATTGTCCAAATTTGTCTGGCAAGGTAAAAGACCCAGAATAAGATTTAAATTGCTAACAGATGCCAAGGAAAGGGGAGGATTTGCCATGCCAGACCTGAGATTGTACTACGAAGTGGCCTGCCTCGGTTGGATAAAAGATTGGATTACTTTAGTTGATGAGGATCTATTGGATTTAGAAGGTCATGATAACAGATTTGGTTGGCACGCTTATCTTTGGTATGACAAAGTGAAAGTACATAAAAGTTTTATGAATCATGTAATTAGAAAGTCACTACTTCAGGTCTGGGAACGGTTGAAACCCCTTTTAGAAGACAACACGAGATGGTTATCCCGATTGAGGCAATCAAGAGGAAAGATAAAGAAGGAGTGGGGATCACCTATGGTGATGTGTTATTCTTTTCAGAAAAAGGTCCTAGACTGAAGTCTTATGATATGTTGAAAGAGAAGTTAACAGGCTGGTTTCAGTACCATCAACTAAATGACATTTTTCAGAAAGATAGAAAGGTGTCTGGGTTTGGAGAGAAGGAATCTAAGTTCCAAACCATAATCACGGGCCCAAAAAGAAATTGTTGACTAGATTATATATTTTTTTGTTGGAGTTGAATCTAAAAGATGAACAAGTTAAAGAATGTATGGTAAAATGGGCTATGGATCTGGGTCATAATATTGAGTTAGATGTGTGGGAAAGACTGTGGAAAAAGAATATGAAGTTTACCGCATGTACTTTGATAAAAGAAAATCTGTTGAAAATGATGTATAGGTGGTATATTACCCCAACGAAGTTAGCAAAGATGTATAGGATGAAAGATGACCACTGCTGGAAATGTAAAGAGAAACAAGGTGATTTTTATCATATGTGGTGGACTTGTGAGAAAGTGAAAGAGTACTGGGCATTGATATATGATGAACTCAAAAAGATGTTAAAGTGTACATTCCCAAAACGACCTGAATTTTTTCTGTTAGGGTTGGTGGATAATGAAATTAAAGGAGCAGACAGGACTCTATTTCTATATGCAACAGCAGCGGCACGAATGCTCCTGGCACAGAATTGGAAGAAATTTTGTCCTACGTTTCGTTTTCATTACGGCAATACATTGAACTGCTTTAAATGCTAAAAAAATCACAAAAAATTGAAATAAATGGTAACGAAACAGTAACAAAACAAATGAAAACAAAAATGAATGTTTTGCAAAAATTCGCGAAAACTGGAAACGAACCAAAACAGACCCCCTAAAAGACAAACGACAAACAAAACACCATTTTTTTATTCGTGCCCATCTCTATTTGCCAACATTAACTCTAGCCCCCAACATTAGCTATAGCCCTACTTGCCCAAGGGGATCTCTCTCTCTCTCTCTCTCTCTCTCTCTCTCTCACACACACACACACACACACACACACACAGGGAGGGAGGGAGAGGGAGGGTATATGGGGTACCTTTCTTGAGATGATTGGATCATGGTTGGGGAAGGCAACAACAGGTATGTGTTTGTGTCTGTGCGAAAGAGTTGAAGGATTATCTCTGTTTTATCTGATCTGGCAAGTTAGTATTGTCTGATCCTGCTGTTAGTGTTCATGCTCAAGAGCAGGCCCAAACTTCTTAAACAGAGGGCTGGTTCACTGCCTCTCAGAACTGTTGAGGGCTGGGTGGTGTCTGTGGCAGTGGGGAGGGGGGAGGGAACCAAGGGGGGAGGACTGGGTCAAGCGGTGGGGGCAGTGGTGGGGGTGAGGGAACCGAGGGTAGAGGCAAGCAGTGGCTGCAGTGGTGGTGATGGTGGGCTGAGGGAACTGAGGGGGAGGCAAGTGGGGGTGGGGTGAGGGAACCAAGGGGAGGAGAGTTGGAGCAAGCAGTGGCAGCAGAGGGTGAGGGAACCAAGGGGGAGGCAAGTGGTGGTGGTGGCGGTGATGGGGGTGAGGGAACTGAGGGGAGGTGGGTTGGGGCAAGTGATGGCGGAGTGCAAGGGAACCAAGGGGGGAGGCAAGCGGTGGTGGTGGCAGTGGGGGGCCTTTGGGAACCAAGGGAGGGAGGCAAGCTGCAGCAGTGGCAGCAACGAGGGAACCAAAGGAAGGAGGGTTGGAGCAAGCAGTGGCAGTGGAAGTGAGGTAACTGAGGGAGGAGGCAAGTGGCAGGGGCAGGGGTGAGGGAACCTAGGGGAGGAGGGCTGAGGCAAGCAGTGGCAGCAAGGAGGATAAGGCAGAGGGGGTGGTGGGTGGAGGGAGCACACAGCTGAGGTCGCACATCACTTTCCCCAGGGCCATCACACCTCCTGGCTGGCTGGAGTACCACTGCTGCCACGGCTGCTCCTCCTGCACACTGGCGGGTGGCTCTGAGGTGCCGGGGATGGCTACAGTGCCTCTCGGTGGGGGCTTGGTGGCTGCTCTAGTACGCTCTGCCCTGGCAGCAGCAATGGCAGCAGCTACCTCTTCCTCCTCTCTTCCCTGCTGAGCCGCTTCCCTTTCATCCCCTCCTGTGACAGATACCGCAGGGTTATCTCTGTCCCTGCCTCCGGCTGCCCTGCCTCACTGCTCTTAGGATGGAGGAATGGAAGGAAGGGGGCCATGCCGGACCCTCCGATTTCAAACTCTACGCTCGGCTCAAATCAGCACCCAGCCACCATGCTGGTCATCTGGGGGGGAGCAGGATGCCTTGCCTTGTCTGGCGGGCCTCCTCCTCCTCCTCCTCCTCCTTCCTTTTGCTCCACTCATCAGGCGGGGGCAGTGGAGGAAGCGAGACAGCCCACCATAGAGTTTAAAATGGAATTTAAAATGGCAACTTGCTTGCTTTCAGAGCAGGGTGGGTGAGGGTGAGGGGTCTGCAGTTGCTCCCAGGGGCTGGATTCAGGACCATGGGGGACCGTATCCAGCCCGCAGGCCACAGATTGGGGATCCCTGCTCAAGACCAAGCAGTGCTGGTATAAACATCTTCATTGGTAAGGTATTTTGTTGGAATAGGCCTACAATGCATGCTGTAGACAAGAGATGGAGGGAGAGTTCCTGACCCAAAGAGTTCATATTTCAAGCTTCTGGTTGTTGATGTTTTTTTTTTCAAATCTCAGGTATTTTCTTTTTTTCCTTAGGTATATGTCATTTATGACATATATAATATAGTATAAGCTTCCATATAATTAGATTACACATTGATTTTTTTTTTTGGTGAATCACTTTACTACAAACACATGTCTAATTTTGCAGTGTATGAAGAAGACAAATAGCATTCAGCAGGAATACTCACACAGAAAAGTAAAATTTGAACAGGTTCAAGCCAATTAGCAGTCAGCTTAGAATTATGATTGATTTATATGAATTCACTTTTGTTTTGGACCAGTCAGATGGGTTGAGTGACACCTTTGTACTCCCAACACTTCTGAAGGAATCCAGGGTTGGGAAGATTCCTTTTGACTCACATTCTCCTCTATCTTCATTAGAGGTGCTATGGAGAGTAGGGATGGGATGTTCTGATTAGGATGAATGAAAACAAACACAGGAGAAGATATTTCATTCATTTTCATCTTTTTCTGTTGCTTTCCAGAAGATACCTTCTTAAAAACAAATGAGACATTGTAACCAATGGGAGGCATTCAGATCATTAGTCACAAACCATGTTTTCATTATGCGCTTTCATTTCACCGCATGTACTGAAAATCACATTAATTGTTATTTCAAACAATAATCCTAAAGATCTTGCAACAAGAGCTGTGGAGCTATGAATTAAAATAGCTTGGAAGAGAGTGTGGAGGAAGGAAGTTTGAATCTTTAAAAGGTCCTGCAAAATAGCAGCAAGTGCTAGTCCCCTTTGAGATTTTGCTGCTGATTTATCTCCTTGGTTTCGCTTCCCTGTCTTCATTTTGGATTATCATCATGTGACTGAGTTGCTCCTTCTTTTCTCCATTTTTGGATTACAATTATTATTCTTTTATTTCTTCCATTTTCACCCTGTATTGTGTGGTATGCCCTGCTTTAAGTGTGGAATTGAATTTATCACTCCTTTTGGGGGTTGTTCATGCTTTTAAAGTTTTCAGTGTGCATGTCTCTAAAAGGTAGAAAAAAGAAAATTGCCTTCCCCAAAGAAGGCAATTTCCCCTTCTGCTATCCATCTGAAGACAAGGGATGGGGCTTTTAAAATTATTTCATTTGGTTGACTATGGCCGTTACTTCACGAACCTCTCGCTGCGCGGCGAGCTGTAATTTCCGTGCGAATCGACCGCTTTTGTCCGCACGCTCCTCCTCTTTGGGTTGAGATTCCCCTGCCGGAGGCCGGGAATCTTTTCGCTCGCATCCCACTTCGCATCCAAAGTCACGTGTGGCCACTAATTTTTCTTTTTTTTTATTTTTTTCAGTTACTTTTTCTCCGAAATACTGATGAACGCGAGGAGGCATGATAGCTTTGTAATGGTAGTTTGAGGCGGAAGTTGCTTGGTCACTGCTCTAGGGATTTAGGAAGGGATTATCGAATTGGAGGACCGATGGATCATAAACAACAAATGTTGTGTGCTGGTCCACCTTGTGGCCCCATCAATGGAGCAATACAAAAGTGGAAAACGAAGGATCATACAGCAATTCAGCTTTGCCGCAAATGACAGCCCGGTATCGATGCATCGATACGCCGCGATAAATTTTTTTAAAAATAAAAGACAGCGAAAACCGCGACGTTGAAAGAAACCACCGAATGCGAAGGGAGCACGTGAGGTGGCAATGGATTCGAACCGAAAATTTCGCTTGGTGAGGACAGAGAAAGAGGGGTGGGGGCGAACGGAGACCACGTGACCGCCTTCGCATTCAAAGCGAAGGCAATCACGCTGCGAAGCGAAGTACTTCGTGAAGTGACAGCCTATAAGCGAGCACAAGTATCCTGCTAAAATGTAGGAACTTCCTACATTTCCTAGAGAAGGAAATTCAAGTTCACCAATCTATACCCTTGAGTTTAAGTCAACCTGGAAATGTTATAGAAATGTGGGCTTTCAATATTTGTAATAACTTGACGTATTCATACAAGTTTCTCCTTTTAATAACTTCTAATATAGAAATGGAGGGATGAGGTAGAAAGCTTGGATCTGTCACTCTAGCTTACATTGTTCAAATATTGGAAGAAAGGATATACATTACAGAGACATCTCACACAAGGGCATGTGCCATATTGCTACTAGCCAACTTTCAGAGGTCTTTTCTTTTCTTTCTTTTCTTTTCTTTTTTGAAAGATGGGATTTTGACAATTACTTTGACCTGTGGTTTGCATTCATAACTTGCTCTAAAAATGGCATTTGAGTTTGTCATAATAACTCATTTAATTAACTTTAATCTTCTATTGTCCTGCATGCCTTCAGAACTTATTTAACCTTTAATTGTACCCTTTGCTCAATGTCCCATAAAATGAAGTGTCAGTGACATGAACTTCAAATCCCTCTAGGCTTTGCAGAGTCTTCTAATTTGTGAGGTAGCAGTGATCTGATGAAGTAGCTTGTTAGCTTTGCAAATGGACCATAGCTCGCTGGAATATTTAGCTAAATCTGTTGGAAATGCATGAAAGATAAGAAATAAAGCAAAAGGGACCAAGAGCAAGAGCAGAAAGGGCTGCAAACTTCCTATAGTGAACAGACTAATTAACAAAAGCATCAGAATTAATTTTGATTCAACAGTGAGCACAAAAACAGTGGCTTAATCCTGTAATGTAACATTGCACAACTCAAGTCTGATGATGTAACCAGCCATGGCCATATTTGTTAATGAAAATTTTCCTAACTCCACAGTCTACTTGAGGTTATTTGGCTCCTTTAGTATCGTTTTGGTTCCAGGGAAGCCTATGAGGACAACAGAGGAGACCCTTAAATTTCTGCAAATCTCCATCATCAGTCATAGTTGGACCAGCAATGAGGATTTTCAGTCCATTAAGACTCACTGCATTTTCCAAAGCCTTCACAAAGAACAAAGGGATCCAGAGAAAGACATGGGAAGGATAAGTTTTTATGTGCAAAATACAGCCATGGCTGGAGACGTTATGAGTTTTTGTGTGATTTTGTAATTAGCAGACTTCAGTCCATATCTTGACCATTTTCAAATTTGTGTTTCAGTTCTATTTAAATGAAAGGCAGATGTCATAATACTTTATTTATGGTCTAAGACCATAAATAAAAATACTTACTACAGATGTCATAATACAAATTATGCAAACCTGTTCCAAGATTATCACCTGGCAGAGTTGGAAATGGAAGAAAGGTTGCTTTCAGTCTTGACATTGTGACAAATTGGAGTTACAGAATGGGACAACCAAACCTTTCCATATCATGGGGTTTACCACTATTGCCTGCCTAATATAGGGGTAAGCAAAGTACCCCCTTCCCCAGGGCCTGGACAGATCCTTAGTACAAAGAAGAAACTAAAGTAAATTTATTTTTAATGAAAAGTTCCTCTAGATACACCCCCAGCAAAACTTTTGTTTAATTGTTTAAATAGGTGTTTTCAAGTTCTGTGAAGCCTACAAACCTGTATCAGGGCACAATGTAAGTTTCTGAGCACATTTAACTCAAACCATAGTCTTTCCATTTCAACATAGTTATGGCTGCAGTGAGCATCATTGGATATGCCAGTATTTTTCAGCATCAGTTACATACAGAAACTAGACAGGACGGCTAACAGTCTACCACACAGTAACTGTACTACAAGTTAATGAAGGCTTTTGAGAACCCTTAAAACCCTTACTTTTGTTTGCTCAAAAGTAAACCCCAATAAATTCAGTGAGGCTTGCTCCCAGGAAGGTGTGCATAGGATGGCAGTCTTCAAAACTCTTTTCCAGTGATAGCTGTCCAAAATATCACTGCCTTCCTCTCTTTATATGTATGTACTGTATATATATATTTATTTATTTGCTTATTTTATTATTTATATACTGCCTGTCTTCCGAAGGAACTCCGGGCGGTTCACAACATCAACAATAATCATATACTGGTATACAGTACGTTTGGCTTATTGCCTCTCTGGCTGTGTTTAGGAGTTTGTAAGGGAACCAAAGCCTGTGAACTGAGGACTTTGGGTGGTGGGATGGAAATAAATAAGCAGCTCTTGTTTTATTCTGTAATGAGTGTTGATGTTATTGGTGTGGCAATAGGTTGAGAAGTATGTGAAGGGTGCACAGAATGTTTGGCAATATGTATTCTGAATGTGGAAGAAAAACTGAGCACTCCAAAGATGAAGAGAGACTGTGGTGGGTTACATTAGCATTGCTGTATATCCAGTCATGTGGGTAATCAACAAGGTTATCCAAGCAAGATGTTCACATCTTGTAGGGCAAAATACCTTTATGCTTTTCATGTTTTCTTCCCCTCTCTCTAAAACAAATAAAGCATCTTGCAGAGCAATTTCAGCAGGATGTCACTTGAGGGAGGAAAACAGTTTTGAGAACCTTTACATGTAATTGCAAAGAAACTACTGATCAAGGTATGCCTATGAGTCCTTTGTCCCCTTCTGACTTGGCTGAAGTATTGACTCTTCTGCAGTCAAGAGGAAGAAAAATCAAAACTGTGATGTACATGGTGCTTAATATACTACTCTGTTCATTATAAAAAAAAACCTTCCAGTGCCCACTTTTATGAACATAACATATACATTGAATATTTATTTATTTAAAATATTCTTACCCCACCTTTCTTTTTGGAAGAGACCAAGGCAGCTTACAACACTGAAGGACAATGTACAAATTTGAAGACAATAATTGCACAGCAGTGACCAAGAAACATGAAATACAGTATACTTTTGAAAGCTAAGAACGATGGTTGTGAAGAGGCATTTTGCATCATTAAAAAGGCATTAATTAAAGCTAAGAACAATACAGAAACAAATATAATGAAAAAGCCACTCTGAGAGATGGAAGACATAGAAAAACACAAGTAGTGTTACATATTCAGTCCAATCAGAGTTTTTTTTTTTTTTTTTTTGTTCCTCAGCAATACCATTTCCAGGGTTTCAGGGCCTGAAATGCCATAAATTATGAAGCGAAGGGTAGCATAACAGAGCCCACACATTGGAGTATGATCAGAATAATTTCAGTTGTTTTCCAGTTTTTGGAAAATAACTTGGATTTCTATATCCCATTTGGAAATGAGACCACTATGATTTCCCAGTGCTATGAATCCAAGATTTTGTTGTAATCATATGCAGCTGCATTGGATCCAGTAATGTTCATTTTTTATTCATTCCGTTGATGAAGCTATTGTACTACAGAAATGAGAAAGGGTGAATGGATAACAGATCAGATTATTATCATTTTTTTCTGTTTACTTCTCCACAGTAGCGGCAAAATACATAGCAGCAATTATATTAGCTTACAGTTGAATTACCAATGAAGAAAATGACTGTTATCTAGTCTGTTGTGAGCTTTATTGTGTTCAAAATTTATTTATAATCATTAGTATTCTTTAGTGCAAGACCTGGTGTGAGCTAAATGGATCTATTTGTACCAGAAATGGCAACATACATTAAGATTAAACAGTGTGTGGGTTGCAACCAGTCATTGTAGAAATCATTATATTCAATCATGATTGGGATTTAACATATTTCCCCCTTTCTGTCACTCATGAATTTCTCTATTCCAAGAGGTTCCCCCTTCATGTCTTCTAGAAGAAAGTACCATCAAATGCATAATTTTTTAAAAAATCATTTCATGCACCCTACTTCTCTGGCATATATCTCATCCTGTGTATATTCAGGGCATTAAGGTAATAAAAATAATAATTCTATAACCATTGAAAGTAATTCATATATAATCTATGTTCATATACTGTCTTGTCCTGTGTAATGTATTTTGCTTTTGTTAGGCATAGAGAGGAAAAAGAGGTTTGTGGGACATTGGTTGGGGTGGTGGTGGAAGAGCTTTTGATCTCTATAAAATACTGAATTTTATTTTTCCTTCCATTTTCTGATATTTTGAATAGGCATGGGCATGAAGTAGAAAAATTGTGCTTTGTTTTGTTACATTTTCCCTGCATTCCATTCTGTTTTGTTTTTAAATGAATGTTTACCAAAAAAAATACAATGGAACAAAACAGTAACAAAATGATTTGTTACTCTATAAAATGCCTCCCCTGGGTCCTAGAGGCACTAAATTTGGTGCCCCTAGGATCCAGGGGAGCTGTTTTACGGAGTAATGAAATGGCTCATTTTAAAATGGAAAAAAATTGTGTTTTGTTTTGTAATGAAATGCTGCCTGTCATTTTGTTTCATTACAAAATGATTTGTAAGCTTACGAAATGACAAAACAGCATTTCATTTTTTGTAAGGTGCCCATCCCTAATTTTGACTGTACAGTTCTAGACCAAGCTGCACCACCTTAATGTCTATAATCCTGCTTTTGAAAACAATGCAAACCAAGGTTCTTCCCATGCTGAATTGTGTCCGAAATAAAAATATTTGTGCTTGAATAATCTGGCAAGAGCAATGTCTTTTTTAAATCCTTTTAGGACAATGATTTAATAGTACTGTCTAGTATTGAATCATTTATTTAATAGACACTAGAGATGTGCAGTGGCTGCAGAGAAAAGTGTCTAAAGGCAAAAGAAACAGGGCCATTTATGCCTTTTCTGATCAACTATTAATCACTAAGCCTTGTTCTGAAAGTCTGGGTGTTTAAAAAGGTATAATTTGGGTTTGGGGAATCTGGGTGCCAATTGTGAATCACTAATAGTAAAAAAAGCAGGAAAGTAGGAGATAAATAGCAGCTAAATGAAGGTGTAGGAGTAGGAACTGGCAAGCCACTCCAGTATGCCTGCCAAGAAAGCTCCATGAACATGGAGTCACGAAGAGTCGGTCATGGCTGTAACGACACAACACACAACCCAAATGAAGGAGGGCAGGAGGAGCTCCAAAGCAAGCCAAAATGAAGAACTTTTGTTTCAAGGAGACTTTTATTTTGGAAACTGCTGATGAGGAAGGGCATGTTACAGGCTTTTTCAGAGATTCAGTGCATGCGTAATAGAGCACAGGTAGATAATTGAGGAAAACACAGTCCTAGTCCTCAGTGAGGAATAATACACAGAATCAGAGTTGTTTCACCCTAAATATATTTTGATATATACAGCAGTTTTTCTGACAAAATATTTCAGTAGTCTAAATTATTTACAACATAGACATTAGGCAACAAATGAATATCCCTCTCTGTGGGTCTATATATAAAGCCTCAAATACAGGTAATAAGAGAAAATAAATTCCTTGTCCAGTCATATATGTACAGTACGACCACTGTATCCATGGGGATTGGTTCTGGGATTCCCCATGGATAGTGAAATCCATGGATAAGAGCAAATGATCTTATCTTAGGATAATGGTGGTGGAAGGGGTGGAGGGTTGCTGGGGTGAAAGCTTTTGCCTCCAACACCCCCCAAATGGCACAGAGTGAATAAAGTTTCCCCCCCTTTCTCCTTGCCCTTCAGCTGCAGCAAGGATAAAAAGAAGGAAAAAACTTTATTTTCTCCCTGCCACCATGGCAAGGAGTCAGGCACTCTCTGGAGGGGTAAAATGGGGACTTGCCTGGCCTTTGAACCTCCGGGTCAGGTTCCAGGCAGTGGATTGGAAGTTTTGAACTTCCTGCTCAAACTTCCAATCTGCTGCCCATCACCTGACCAGGAAATTCAAAGACCTTACTTCACCCCTCCAGAGAGTGCCAGGCTCGCGGGCTGTGGTAGCGGGGAAAAACTCATTGCTGGCCAAGCACTCTCTGGAGGGATGAGGTGGGGACCTTGAATCTACCACTCAGGTCCTAGGCAGCAAATTTAGACCTGAACAGGAGATTCAAAGTCCTCACCTTACCCCTTCGGAGAGTGCCTGGCCCTGTGGTAGGGGGAAAAAATGACTGTCAGCCAGGAACTCTCTGGAGGGGTGAGAGGGCCTTTGAATCTTCTGCTCAGGTCCCAGGATCAGATCAGGATCACGTCAACCCTCCGGAGAGTGCCTGACTGGCCTGCGGCAGTGGTAGTGGTGGTTGCAGTGGCAGTGGTGAGGAGTACAGTGGTGGGCATTGGCGGCAGTAAGTTTTATTTTAATTTCCCCATCTCTCCCCCCCCCCCGCTGATCACCAAACATGAATAACTGAATCCACAGTTAGTGAAGCAGCAGATAAGGGGGTCGTATTGTAACTTCTATGACAAATCAGGTACTAGTTATGTGCATTTTTAAATGCCCGATATATTAACCCGTGACTTACTGTCTGAAGTTTTGCTGATTCATTGTTTTACCAAACATTGCTGACCCCTGTGGATAAATCAACCTAGCCAGTCTGCAGATTCATATTGATTTATTTTATCATCTAAACAATGTGTTTTAAAGTAGCTTTACTGAGTACCTTTTAATAATTAGTATGTTTATTTCTTAATATTAATTGTTTTAATATCTGTGTTTTTAAATCACTTGTAAATTTCCTTGAGTGGAAAATAAATGAATAAATGAACAAACCAAGAAATGAATGAAATAATGAATAACCAGGCAAGCAAACTTTGAGTCCATGAAGATGGATTAGACTGACCTTACTGAATATCCACCTACCTGGCTGAGCAGTCATTTCATATCCAGGTATAGCAAAGAGTGCTGCACTACTTACTATATGGCAGGGGTGCCCAAACTTTTTTGTAAGGAGGGCCAGATTTGGTGACTGAGAATGTGTCAGGGGCCGGTTGCAGCATCCCACGCAATGGCTGGCTGGCCAGCCCGCCCAGCCCCACAAGCTTCCCGGCGGTGCTGGTGGTGGTGGCCCATCCCCTTGCCCACCCACCCAACCCCAGAAGCTTCTGCTCACCGGACCGCCAGACCGCCCAGCCCCTCAAGCTTCCCGGCGATGTCAGTGTTGGCAGAAGATTTATTTTTTAAAAAAAAACATGGGGCAAAGGAGGGGGGAGGGGCAGGCCAGCCAGCCACGGGCCACTCAGAATGGCCTGACGGGCCAGATTTGGCCCACGGGCCAGACTTTGGGCAGGCCTGCTGTATGGGCTACACTGTAGAAATTTCTTCCTTTTGTCTTTGAGGTACTGTAGCTATATTGAGTCTTCACCGCACATTTGATTGTGTGTGTCTTTGTCTGTGCATGCATGCATGCATGTGGGATGGATAATGCAAGCCTCTCTTGAATAGGCTTGAATTGTACACATCAAATTAATACTCTGGACTATCTTTCTTCCTTATCCAAATTGCTTTCTACTTTCTTTCCTTTTTTAAAATTCCTGATGCTAAACTTCATCTGCAGAACACTTTGTTTTCTTGTGTGTGCTTTTGTGTGTTTCAGAGTAGGTATCTGCACAGCACTAGGTAGTGAACATGTTTGGGAATGCCAGGTTACTGATCAGGTACACTAAAAGGACAAATTTACCCACTGTATGTTTTCCTCCATGATTTTAACTATTTGCCTGTTTCTGTTTGATGTAGTTCAAGAATATCGATGAAGAAAACTTTGCCAGCACATTTAGAAGCAAAACCTGTTGCCTTTATCTGGAATCATACAAATTGCTTCAGGAACTGGAGAATAAATCAGTTTGGGTCATCTCAAAACCGGCTTGGGGAAAGTCAGTCCTGATACAGTATATACCACACATATTGGATTTCATGGTACTTGCACACTATTATAAATAATCTTTATATAGAGAGACTATATTGGCTCTCCAAAATGCAGCTGAGTTGGATATTCTCTTGGGGATCCTAGATAAGATCCCAATACACAATTACAAATTTGTCATGATTAAAATATCTAACATTATTTTTTTCTTGCACAGACCCCTTGTGTTGCATGTGTACTCTGCTCACCATGCAAACCCAGAATTAGTATCTTAATCAAAATTCCAAATCAGGGAGGAAGAAGAAGAAGAAGAAGAAGAAGAAGAAGAAGAAGAAGAAGAAGAAGAAGAAGAAGAAGAAGAAGAAGAAGAAGAAGAAGAAGAAGAAGAAGAAGAAGAAGAAGAGTTTCATATAGTGAAGCAGAGAATTATGAGTTTTGGAATCATAATCATTATAGTCAGTGGGTTCAGCACAGCATATTTGCCTTTTCATGCAAAAGTTGCAGGAATGTCACTCACCCTGTAACCTTTGCCGTTTTCATGACATGTTCACTTCATGCTACTGGTGTCATGCCTTGAACAATGTAGTGTTTGCTTTTGACTTTTTGTATGACACCAAGGGTGCAGACAAACAGTCCTGCTTCTGTTATACAGTCAATTGCCTAACAGGACACAGATGGCAAGAATGCTGACAAAGGAACAATAGACATATGAACCAGAAGCTATCCAAAAGAAAACTGATAAATGATTGTGAGATGTCCTACATTTATGAGTGCTAATTGAAAGGCAGACTTGTGACAGTAGCCAAGAAAATAATAAAAGGCTTACTTTGGATATGAGTGCAAAACCCAGGGGAAACAGGAGGAAAACAACTGTAGTCTATTTAGGATTTATTGGTGTAGACCTGTGTGCCTCTGGCAGTCTTGGTTTTCCAGTCATCATATCATGACTTTGAGCAGTTCAGCACAGATTGGCTTTTGAGACATGATTGAATTCCCCAGCTTTTGATTGATTGGGTAATGAAAGCCAAAGGCCATGTTTCAAAGAAACACAGTCAAAATTCAAGTTATATAGTATTGTACAGTTAAATTCAATGGAATTTAACAGTGCTTAGAACGCCACTTTAAAGAAGATGACATGATATGCTAGAGGAGTGGTAGGATGCATCTTACAGTCTTGCCACTGCTCAGTTGTGGGTAATGTGGTTTTGCATTGCACATGTGTTTTAGTTGTAGCTTTGTAATTGCTTGCATGTGGGTCTTGGTCACACTAGCAAAATTTCCCCCTGTGGTTATGCGACGTTTGATGACAAATTCTATTGCGCTTTGACGTCACATGACATTTATTACAGGACATGCACCCCAGAGGGTTTTTGGGCTACCTAGTCCCTTTTTTCCAATTCAATAGCTGCCAAGAGCTTCTTGTTGAAACTGTATGACAGAAGTTAGCTGACACATCAACATAAATGTTGTGGGGAGGTGGGGGAGGAATCAAAATTCAACATTTTCAAAGGATATGCATGGTGATAGTAGTTCAAAAAAGTTGTGGCAGGATCATTCATACATGGGGCAACGCTTTTTTAAAAAGAAAACTCTGCAACAAAAAAAAGGTATAAGCCTCTGGCCAAGTGAGAAATGATCCTTAGTTTGCAAGCTTGTCAAGTAAATGGCCATGCATTAATGTGACTGCAAATTTAAATTGCAAAATCAATGGAGGAGAAGTGGAAAACATTTTGTTGGTTTGACCACAGCCTGAGCTGCATATGGGATGTGTGCCAAGAGGGACTAGAATGACATTTAAGAAGGGTAAAATAATGTTTGTGAATGGAACTGGATGATTATTTGTCTCTGTGGTTGCTGGCTAGATAGATTCTCTTTTTCTATAAGGAATAAGTGACAATGAAAAGAGAGGCATGTGTGAAGAAATTAGGGAGTGAGTAAGAATTGGCTGTTGGAGATGTACTGTATATGCAATGGAGTGTCATTTGGGTTTGAGAAGAGGTTGTACTGTATATTTTAGAAGGGCAAATACATGGGTTTTCTCAGAAATAGAAAAAGTGTTTAAATAAGCCAAATATAGAAGAATGCAATACCGTTATTAAATGACTAAGAAATCAAATATATAATGCAAGCTTTCATGGATTAAAAATACCCTTACCAGAAATGTACCAATATCTTATGGGTAGTGCAGAAAAATTATAAATGAATGTCCCCCCCCCCAAAAAAAAATCATAGTAAAAGTTGACAGGCATCATCCTCTTAAGGCAAATTTAAAACTGGCTACAGGTAGGCTTTGGAGTGTGGTTTCATGGTTTGCCCATAGTGTCATGTGATTGCAAATGTCCACTCAGTATTTAGACTGAGGAAACTTATCACACTGCATAAACCACCACCACCACCACTGTGGCACTGGCTGTTTTTGGAACATAGGTTTTCTTGTTGGACAGTTTACATTAGAAGTCAAAAATGAAATAAGGGAAACAATTGTCTTTTAAGGTAAAGAAGAAAACTATAGATCTACAGTTGCATGCTGAAGAAACAGACAACTTGAAAGCTTATTCTTGTATTTTATTTTACTTATATTTATTTTAAAGTGCTAAGTGAACTTCTTTTATCCTTTTCAAATAAAACTGGGGTTTTTTTGTTTATAAATCCTGCCCAATATTCTATACAACACTGTAATAAATTATCATAATAACAATTATTTACCATCAAGTCAGCTATAACTCAAGATGACCCTTTTCAGAGTTTTCTAGATAGAGAACACTCAGATGTGGTTTACCATTCCCTTCTTCTGAGGTCATCCTAGTGCAGTTTACCCAAGGCCATACTGGCTGTCTCTTCAGGGAGGCACAGTGTAGACCTGAACTTCTAGCTCCACAGCTAGATTCCTAATTTATGGAGCTATCCAGCCAGCTACATAATAAATCATAACCCACATATTCTGTAAATCAGTACTATGGCACATAGTTTGTATAGCATCAATAGAGTAAGCAAAAGCATTCTTGTGGCCGTTGTGGGTTTTTTGGGTTGTTTGGCTGTGTTGTAGAAGTTTTTCTTCCTGACGTTTCACCGGTCTCTGTGGACGGCATCTTCAAAGGGCAAGAGTTCAGGGAGCTAGGAGTTACCTCTGTGCTTTGGGGTAGAGAGTGAGATTGTGGGTTTTTAATAGCTGTGGGAAAGGGGAAACCTGTCATAGTCAGGAGAATATGTGTTGATCATGGATTGTGATGTGGAGGGATTAAGAGTTTCACTGTAATAAGGGAGGGTTGATCTGTCTCTGTGGTTGATGGGTGTTATCTGACTCCTCAGATAAACACAAAGCAATCGTCATGACTTTGTTTGACAAATGTATATGGTAGTAAGCACAAGAGGGTATCCTATTGATTATATTGCCTGGTGTCTATGGTGACAAAAATTTCTCACCTCAGAAAGTGTTAAACATCCCTTTTGGATTCTCATCTGTCAATCGTTTACATAAGAACATAAGAACAACCTTGCTGGAACAGGCCACAGGCCCATCCAGTCCAGCCTTCTGTCTCACACAGCGGCTCACCATTTGCTTCAGGATATTCCCAAGGAGATGTCTTCACCTGCTTACGATTCCCTGCAAGTGGCATTCAGAGATATGCTGCCTATCTCTCCAACCTCTACTACCCATCATGATAGCCATTAGCCATTGATATCCTTGTTCTCCATGAATTTGTCCTATCCTTTCTTAAAGCTGTCAAGGCTGACAGCTGCCACCACTTCTTCTGGCAGGGAGTTCCACAGACCAGTGATGCTTTGGGTGAAAAAGTACTTTCTCTTATTTGTTTGAGATCTAGCACCAAAAAGTTTCATGGAATGACCCCTAAATCTAGTGTTGTGTAATAGGAAAAACAGTTTTTCCTTATCAACTTTGTCCACACCATGTATGATTTTATAGACTTCAATCAGATCACCTCTTAGGTGCTGTCGTCCAAGAGTGAAGAGGCCCAGCTGTTGCAACCTCAGATGGTAACGAAGGTGTTCCAATCCCCTAATCATTCTGGTTGTCCTCCTCTGCACTTTTTCCATTTCCATAATATCCTTCTGGAGGTATGGTGACCAGAATTGTACACAATACTCCAGATGGGCCTCACCATAGATTTATAAAGTGGCAGTTTCTGGTTAGTTATCTTGTAAACTTAAAGCCAAACATTTTGATATTGGTAAGTATGAGAAATGTTAAAATGAATAAACAGAAGTGGTCCCTTATGCCCTACTATTATAAAAATTTGAGAGTTGTAGTTCCAAACTTTCCCAACCTGTGACATTATTGCCATTTGTGTATTGAGATTTGCAAATGATCTTCTGTTTATGACTAGGACCTGATAATACAAACATGCAAAAATATGGGTCTCCTATGAGTTTGCCGTATTTTCTTCATCTATTGGCTGTAGATACAGTAGAATCCTGCTTACATTTTGAGCAGAACTGAAAAATGACAAGGATAAAACAAAACAAAATTTACCAGTGACACCAATATATATCTGGTTCCATAGATATATAGTGGGAATTATTTAGCCACAGGGTAACAGGCAATATACATTGGGTTAGTGGGGCCCCAGTGAGGATAGATACAGGCACACACAGAAAATGAAATTTCAAACTGCCAATAGCATAATTAATAAAAATAATGATATTTAAGATGTGAATTACATAAACATGCTAGCCCTATTTACTATTGATTGATTGATTGATTGATTGATTGATTGATTGATTGATTGATTGATTGATTGATTGATATAATGCCCCACTAGTGGACACACTCTTCTGGGAGATTTACAGGGATTAAAACAAATAGTGATCATATATTAAAAGAGCAATTAACAAATGACAATGATTAGTTGTCTACACTATGAAATGGACTTATCTCTTAAGTCCAAAGAAGTGGACTTTTTCCTGCCCCTGAATCAGTTACTGTTTCTGAGGCTGGAATAAATACCTTTGTCGTTATGGAAGATTATAATGCCAACTCCTTATTAATATAAATAGTGAGCTAAAAAACTTTTGTGTTTATTTAAGACTTTATATACACACTGATATTTTCAGACAAAACCTATCTGAGCGATTTCCCTTGAGATGGAAAGTAAGATTACGTTGATATAACTTTTTTTTTTTTTGAGAAATCTATCTCTATTTAGAGATAAACTGAGAACGTACAAGAAATAGAGGCCAAATCTGGATTGTGTAAGTCACATAATGAACCTGGTCTCTTGGTAACCCATGGACGTTTCTGAATGAGAAGAGAATTTTCATTTGTTCAGTTGGCGTGGGGGAGAAAATTGCCCCCCCATGCTGAAAATTTGCTGGGGAGGGCAGATAATCCTATGGAATAGCAAGAGAAATGATGTTGTGGTAGAGGAAAACTGCCAAGGAATATCACCTCACCTCTTCTCTTCTAGTGGGAGTCCTCTCAGTGAGAAAACTCAATTTGGAAGTTGCTGTCAGCAGTGGATATAAATGGTGGGGCTACCCACTCCTCCATGAAAAACACATATTTAAAACAACATTCTACAACTGGGGAATTCTTCAAATATGTAGAGTCATAATTAGACATGGGCACGAAACAGAAAAATGGTGTTTCGGTTTTTCATTTGTCGAGAGGTCTGTTTCAGTTCATTTCTGTTTGTCGGGAATTTTTTGAAAACTTTCATTACCATTTTTTGTTTTTTCATTTGTCGTTTCTACCCGCTTTTTGCGTGATTTTTAAAGCATTTCCGTGCGCAGGCATCCCCCAACACCCCAGACCAGAGGGAAAACACTAAAAAAAATGGATGCTGGCAGAGACACAGTATAGACTAGGTATGCAGGGAGGCTGCAAAGGCAGCGGCGGGTGTTGTCCTGGGTGCAAGGCAGCCACAGAGTGACTGCACTGCAGGGCAGGGGAGGGTACTCACCGAGAGGTACGCAGCACTCATGCACACAGGGAAGCTGCAGGACTGAAGCTAGCGTCGCAGAGACAGCAATCCCACCCTAACTCCCACCAGAGACTCTAAGGAGGACGGGGGCGGCCAGAGCTTTTTATGCCCTCTGTGGCTGCCAGACCTGCCCGCCCAGTCTGAAACCTGGGCATGCTATTGGTTGAACATGATCCCACATCACATGGCTTGCCTCCATTTTGTGGCTGGTGGCGACATCCATTTTAAAGGGAAAATAAAAATACATCACGATGGGAGAAAACAAAAACAAACGTTTTAAGGACTCCAACCACCCTGGTAGGTATTATCAGACAATATAAATAATTATCACTGCTTTTTTACGGATATCCAGGGCGTTTTTTAACATTTAAAACAGCTTCATTGCGCATCACCATTAATGGAAACGAAACTTAACGACCACAATTTTCATGGTTCTGTTCGTTTCATTTCATTTTCATCACAATTTTCGTTTGTCATTTCGTTAAGTAACGAAAACGACAAACGGTAACAGAAACAAAAAAATGTTCATTCCGTGCCCATCTCTAGTCATAATACATATCAACCTGAGCCATTCTGGTCATCAATCAGGATGGGTGACCCTGGTGGAGGTTTGCATTAGGCAAGTCTAGAGAAAGGCATAAGGTTTTAAAGGCCATCGGTTTTGTGAAATAATTTTGTTATTAACAATAAAGGGATGGAAGTCTGGAAATGATTTTTTTTAGAAAGCCATTCAGATGTGATCTAAAGAACTTTATGTTTTGTTTCCCAATATTGAATCTTAAAGAAAAACTCCATTGGCTCCAGGATCAATGTTTTAGAGTATTACTTAACAGTACTATGCTGTTGCATTCATTTTCTAAAATCTATGTTGTTCATACACATACAATATATATATTGTATGTTTTTCCTGCCTGAAGCAAAGAACAAAACAATGCACCCTCCATTCCATGGATAGAAGCTGACTTGCCTAGCAGATGGAATTGGCAGTGAGAACAGTGTCCTACAACATTTAAAATCTCCACTCTTTTCTAAGCAGTGTAGATAGACACTCTTTAAGAGACAGCAGTGATCAGGAGAGTTCAGGAGGAACATTGGGAGATGTAATCGATTCTTCCCATTATTTGCAACATGATGTAACTGCCTCACTCTACCAAAAGGTAGGTTTACCAATGTAAATAATTAGAACTTTGGTTGTAGGCATACATTTTTCGGACTTAGGGACTGCAACATAGGAGTTGGGTGTTACCTGCATTGTTTTCTTTGTTGTTGCTGTTGCAATCTTTCTTTGAAGTCCCAAAACACAGAACATCAGTTACAAACCATAACTGTAAGTGCCAAAGGACAAATTACTCACACAGTGTGTGAAAATGAGGATAGTCACTGTGAGTTGAAAATGAGTTGCTGGAACTGGCTGCATCATTACAGAAATAAAAAGGAAAGCAAGTTATAAAAACTTCTCATTGCCTGTCATGTCCATAAGGGATTTCACTTGAGCCATCATTTTTTCTAGCAAAACTAATGACTAGACCTAATTTTCCATTGCTGATAGCTAGGCATTTGGAGTCTTTCCAAATTGCAGCTATAGCAAGCTGGCCTGCAAAACACTCTCACACACAAACAGTAAGATGTCTAAACTTAAGAGAATCATTGGAGTAAAAGTGATAATAGGCCCAGTGCTAGAAAGGGTGCTACAACCTGTGCGGTTAACCATGGTTTTCAGAGACCTAGTCTTTCTCAGATCTACCTGCAGATGCTTGAATACTGGAACATTTCTGCATATACAGATAGTACATTGTCTACCACTGAGCTACCAGATGGACTGCTGAGACTATTAACTTTTTTAAAAACATAATTGCCTATTAGGAACAAAGAATAATGATATCCTTTATTTTCTTTTTCTCTAACAGCCCCCAAAACAAGAAACAACTGACTTGTTCTTTGTACAGTTTTGCAATGTGCAAAATCAGACTAGCAGAAATGAGAATCTTAGAAGATTAAATATGACAGTAATATCCCTGATGTGTATCATATATTACATTGCTCATTTTCTCCTTTCAGACTGGAATCTTGAATTTGTTTGTACAATAGAACTGTATTGTCTTGCACATTTTTAATCATTGCTTCACTGTTCCAAAAGAATCACCTAGCCTTTCTCAAATTAATAGAGTGAATTGCTAGGGTGGCTGCTTGAAAATACCTGCATATATATTTTAGTAGAGGTTTAATTAAACTTTCTAAGGCGATGTTTTGAATGAAGGAATATTATTCATTTTTATTTTTGGACAGATTTTACTCACAATGAGCTGGCTGGGTAGCCCAGTCATTTAGATATCTGGCTGTGGAGCCAGAAGTTGGGCGGTCAGTCCCCTGCTGTGCCTCCTGAGAGAAGAGGCCTCTTGTGTAGTCTTGGCCCAGCTGCAAGTTAACTAGATCAGTTCCAGAAGAAGAGAATCACAAAATGCTGCTGTGTATTTTCTACCTAGAAAACCCTGGAAAGGTCCCCATAAAATCAGAACCGACAGCCCATTTATCGACGGATGTCCAGGTTCATCAACACCCATCGCGGTCCTTGTTAACCTGGGCGCCGACTGAGCTGGTATAGGCATCTTTTGATTATATTTCACCATGATTCATGTTCATGGGTGCACTTAGTTCTGTTCCTCAGTCGAGACCTCTCTGGTATGGTTGGACCTAGTGGTAGTTTACACTACCGCCAGTACAGCCCTCAACATCACTGGAGCAGCTAAGCCTCCCACCACAACAAGGTGGCACCCTTGCAGGAGGTATTATTATTATTATTATTATTATTATTATTATTATTATTATTATTATTATTATTATTATTATTATTATTATTATTATTATTATTATTGACTCTCATGACTAACTGGCCTTCCTATGGCTGTGTGAAAATGCTACACAGAAGGCTTGCAAACTGAGATAGCTACAGCCCACCCTGTGGTGAGCAGCACTTTTTGTAAAGCACCAGAGAAAACTATTTCTTGGGTTCTAAAATTTGGTGTGCATACCGGCATGTGCCCACAACATCCCAACATATGAAGCAATAACCAAATACTCAGACACTTATAGCGTAAGATGAGCCAATTACCCTTTGTCCACCCACCCTGGAAATAAAGAGTCACATTTGTGGGATTGAATTGGACCAGAATTTATTGTCTTAAATTCAGTATGTCACTGGTGCTCTTTTATCATGCAAGGGGGGCAGAAAGTGCAAGTGGCTACATGGTGTTCATGTAGTTATTGTTGGGAGGGCCCTGACAGCTCCTCCCATTTGTATGTGAACTTGAACATGAACTTGCACTTGAACTTAAACTTAGAGGTAAACGGTCTGGGCAGTCCTCATCAATCACTCCTGGCCTGTCATATCTACTATCCTAATCTATTCCTAATTATCGTTGAGAACTGCCAATTTGATAGGTCATATTTTGCTACTATTAATCAGACGTCATTTTGCCACTTGCACTGACCACTAATTGTGATGGGATATATAAAAAACCTCCACCACACACAAGAAAATGGGATGGGCGAAAACACGCAGCCACTCAGAGTGGCAACCAAAATTTCCATTCAGCCCTTCCATGACCAGCTACTCTCATTCTCTTACTGGGTTGGAGTGTGGCCATATGGCTGTTTGCCTATCACTGAGTCCTTAAATGCCCTCAGCCCATAGCCAAACCCCGTGACCCACTATCCCAGAGTGGCCTTGGTCCTTCTGGACCATGTGACCACTGGTCAAACCCATCTCCCTGGTCAGGTGGACAATGCAGCTCTTCCCAGCACAGGGCTGGATCAGAGCATCCCTTCTGGGAGTTTTCAGAAATGTTAGAATCATTAAAAGTGCCAGTGTGGCTCCTACTCTGATATAATCATTCATTATCAGTGATCACAGAATTGGAGCCAGCCATGGAGTTCAACATGTTCCTCATCACTGGACTACTGGATTAATTTTGAGTATAAATGGGGTGTATGTCACCAACCCTGTGGCAAAATGATACGGCAAAATGATACGGAGAGAGGCTGTTAGGAATCTATTTAACTAAGCTTTCAGATTTCTTCTTCTGTAATATAGAATGTTGTAGAGAGCTAAATATGTCCTGAAAAATATCTACCATTTATTATCTGTTAATGTTACTACTAGAGCATCCAGAAATGAAGCAATTTCTTTCTTTAGGTGTTAGTTTATTAGCAAGATTAATTAGTTTTATCATGGAAATTTTAGGCACAAATATGAATCAGAATGTCCACACATATGAAACATTGAAGGAAAATTAGATACAAATTTATTATCATAAAGTGCCTCCAAGAACAGATAAATTTGGCTTGTGTTTTGTGCAATAGAAGAATCTTACTTAGTAAGACATTATACATCTTTGGAGTTTAATTGCAAAAGGCCTGTCACTAAAAGATTAACGATGAGCACTTTTTCAGTTCAAATGATTGCAATTGAATTAAGATATAGTCATTATTCTCTCAGAGATAAAGACAAGCAAATGAGGCAAAAAGAAATGAGTAGAAATCAGAACTCAGAATGAGAAAACTTTCTCTTTGAAAAGGAGAGATGAGATATTAAAATATTTTACAAGCTTTGCATTCATAAAAGGGAATTTCAGTTGTGCAGTATGAGAGACTTAGCATGCGATTATCATGCAATAATATTTTCAAAATACAAAGCTGAGGAAGTTATTTTCTGTGGATGGAAAAGAAACTTAACAAAAGGTCTTTTCCTTTAGATTCAAAAGATAAACTTAGGAGACGTAACAACCAATTCTCCTTAGGTCCACCTGTTCTATGTACTATTCTGAAGAGAAAAAAAGAAATTGAAATTGAGATGTATCATTGTTCTTAAGCTATCCTCGCCTCTGCTACTGTTTTCACCACACTTTAAATATGCCACTATGTATTCCATGGGTTCTACCCTGTGGGACATAATCTCCAAGTGGGTCACAAAGTGTTCCATGGTAGTTGTCATGAATTTCAAAGGAGGGAGATGCATCTCCCTTGACTCACACACCCCTCCATTCTATATGCACCCTTCCCCTTCCGTCACTTCTACTCCTGAAGCCAAGCTCTCTTCACTCTGTAGAGTTACTAGGCACTTGGGACCCGTGAATGTGTGCTCTCCTTCTCCAGCAGTGGTTCCTCCTTGGCTCTAGTGGCTGGCTTGGTGTGTAGAGGATGGGAATGGGGCAAGGAGAAATGGGAGGTTGGACCCAGCTGCAGTTCCAAGAAGCCAAGTCAGTCTCAGTGGAATTTAGAGATAAGGAGGCATTGGCAGGGTGGAAGGAAAGGTGGAAAGACAATAGTGGAGGAGGAAAAGTCTGCCACTGCCACCACAGCTCGAAGGATTTTCCCTCCTCTTCTATTAAGGAGGTGGTGGAGCCATTGTTTGAAGGGTAAACCCATAGGGTGACACTCCTCCAATAAAACCCAATTTCACCTCACCTTGTTACCTGTCTCTCCTGGAGCCTGTTAAGAGACTGTAACAACTTTATTTAATCTACCAGACTACTACAAATGCAAGATGGCAGGCTTAATTTGTCACTAGACAACAGCCATGAACATCTGGTACTGAAACTTCAGATCAAATGGTGTCACAATACTGGTGCTATTTATTTATTTATTTATTTATTTATTTATTTATTTATTTATTTATTTGTTTGTTTGTTTGTTTGTTTGTTTTGTATACTACCAATTAGCCTGGGACCACTCTGGGCAGCAGTACTTCCAACAGGATCATATTGATCATAATTATGAATATGAATCTAGATTTCCCCCATAATTTGCATGGAATGGAATAGTAAGAAAGTAGCAGCCATTATTAATCCTATGGACTAGTGTCTCCACTTCTTAAAAAACGTTGGAGAGACTCAGTAGTCAATGGAATAATTTTTGGAAGGATTGCATTAGGAAAGCCTTGAATAGCAAATCAATTCTTTGAATCTATAACAAGAACTGATAATTCCTATTATCAAGTGAAATAAAGTACAACCACTGTAACCATGGGGAATTGGTTCTGGGACCCCACACGGATAGTGAAATCAGTAGATAAGAGCAAACACTCTCATCTGAGTATAATTGTGATGTAAGGGGTGGAGGGGTGCTGGGGTGCTGGGGTGAAATCTTTTACCCCAACACTCCCCAAATGGCAAAGAGGTAATAAAGTTTTTTTCCTCTCTCCTAGCCTCTTGGCTGTGGCAAAGGGGGGGGGGAGAAAGACACTTTATTCCCTCCTTGCCACTGCATCAGTGGCAATGGTGGCAAGGAGGAGAGAAAATTAAAAATAAATCCACATTGCCCACCACCCTCCTCTTCACTGCCACCACCGCCACTGTAGGTCACCCAGCCACCTTCCAGAGGGGTGGAGTGGGAACTCACGCACCTGGCCAACTAGCCTTTGAACTTCCAGGTTGGGTCCCACGTGGAAGATTGGAAGTTTTGAACTTCCTGCTCAAACTTCCGATCCGCCACCTGGGACCTGAATGGGAAATTCAAAGTCCCCACCTCACCCCTCTGGAGAGTGCCTGATTGGTCCATGGCAGCAGCGGCACTGGCAGCAGCGAGAAGGAGGGCAGTGGGCATTGGCGGTGGTAAGTTTTATTTTTAATTTCAGCAGAAATGGGGGTCATACTCTAGCTGGCTCTGTAAATCCATCCAAAATAAATTGTATCTTCAGATGTCTAGATGTTTTTTTTTAAAAATGAGATCTTTATAAAAAAAAGAGAGAGAAACCTGTATCTTATAAAACATTTGGAATATGATTTTTTTCATGTAATTGTTGCATTTCTACTATCCAAACAATGTGTTAAGAGCCCTGTGAATCGTAAAATATATTAACAGAACCACATGAAAATATTTCTTTTTCTCCTTTATTTTTTTAAATTATAAAACTTATTAACCTTTGATTTGATTATTAAGACCTTGATATACTCAGCATATTCCGCCTAAATAGGTTGCCTGCAACTGAACACAGATCTTTTTTTATTTTTTATTTTTATATTTTTGCTAAAGATCAAAGCTAATGTCCTAGTCACCATGAAATCACTGGAAGTTCTCCCAAGGAAGGAAGGTTTTATATCCTGTGACTCATCATCATGTGACTGTTCTGACTTAGAAGGTGACATGGGTGAGAAGATGCACTCAGGATGAGGATAAAATTATACATCTGTTAACTAGGAAGCATATGAGTTCTATTGTCTTATTGCTTTTCATTTTCTAGTAGTCAACCCTCCTAAGAAATCAACAGAAAGTAGGTCCGGCTTTCATTCCCTTTGTACCCATAGGTTAAGAGTGCTCAAAGTGTGCAGTCAGAGAGAAAGGGCTTGATCCCAGAGCATCAATCTGTCCCTTCTCAGTTATCAAGGGCTTCAACATTTCTTTCTACAGTATGAACTCTTTTAAAAAATAGCTGTTCAAGCTTTGTTTAGCCTGTGAGCTAAACAAGCCACCCACTCATCCTGATCATTGACAGCATAAATTAATTACAGGAACTTGATTTCAGGTCTTAATTAAATTAATATGCTTTGGCGTAATCTCTCTGAGAACAATATGGGTAGTTTTCCACCTCACTTCCTACATAAATTATATGCCTAGGACTGGGTATTTATTTTGAGTTGTTTGGTATGTGGATCTTTTGTACAAACAAATTGTTGTACACCATTTTCAAATTCTCATTAATGGAGGATAGCTGTTCCTATTATTGTTGAACAGAACACACACGCCACTCAGCCCACCTCTATGTATCAGAACAATGCAAACAAAGACTTTCCTGTTTGTTAGCTTAATCTAACAGAATAAACCTCCTGTATCCATCAGCAAGCACTGGAAGGAACCAAACATACTTTCCCTTATGTAAGCCATGTTCATTAAGAGATAAATGGCAACATTTCCTATTTTGGTTTTATTTTGTGTTACAGTTGCTGTGCATTTCCATGCCACTGATTATCCAGGAGAATTTCTAATTATGAATTACAAAAGCAAGCTACACCAAGAGGATATCTACACCACACAGTGAGAGGAGTCTAATTCCACTTCAGCTGTCCCTGATTTTATCCTGCAGAATCCTGCAATCTGTAGTTTGCTTGGGTGCTGTAGCATTCTTCACTTGGAGTACTTTAGCATGGTCATTCCAACTAGTGTGTTCAAGTTCTCAGGCAGAGAAATTCTAGGCTCCTTACTGAACTCCATACCTTGAGTCTAGGGATGGGCATTTCATTTCGGAACCAGTAGGTTATGAAACAAACCACAAGAGCCCAGGTGATCCTTGGGACCAGCTGATACACGCAGATCCAATTGCTTTACCTTTCTCTGTCTCACGCAGGGTAAAAATCCAATGAGGAAGCATGCTGTGATGTCATCTGTGCTAGATCTGTGATGCTGGCCAATCAGGAGCTGTGCTGGGACAGGCATCATCCTGCCTCTCTCTCTGATTGGCCAGCAGCATGAAGCAGGAAAGATTATTTTAACCCTGCGCAAGTCTTCAAAGAGTCTTCAAAGTTCGATTTGAATAGATGATTCTTCACTGAGAAAAAGTTGTCTGGGTTTTTTCAAGAAACATGTTTGCATATTTGGGAACTAATATGGAGAGTAAATATATACTGTATGTGTAAGCACAGAGGCCAGCATTTGGGGGGGGGAAGAGAAAATAAAGAGCTATGTTATTAGGGAAGAATTTCAGAGTGCGGGTTAATTTTGATCTTACATAAATTACTCCAAAGAAATAAGAACTGATATATGTGGATGCAAATATTCCTATATTACCTTGCTTTGCTCATTTAACTCCATTTGACTGTTCTGTCTAATCATCTACTCTGGCCCTATGAAATGTTGCATTCAACAAATAGTTTAAAATTATTTTTCAACATTTTGGAATAATTCATGTGGAGTGCAGCTTTATTTAAATATAACACCCATCTTAGAACTGGCTTGTCAATAAATGTACTCAAAAAAATAAAAATAAAGCATTCATAGTTCCTATTACTGTGCTCCCAAGAAAGTTCTGTCTTCACTTGTATGGTCTTTTATTTGCCTTCCAAAACATATTGTAGTTTCTTGGCTCATTACCTTGATGGTTTTCTCAGTCTTTTATTCCATATGTTAGGTTTTTCCAGTGTATACATAATGTGATTTTCTATTTGTGCTCCTTATGCTTGCTTTTTAAAAAGTCTCTTTGTGCAGCTTTTAGGTAAGGCATTCTTAGTGGATGCTTTAAAATGATGGCCTTTGGATCATGAATCCTGATTTCTAATATTCCAACAGTAGCAAACTGGAGCTACTCTTATTTTTTCCAATCTTCCCTGCTGACCACGACATATTTAGCAGTAGTTTCGCTAGGCTATTTACTGCTGTTCTTCCACCTTTTCTTCTTCGCTACTCAGACATAGAAGATCAGCGCTGGTACAGTGGAGCCAGAAATTGCAAAGCTAGAGGGCTGGGATCTTTTAATAAACATGGAAAGTGCAATTGCTGATTCTGTTTCTATAGGAGAAGAAATTGAAAGAGGTCTGACTGTGAAAAGCACATAAAAAACAGAAGTGTTCTAAAAGCAAAAGCAATCATTGGCATGTAAACACTGACCGCCTTCACAGGTTTGTTTGTGGAGGAGAGGTTTGTTTTTAAACAGAAAATATAGTAGGAACAGGAAAGAAGCATTTCCTGAAAGTTTGTTTTAGGTCTGTTTTCTTTGATCTTAGGTGCAATCCTCACAATAGCTGGATGAGGAAGAAAACATTTCAAGAGACAGTACACGGTTTGGCATTATCCCTTATGTAACATTTTGAGTGGGATTCTTAAGAACAAATGGGCAATTTAGAGACTTTAACTTGACATAAATCTTTTCCTAATAGAAATAAAATTAGTTTTTGATAGTTGTGAGCTTTTTTGGGCTGTTTGGCTAAGTTTAATGCAACAGAGTTTAATGCAACAAGTCCACACCCACAATGCAGTGGCCAGATTACCTTCACAGGTTTGTTTGGTGGGGCATATATGTGAGAGGCTTTCTCTGTCGTTGCTCCCAGCCTATGGAACTCCCTCACATAGGAAGCTGTCATTTGCTGGATGGGTGGGTCTTTTAAATGTATCATTGTGTCTTACTGCTGTGATTGTGTTTTTGTGGTTGCTGCTGTTTACAATTTTTAAGTGTGATAGTCACTTGATATTTTTAAATACTTGTATACTTGTTATTAGGTTTAAATATTGTATTTTAATGATGAAAGCCACCCAGGAGAAGGGTTGATTGACTTACTGACTGAATAACTGTTGTCATCACAGTTTACCTCCACACCATTGGTGGTAAATGGATGGGCTGGGCATGAAAGGTGGTGGGTGTGAAGGAAGAAGAAGAGTTTGACAGCAGCAGGGCTGTCAACCCATAAGGATGAGTGAAGAAGGCACCTCATGTACTCTACAAGCAGTCTTGACAACTGAAGCAAAATGATGAATGGCTGTTGAAGCAAAAGTGAGAAGGTCATCAGTGTGGGGGCTATGCATCTACTGTTGTTTCTTTTTTCACTTCTTCTCACTACTTACCCATACCTAGGTGCTACAAGTGCAGTATTATCAGATTGAATTGGCACCAGGTATAGATAGATAGACAGATAGATAAACACAGTGGTACGTCTACTTATACGTTTAATCTGTTCCAGATGCATGCTCATAAGTCAAACAACTCATAAGTGGAGCAGCAGTATCTAAAAATAAAAAATAAATTTAAAAAGTAAGTAGAGCACACCTAAAATTTGTAAGATAGCAGTTAAAATGCCAATGGTTTTCTGCTCTTAAGTCAAATTGCTTGTAAGTAGAGCTGCTCATAAATAGAGGTACCACTGTAGGTAGGTAGGTAAATAGGTAGGTATGTAGGTGGGTAGGTAGATCATGGGCAATGAGTGATAATCTGAAGAAGACCCTAATGGCATAGAAGATTAAATTGGGCATGAAATGAACTTTTGGTTCATTCTGTTATTTGTTATTCATTTCATTACCTAATGAAATGAATAACAAAATGCCCCATCTAAGAAAAATGAAACAAAACAAAACAGAAATTTCTGTTCCAGTTTTGTTCATTTTTTTGCTCTGCTGGTGCCTCCTACCTGGTGCTGGTCTGGACCCTGGTCCTGCTGGCTGCCGCCCCCAGCCCCCAGCCCCCAGGGAGAGAGCATCCAGAAAAAAAAGTCTACTGGCCCTTGCTACAACTGGTTGGTGGGCCATGTAGATGGCAGTAAAAAAATGAAAATGAAAATGAAAATGAAATAAATAAAAATAAAAATAAAAATAACATGATCCGGCCCGCGGGCCACCAAATCGGCTGCGAGCACTGGACGTGCAGCCCACGGGCTGGCAGAAGAAAAATAAATAAATGAATAAAATCCAAACGGGCCTGCGGGCCAGCAGAAGAAATAATAAATAAATAAAACAAATCCATTTGGGCCCATGGGCCACAGAACCGGCCCGCATGCATCGGACCAGACCCATGAGCATCGGACCCGACCTGCGGGCCTCCAAACCAGCCTGAAGGCGGGCAGAGGAAAAAAAGCCGACTGGCCTGCGCTATAGCTGGTAGGCAGGCCACGTGGTCAGCAGTAAAAATAAATAAAAAAGTAAAATAATAATAATAATAATAATAATAATAATAATAATAATAATAATAATAATAATAATAATAATAATAATAAAAAGAACCCGATCCGTCCCACAGGCCACTGAATTGGCCTGCAGGCCGGCAGGATTAAAATAAAAATAAAAAAATAAAAATAAAAAACCCTCACCGGTGGGGTTCAAAAAAAGAAAAAGAAAAAAAAAGAAAATGAACTTGAACTAAAATGAATCACAGAACAATTTTTTTTACTAAAAATTCCTTTCGTAATTAACGGAACGAAACGGGGTGGGGAAACGAAATATGAAACGAAATGACATTTTGGTGTTTCATGCCCATCCCTAGATTAAATATCAGAAGGGACCCTGAATTGCCATCAGTGCAAATCCTTCCAGTAGACCACACACAACAGATACCTGATCTCCTAAAGGGGCAGGAAATCATTAGTCATTTGATGTGTTCTTCTTGCTTTTGTTTTCCTCACCTGCCAGGGATGTGCTATGTGATCTTCCACTTCAGTCAGATCAGCTGGAGACCAGATATGGGTCCTTATGATGGATGTCATAGGTCTGAAACTATATGATGCCACAGAAGTGGAGCAGGTAGGGATTGCATAGAAGTAATCACAAAGTGTGTGCTTTCACTCTGCCTGAACATTAAACTCACATGGCATTACAAACAAACAAGTAAATCACATTCTTTTTCACCGGGGGAATTTACATTAAGATTTATCATCTTCCCTAAAAATCTTAGGGAGAAATTCCCTGAGACTCTGTCTGTCTAGCATTCTGAGACCTGGAAATCTTCATGCCTCCATGTACCCAAACAAACTGGCTTTAGATACTGTGCACACTGTTGGGATGTGGTGTTATTTGCTGTTCTACCTCAGACAACATGTATTTGGCTGGCACAGTTGCTGAATAATGACAACTTCTCCAGTTTTTCTTTACATATACACATCTTGTTTCCCAGACAGTATAGCAGTACCACAGGCCTCTTAGGAAGATGTGATTTCATTATATTTTGCAAAACGTAAATATGGAAATAGAAATTCCCCTACCCAAACCTCCAATTCATTAAGGACGTACTTGCACAAAAGTCTCTGAACACTCTTCCCATGGAGATTTTTGAACCACTTGATTATTGTGGTACATGTAATTAAGTGTAAAAAAACCCAGCAACAACCTATTTTCCTTATAACTTTATTATTTGAACATGACAGGTAACCAAAGTATGGTATGAAGGTAGCATTAATCACAGTGCCTTGAATGTAGAAAAAGATACAATGGTATATTGCCTATAAATCAGAAAGACTTGTTTGGCAATTTATGGTGAAGTTCCTCTCCCCTCTCACCAATGCATCACACTGCTAATGTGTAGAAACTGTGTATTTCTTTTGCCTGGTATGGTATAAAAAACTCGGATAGTGATAAATCTAGGTGTATATATTCAGGTAGAGGTATTCTCTCTGGTCCATAAATTTAGAAAACAGCAGAGTTTCTGAAAATATATAAAACAGAAATAGGACTCCCTCTAGACAGAAGGGTGTTGCAGTAAAAATGAAGTTCTCTTTTGCAGAGGTCTTTTATAGGAAAGTATATGGCTGTGCTGGTTCAATATAGTTTTTAAAAATTCTACCTAGGACTCTAAATCATCTTCAGTGTGAAGATGAGCATGAATTATATTTTTGCTGCGGAATTCAGTGAAATGCAAAAGATGTGATGAGCATGGTTTTAATGTCATTTAGGGGCTCTTGGTCAGGCAAAAAATATAGCTGGCATTAAGGTCCCAAGTCACAAACTTGTCAACTGCTTAAAGGATGAAACTAAAATGGTTAATGTAAGTAGTGCACTTTCAACCTCAGAGTGCTACGGAATGTAATTTATGGAGACACAAAAACAAGGCACATACATCGTGTATAATACACGCAATGCTCACTCACTATAGACATCTGTGTTTTACCTAAATAGAGTAGTATTGATATTCTTGCTTCAATCAAAACCTATAAACCTATCCAAACAAAAAATATTATCTAGTTCAGGTGCGCTCCCTGGAATTTAAATGAGTTATATCATACTGCTCTCACAGAGATCTTAAAATAGCAATTCCCCCCTTCCAGTGTACTGAATTTATTTATAATAATAGTATTAATAATAACAACACAACAACCTTTGAATTGCAGTGCTATGTATGGGTGTCATACTGCAAATCCCGTTTACCTATGAAATATATAGTGGCATGTATTAACTTGATCCATGCTACTGCAGCTAAAGGGGATTTAAACCTATTCTCCATTTTCTTCGGCCCCCCCCCCCCACGTCTGTTGTTTCTTAGGTTTGGCTCAAGGTGTTGGCTAATTCTATGGTATTTATGGACTCAAAATAGTCAACTGAATGTTATCAGTTTCTCAAAAATTAATATGCTTGGAATTGGCATTTGGAAAATAACACCAACCATAGTCCCTGAACTTTGCCTGAAGGCAGGATTGGACCTGAAGGTACCCATGATCTGATTTCTTGGTAGGACGCTTGCTAGAAAAATGGAGATTTCTGGACATTGAGGGAAAATGTAGATTCAAGGGCCTGGTCCAGCAATGAAGCTGGGCAGGCTGAAGTTTTTAATTTATTTATTTATTTATTTATTTATTTATTTATCTATCTATTTATTTACTTATCTATTTATTTATATTTATATACCGCCTGACTTTCCGAAGGAACTGTGCAGTTCACAGCAAGAAAATCCATACAATTTAGCTATAAAAACAAATGCAAAACAAACCCAATTGATCAAGACATTAAAATCAATTTTAAAAAGTGGGATATACTGTATGATGTTGGCAAAAAAGAAGTTCAAAGTGGTGACACCAATAGTCAGCAGCTGGATTGTAAATTTACCCTTCCCTCAACAGGCAGGCTGTTTTCTGGGCTCTTTCTGATTGGCTGGACTCTTGGGCAAACTGGGATATTGACATAAAGCTATAAATATTCTAAGAGGATTTACTGCTCTTCCTTAATGATGGAAAGTCATAGAGTAGGTGCGTTTCTAGAAGCAGTATTCTGGGTAGTGCTTCAAGAAAATATATCATAATGCTACAAGTTTAATAAATGAGGCAAAAAAAGAGACTGGACATGTTCCTCTTTTGAGAAGTATTGGTTGTGACCTATGTCTATTAACATGCAGTTTCCTCTCTGCATTATTATAAACTGCCCGGGGGTTGGGAATAAATCTGTTTCCAAGATTAAATTTCCTCAGTGTCTCAGATAAAATGGGATCCTTCGACACTGTCAAAAGCATTGTCTGCCTCCAAAAAGACGTAGACAGCTGGCCCATTATGGCTTACACTATGATTTAATACATTCGAAAACATTCTGATTGTTTCTGTGATTTGGCAGCTCTGAGTGTTCCAGACTGATCATATCCTATATATCTGCTCATTATTCTGTTCAAAATGTTATTGTATTTTGACAGAATATCTTATAAATTGTATTCTTTTGGGATATAAGTCTAGATCAATGGTTCTCAGCCTTTCCCCCCTATGTGCTCGTTGGCAGACCATTTCTCTAAATTTCCCCTTTCATATCAGCAAAATGTTTGTAATTAGTATGGTTGCTGTTATTTCAAATTTATATGTTGAAATTGCAAAATAAATACCAATGGGATTGAAAAGCATTTGAGTAATAATGTGAAAAGACGGTGCATATATATTTTCATTCAAAACTCAAAAGGTACAATTAATTCAAGTAAATACATCACAGATTACATAAAAACAAATTAGATCAAATAATACATTGCCTTTGCTGCTTTATTAATATTTTTTAAAAACTTTAATATGTTTTGAAAAAAATATTTGTAAAATTCACAACAAATATTTTATATACTGTATAACAAATGTTCAGTGAAATCCTTGAAATCATTTTGAATCACATAGTTTTTGAAATCAGGTTATATCTGGATATGCATCCAGTTTACTTTGGTATATAGTTTCTATAAATTATTGGGAGAGAAAGCCCTCTTCATCACTTCCATATTTGTAGGTGCCAACTGAAACCTAAGTGCCTTGTCAGACAACTGTTCATATTGTCTGCCCAAGAGTTAAGAAAGGATTTCCCTTGAATTTTGCTTTGAAAGTAATAAACTTACCTATTTCTTTAATTAATATTCTGGAATCTCAGAGGTCTTTTTCCTTAAAGGGATTTACAGCTCAGTTGTTCTGTTCTCCAGCTTTTGAGTACTTCTCAAAACACTATTTAAGTCCTTTGATCTGTTCAGTTATTATCTAATTCATTTTCCAGGAAAGCAGTGCCTTGTTCTCAGACAGAACATTGTCCAAAGTTTCCAATAATCAGGTTGATTAATTCATTAAAATTTCATTTTCTTTGAAATAATAATCAAATAGCATTAAATATATCTTCACCTCGTGGGCTCTGACAAAGGATGACCAAAAAAAAAGATTTTCTTTAACTTCATTGCCTTTCAATTACCTTGCAATAACAAGCAAACAGTGGAATAAGCAACATCTATGTTCTGTCAGCTTGAACAGCAAAGACTTTGCTATTTTTAATTCTGCCTATTACTGTCACCTCAAGCTGATTAGACATATTCTTATTGTTAATTTTTTCACTTCCTTTGGTGTGGCCACTTTATCTGATGACATGGATCACCCTTCTACCATTGTATTTTGTCATATTCTTTTAAAAAAGAGGTAATAACTTTATAGCATGTAAGTGCCTTGTCTAAGTCCTCAGGTCTTACTAACTTGATAGATGCATTCAGTCTTTGATTTGAAATGGGATGCTAGTCAGTTGCTATTCTCCATACTGTATTTGATTGTAATGTTTGATTATGTAAAGCATTTGTAAGGCTCTGGACAACTTGAGAGAGTTTCATCTGTTGCTTGAAGCCTTCATTAATCAATTTGGTTCATTAGCTGTGTTTCATTATTTGCCCAACATCTTCCTGACTGGACCTAGAATGTACCCAGTGTCCGTTTACAATAGGTCAAAGGTCTATTAGCGGCTTTTTTCTCATAGAAAACATATAGTCTCCAGTGTTTTCTTGCCTTCTGAAGGTCTTTCAACTTGAGTGTATCTGACAATATGTCCATTTCCGCTGTTTTCAAATCTCTGTCCAAAAGCTCATGTTGTTCCAGTAATTCCTTTGTTTTCCAGTATTTTGCCATCAAAATCCTAGCCATAGTTAACATATACATTAATAAATGTTTCTTGTCATGGTCTTTGATTTCTGGCATAATATTTAAGAAAAATATTTCTGGTTTGAATGGAATCATTCAACACAATATTTTCTGTAATATCTCATGTACTCTTTTCCAATAGTTTTTAATCACTGTGCATGTCCACCACATATGATAGTCCCTTATTTCACCTTGCACTTCCAACATCAGATCCATTTCCAAACATTTTCATTAATTTTGTGTTGTTATATACAGTAACCCCCGCCGATTGCGGGGGTTAGGGACCCACCCCACCTGCGATCCATGAAAATCCATGATATGCGGAAGTGGGGGGGGCTGGGGGTGGGGACTCAATGCATTTCAATGGATATTGCACCCCCGCCGCCCCCTGCGTGGCTCCAAGGCTTCTCAAAGGGGGCAGGGAGCGCGGCACAGAGTGAACCGATCGCCCCCTGCTGCCCTCCCACGCACCCCCAAGGCTTCTCAGAGGGGCACGGGGGCAGCGCGGAGCGACCCGATCGCCCCCCGCCACCTCCTGTGCAGCTCCGAGGCTTCTCAGAGGGGCCCGGGGGGTGGCATGGAGTGACCTGATCGCTCCCTGCCACCCCCCTGCGTGGCTCTGAGGCTTCTTGGAGGGGCCCAGGAGGGTGGCAGGGAGCAATGTGACCACCCCCACTGCCCCGTGCACCCCTGAGGCTTCTCAGAGATGTGGGGGGCAGCACGGAGCAACCCGATCACCCCCCACTGCCCCCCTGCACAGCTCCGAGGCTTCTCAGAGGGGGAGGCGGGTGGCAGGGAGCAACCTGATCACCCCTGCCCCCTGCGGTGCAGGTACTGCAATCCCATGATGTAGTGGGACTGCAGTACCTGAACCGCGAAATGGCGTGGGGTGACTGTACCACCTACAGAACATTTTATATACATTTTCTTTCAAACTTATCACTTTTATATACTTAATATTAAATTCCCATAATTGTTTCCAGTGATCTATCTCAATATTATGTCCTATATTCTGAGCCCATTTGATCATACAGTCTTTAATTATATCATCCTCAGTTTTATGCTCCAATAGGTGTTTATACATTTTCTTAATAAATTTCTTTTCACTCCCCAGAAACAATATATCAAAATCAGTTTTCTGCATATAAAAACCATCTTTTTTTATCTTTACTGAACCTTGGCTGTAACTGCGATTTTTCCCACCAGTCTAATATAATTTTTTAAAAAAATTCTTCCTGTGTTTTTAGTTCAGTCTTACTATTTAAGATATTTTGATATCTCCAATAAGGATATAATTTTGAGTGGTTAATTTTACTCTGACCATTATTAAGTAAAATCCCTAATATTTTCCTAGCCATGATTTACCAGGTAAGGATAGCAGCTTTTCATCTTGATTTATCTCTTGCATATTTAAAATAATATTCTACATTGATATTTAAAATAATGGTCAAACTAAAGTAATTAGATCATCTACTTACAGTTCTAATGATTATGACATGACATGTACTGTACAGTAATTTTTAAGCATGCAATCTATAAAATATGTTTTCTCATTTTATTCGTTAAATGTGTGCTGAATTGGAGCAGGGAGTGGAGTTACTGCACCATGGCTAACTGAAGTCCACATGATTTTAATGGGGACTCCATATTTCAAAGATGAAATTCTTCTGATATCCAATGTATTTCTGATATAGGTTTTATTTCAGTAGGCAATTAATTATCTCAGTCAACTTAATGGCACCTACTTCTTTCCATATACTGTGTTTGGGAGGATAAAATAAGCAGGAGACTGCAATTTTTTTAAAACAACAACAACACACAATTAGTTCTAATCAGAGGAGACTTCACTTACAGCTTTTTCCCCTCCCTGCACTGTATGATATTATGTAGTTTCCAAAATACTTCGGGTGAACACGTTGTCTGAAAGCCTGATACTTAGCATAGTGAGTCAAATTAAAGTAGGACCATTGAATCAGGAGGGAATTGATGAGTGTACTCCTCCATAAGTTCATTTGATTCAAATAGGCCTATTCTAGACACAACTCATCTTTTATTACTTTAAGGCCTATTTGAACCAATGAAGCTCACAGAGGAGTGAACATTAAATTCCCATTGATTAAGTAGGCCTATTTTGGTGTGATTTTCTGCATAAAACAGGCTTTAAACCAGTATTAGGCATTGCATTGAAGTCTAAATACAGTATAATGGAAAAAATCCCCATTACTCCCAAATGGAAATTAAATGACTTGCTGAGTAAAATGACCCTTTTATTAGTTAAAGTAGGGTGATTCCCTCTGCTGTCAAACTTTGAAGGTAGGCAACAGCTGTAAGATGTTGGAAGACAGACCTATATGTGCTTGTACATTACCCCACGGTAGCCCACAAGACATGTCTGCCCCCAGGTGTGGTAGAATATACTGTCTCATTAACAGTGTTGACCTAAGAATAAATTACCAGTCTTGTCAGCCTTGCTACGGGAACTGTGTACTGTTTTGGGAACAGTTCTCCTTTGTCAGCTTTGTATTCAGTATTGTCTGATGTAGGCAACCATTGACTTCTTGGCAGTAGCAATTCAACAGCATAGGGAACAGCTTCCTCCTTGGACTGAACAATATCAGTGGCTGATCGTCCAACCAGGAGGGATGCCCCGTTCCAAATGTATGAACCCAAGTATGTCCACCCTTACTAAGATGTATGGTGCCTACAAAATACATTTCTTCAAAAATCTGCCTTGTAATGAACATAAAATTATACTTTTGCCTGATTTTATATATATTCTAAATGTGTAAAGGGGACAGTTCCTTTATGCTAGATATTTCGTTTGATCGTATTTTTGTTTTTAAAAATCAGAACATAGGGCTACAGATCCACTTATGTTAAAAAAAAAATCCCCCTCTCTCTGACAAGTGATGAACTAACATTCGTTTTGTCCTCTTTCAGTTGACAACACTGATTCTCTTGGGAAGTGCCCTAGTTAAGCAGATATAGAGAAAAGAAAAGGGGAGTCTCATTTAATTTGAGAAATGCTATCTTGATGTGACAAATGTGGTGGAATACAACACTTGTAATCAAAAAATTACATCAAATATCATTTAGCTGAAAACAATGATCTGAATTGGGTTTTTCACTTATTATCCACAGGCTAATGGGTTCACACCACTTTCAAAAGTCCCTTTCTTGTTTCCATGGTTATTAGGAAAGCCTATTATTTGCCCTCTCTGGCAGCTTCTTGCTATTAACTGATGGACAGTTATTGGTGGCCTTTTTTTTTATTTAAGCTGCCAGAATTATACTACGGTATAGTTCTCTTTTGCAAGGTCACATAAGTCTCTAATTATAAAATACTGCTTCATTAAACTACCATTGCACACATGATCTTGAGAACAAGTACCATAAAAGTGAGGGTTAATCCCACGCATATGTACCTGGGAGTAAGCTCCAATGAACACAGTGGACTTACTGTAATTATTGTGAAAGTGCAGCAATGATCTTCTGCTGGCAGAGTAAATCAACATTTCAGAAGACAATTCTAAAAATGAGGGCAACCCAAACAAAAATTTAGCTTCTATACAGAGCTTTGGATCAGCATCAAATGTGGCATAGTTGTAGCAGATGGTCTATTTTTGCTGTGTTCCAAACTTGGGAAGATTAGACAAGTTTAAACCACCAAATCACTTCTTTCTTTCTTTCTGTCTGTCTGTCTGTCTTTCTGTCTTTCTGTCTGTCTGTCTTTCTTTCTTTCTTTCTTTCTTTCTTATTTATTATCTACACTAATTTACATAGAACAAATATATTACTTGCCTCCTGTCGTGTTACCGATCACTCACAGTCTGAGCCCAGTATAATTTATATCTCCTTTCCCAGCTTAAATGAGTGTACTTTCATACTTAGTTTCCTTACTATCTCATCCCTATTCTATCTAACTTTACTTACATCTGTTTTTAATACAAAGCATATAGCCTATCTAATCTCAAAAATCTATTTAATCTCACTATTTAGCTCTTCAATACTAAGCAATTAAGGATAAATTTGGCTAACTATATACATTCTGTGCTGCCTAGATGCCTTAAGCACATCCGATCTGGCCTGATTTCAGAAGCTAAGCAGCATTGGCCCTGGTTAGTACTTGGATGGGAGACCAAGTACTGGAGTAGGAACTGGCAAGAAAACTCCATGGACTTACGGTCACAAAGAGTTGCTCACAATTGTAACGACTCTCTCTCTCTCTCTCTCTCTCTCTCTCTCTCTCTCTCTCTCTCTAATCCACAGTATATTTATCAGTTCTTCCAAAACGTGCCTAATTTCAGCAATCATTTCTAATTCAAATTAATACTTTATGGGCTATTATAAGAGAGCTACCTCCTGGTTTATATATTTCACTTTATGCATAGAAATTCTTGTCTATACCTCTATCCTTTTAAAAAGCTAACAGATTAACATTTATTTATATATCAGGTCTGTCTTCCATTTCCATTTTCCATTTCCCATGTCATACCAATTAACCAGTAGCCTTAGACAATCAGAATACAGAAAACATTTTTATGTAATAAATTCACTATGGCATAAGTTCTTTTTTTAAATTTTCCCTTTTACTGTCAAGCTCCCCATCTCACAGAGTGCTTCCCCCTTGCCAAATCCATCAACCTTATAGGCTGTTGTATTATCCTGATAGCAATCTGGATGGCCGCTCTACCACTGAAAAAGTCCCAAATTTTCTCTCTTTTGGCACCCACACCGAGTAAGACAGATATGCCCATCATACTTCTCGGACCTAGCATATCCAAGGCCACCGCCTGCACCATTCCCATCACATCTGTGTTCATGTTAAGATCTGCCCTCTGTTCTGGTTCAATCTCCTGACTCGAACCAACCTCAGTAGATACATTTATCATATCCTGTAAATTTGGCATAACCAAAGAGCCATCCTGTATCAATCTTGTTGTGTTTGTCTGTAGATTAAGATCATCTGTTACTTTTAACTCAAATTCCTGATCAGAGCTAGTTTCAGTTTTTTCAAGAGACCTAGTATTATCCACCACTCCATCTTGAGGTCTCTCATGTGGAGTTGCTGTTGTAGTAATCTGCAAACTGCATTCTGGTCTCTGTTTTGCCTCTGTGTCTTTATCAGAATTGAAGATCTCTGTATCTTCCGAGGTTGAATCAGTGTAGATATCTGTAATTTTTTGCAAATCACATAGAATTATATTGGCAAAATCTTCTTCTGAGATGTTTCCCAATTCATTGTGTTTTATAGCTCACAAGAAAGGGTTAATATTGTTTGTAATAGTTTCTGCCACTTAGTTTCAAAATAAAAAAAAATACAGATGACAGTAACTAGACCAATTGAAGCCAAAGCAACAAGGAACAGCCTTCAAGCTTTGTTTTCAAAATATGAAGTTATTCCAAGGTCAGATGATGTTTTTCTGAAGAAACAGCTTTCCCAACGCTGCTGTTATAGTTGTGTCTTTAAATTCAACATATAAAAAGCACAGAGGCATAAGTTAGTTTCCTTTAAGTTTTGTCTTTAAATCCACCACTAATAAGGAGCAGCAAAAGGCATAAAATATTTTTTCCACAAGAAGGCAATAGGCAGGAAAGCAAGTTCATGACATAACTTGAAAACGATCACTCCAGTAACAGTTTAGATCTGACTTGATTTGAACTTGGTTTCAAGTGACAATCTTTGATAACTACCCCCCCTTTTTTAAAAAAAATATGAGGGGATGCCTTTTGGAAAAGGGTACATATTTATGTGTTTCTCTCTTGTATGTGCTGCACTCACTTGCTCTTTTGTTTCATCATTTCTTTAAGTCCAAAACAAATGTTCATAATATTTTGGCTCATAGAGAATTGCAGCCACATCCTGGCTGTTTTTGAATCTACCCTCCCACAGCAGCCATATTACAGACCATGTGCTCATCTTCTTGAAGCATAATACAGGATCCACAATATGCCATATTCACAGACCAAATTGTTTCCCTGACCTAGCTTACCCTGGGCTCCAATTCTAAAGTAAGCTAACCCAATCCTAAGCATTGTTTTCAGAGGAGCAGTTTGGATGTAATTGAACACTGTTTAACAAAACACTTATATGTCTGTCCAATCAGGTAACATATTGCATCATAGCTGTTGCAGCACCTTGCATCAGCCAAACCCATTTAAGCCCATTCTTTTCACCTGCAGTCTAATAGAAAAAACTAGACATGGGCACGACTTGGCGAAATTCTCGTTTCCATTTCCGTTTCTCGTTTCGGTTACGTAATGGAACGAAGAACGACAATTACTCTGCCAGAACTCGAACTCGAACCGACTAAAGAAAAATTGGGTCTGATTTGTTGTTGTTGTTCCTGGCATCGCAGCGATCGCGCGATGCCAAGCGGCACAGGAAAAAAGTTTTAAAAATAAAAAAACCCTGATTCCCGGCCAAAAAATCAGGCGAAAATATGTCTGCGCAAGGGCACCTACCAGAGGGGTGGTTTCTGGGGGGGGGGTTTCCCCGGCCTCCCCCCGGCCTCTCCTGGGCTGCGCAAAGTGCGCATCCTCGTCGAGTCGCCACGCCAACTCGCCAAGCGGCGCGTCACAGAAAAAAGTTTTAAAAATTAAAAAAAAAACCGATTCCTGGCCAAAAAAGCAGGCGAAAATATGCCTGCCTGAGTGAGGGCACCTACCAAAAGGGTGGTTTCTGGGGGGGGGGTCCCTGGCCTCCCCCCCCTCTCCTCTCCTGGGCTGCACATCCTCGTCATCTTGCCGAGTCGCCATGCCATGCGGTGCGGGTGGGGGATCCAAAATGGGGCGACCGCAATATTTATTTTGAAATCGTGTGGTCCAAAAACACACCAAAGCACCACAGAAACATGCAAAAATAGCTATTTTAAAACTGCCTGAATTTTTTCAGTAGCAGCAGTGGGTTTTTCTTGCAATAAAACGTCTCCATTGATTTTATTTTATTTTTATTTTTATTTTTATTTTTTACACCTGCGCAATGATGGGCTGGCCATGGGAGTGGACCATGCAAATTTTTGGAGCCATGCCACCAATTGCATGGCCAGTTGGCCAGGTTTTGACAGAGACTTCTGGGATGTGCCAGTCGGACATAAAAAGCCACTAACCCTAGCCCAAACCCGAACCCGAACCCTAACCCGAACCCATACGCCAGTACACTGTCCTTAGTGGGTCAGAGAGGCACCCAGAGGTGCACCCCAGTAACTCACCCTAACCTTACCCGTAACCATAAGCCCAGCCCTTGCGCTAACCCTTAACCACTAAGCCAGATGTGTACTCGCATTGCACTACAGGAAGTACACTTCCCTTCTTAGTGAGTTACAGGGCGCCCGTAGGGGTCCTCTCTCACTTCGTTCCCCAGCCCAAGTGCACCGCAGGCAGTGAGTCACACAGGAACCCGAAAGAGAGGTGCCTCTGCCTGCTGCAACTGCAACTTAATGGTATGCATATCCAATTGGCTATGCATGCCATTTTGTAGCGGGCCAGAGGAGGCACCCACCCCAGAGAGGTGCCTCCAGGAGCCCCGCTTTCCCTTCATGGCGGGCCAGAGGAGGCACCCACCCCAGAGGGGTGCCTCCAGGAGCCCACCCCCAAAACCAGTACTAACGACAGACGAAAAACCGACAAACAAAACGACAAATTTTTGGAAACTTTCACGAAAAACGGAAACGAGCCGAAACGGGCCGGCTCCGACACACGACAACTCGAAATGTAATTTTTCCTGGTCATGCCCATCTCTAGAAAAAACCTTTAGACTGAATCACTGTGACTTTGCACATTTGTACACTCCATCTTATAAATCAATTAAATACAGACAGACCATTTATTTATACACCTGTCTAATACATGGTTTCACTAAATAATATCTGTCAGTTAATGCATGATTAACACTATGGGCAAAGATGATATGCTTCCTCCACTTTTTCTTTCCCTGTAGTTTGATTGACGGTTGTTTGGAAGGCATGTTTGCACTCTTAAAGTAAACATAATCTAATCTAATCTTTTCAATCATTTTCTTTCCTTCAGTGGATTCAGAATGACATACAAGACTCCTCTTAAGAAACCATGACCACTCTGCCCTCACTGTAATCCTGCAAAGTAAGCTAGGCTGAGAGAGAGCAATGGACCCAAAGCCACTTGGCAAAATTACATGGCTGAACAGGCATGTTGACGTTGAGTCTCTACAGTCCTTTTTGATGCTCCATTCAAACCTACCACATTGGACCTTGGTTTATTGGAAACAAAACTAACCAGAATTTTAAGCAAGAGAAGTTCCTTTAAGACTATATATAGAAAAGAAGAATTTGAAGTTTCCTTGCTGTGGCTTTAACCGAAAAGGAAAGAGAACGGGAACCAAAATTCTTGTGTTAAACTCATGGATGGAGCATGAAAACTGAACTTTAGTATCATGATTGGTGTCTGAAAAGGCTCACTAGCTGACTGTTCTCAGTGACATTTTGTTCTCAGTAAACACGTTTAGAATTAGTCTATTAAATTGCCCAAGCAAAGCCATATCCCCATAGATTTCTTTCCAAGTCTGGTTTTTACTGTTCAGCAATCCATTACTGTTAAAAACTGTTGGAAAAAAAACTTCCTACTAAAACAGAATAACAAAAATATAAAGGTAAAGCATTTATTGATAACCTTGTTCTTGTCACTCTCCCTCTCATTAGAATATCTAAATGAGGTAAGGTGAAAATTATGTGCTCATTTCCATTTATAAACAATAGCCAATAGAGATGATCATGAAATGAATTTTTTTCATTCCGTTATTTGTTATTTGTTTCGTTAGGTAACGAAACGAATAACAAGCCCCAGAGTAATTTAATAATGAACCGAACCAAACTGAACCGGAAAAAAATTGTTCAGTTAGGTTTGTTTCGTTCTTCCCCACTGGCAATGACAGCCCGGCTGTCATCACCCGCGGGGAGGACTGTCTAGAGAGAGCCCCATTCTCACCTAGGCAAATGGAGGTGGGACCGGGGCTTCCTCTAAAGGGATTTTCCTCACGGGCTGATGACAGCCCACCCAGCTGTCACCTGCCCGCAGCGGAGGGTGGTTGAGAGAGGACCGTGGGCTCGGCTCTGCAAGCGAAGCCAAGCCCACGGCCCCCTCTGAAGAGATGTCCACCATGGATGCACTCATGGCAGAGGGCGGCCAAGAGAGAGCCACGGTCTCGCTTCCACACGCGGAGGTGGGATCACAGCCCCCTCTGCAGTGATCTCCACTGCGGATGCATGATAGCTGGCCCAGCTGTCATCCACTTGCGGCGGAGGGCAGTCAGGAGAAGGGATCTCTGCTGCGGGTACATGACAGCCAGCCTAGCTGTCATCCACTCGCAGCAGAGGGCAGTCGGGAGAAGGGATCTCTGCTGCGGGTGCATGACAGCTGGCCCAGCTGTCATCCACTTGTGGTGGAGGGCGGTCAAGAGAGGGCCACGGTCTCGCCTCTGCACGAGGAGGCGGGATCGCTGCTGAACCGGTCTGGGTTCAAACTAACTTTTTTTAAAAAATTCATTCGAACCCGAACCCGAACCGAACCAAGGGTGGGACTGGACCAGACGAACCCGAACCATGGGGTTTCTGGTTCGTGCCCATCTCTAATAGTCAAGTAATGCTTAAAAGAAACCACTAACAGCGCACTCTTACTTTTGCCCTACACAGATGTTTTACCATAGCAAGAAATAACCCGCATCCCAATCTTGGTATTAAACAATTCTATTCAATAAATGAAAAGCTTGGTAATATTTTAAATGTGGATGTTCCTTTTCCCAAGACATGTTTTCTTTGTGTGCTTCCAAATTTGTCCTGGACACTGAGAAGAACCAAATCTTCCAGCAGTCATTTGAAAGTTACATGTCAGATCCCCATGCTAATTTAGGAAGCATTAGATAGTGGATTGAAGCATTAGATAGTGAATCAGTGAGCCAACTGTAGATCTTGGATTTTGGTTGACTTTGAAGTTTATTTGGAAATGGAATGAAATCAAGGTTAGTTGTTCAGCCTAGGAGAGAGAGATTGCCTTCCATTTAGTCACATTCTCTTGAGGGGTCTTGGAATGGCTGAGATGCCTCATATTTTAAAAAGATTTACCTGAAAAGGGTTTGTTTGTTGGATGTCATCAGTGCTGCTGACAGCAAAAACAGACCTGGTTGAAAATCCTGTTGCAGTTATGCCTCATAAGGTTAGACACCATTAGCTACAGTGATTTTCCAGAAATAAAAACACTTCCAATTTCTCCCCTGAAAATCCTGAGGCTTCCATGGAATCTCAGGAAGACGTAGTGGTTTGGGAGGATTGAGAAGGAGGGGAATTATTTAATTTAATTGCTGATTAAAAGCTATCCCATTAGAGGCCTTCGGATCTTTGGGGAAGAATTTGGGAATACTGTACTGTATTGCATATTTGAAAAATTACCACACCTGATGAATGAAGTCCCTTCAAAGAAGGCAGAGAGAAAAAAGAAAAAGATCAGAGCAGCAATCAAATGCAGAGATAATTTCCTAACCTGTATAGTTCTTGTGAATGAAAACATCAGTGAACATTCCTGGACTATGAAGAAGTTTTTAACAGCCCTAAGGATGTTGATAGCCTTGAGCATTTTTATGTGTAGGGAGATGGGAGGGAGAGAAAGGAAGAGAGCTCAGCCTATTAATAATAAAAGAGCCTACTTATATGGCCACTGATCTGTACCTTATATCTTTCCCCCAGGTGATCACTGCAAGATAGATTTGTGATGACAGCCAAATTAGCTGCTAGCCTTAAAAAGGAGACTAGACAGATACTTCATGGTGGAACATCTATCAGTAGTTATCTGGATGTTACCATGGTATAACAGTTGAAGGGAGCCACCTTGTGCCTCTGAAAATAACGGATAATGGCAGGCTAGGGAATAATGACTGATGTGTGGAGGGCTAGAAATATGGCCACTAACAAAGTGAACCTGGGTTGAGTTCTCTTTCATGCCTTAATAGTTGTTTTGCTTTGCCTTGTTGCCCCAGAATCACACAATGCCCCTGATTTAGTCCCTCTTCCCCCTCCCCATCACCTTTTTTGAGTATTTGTCCAAACACAGTCAACATTGCTGTGAGTTGTTTGGGCTGTTTGGCCGTGTTCTGGAAGTTTTTCTTCCTGTCATTTTACCATACTCTGTGGCAGACATCTTCAGAGGGCAAGGAGCTCAGGGAACTAGGAGTACTTTTTGTGCTCTGGGGTATAGAGTAAGTGAGACTGGGGTTTTTTAAGTTGTGGAAAAGAGGAAATTTGTCCTATGCAGGAGAATAGGTGTTAGTCACTGTATTGTTATGAAGGGATTTAGAAGTTTCAATGCAATCAGGGGTAGCAACAATCCTTCCAGGTAGTTGATGGGTGTCGTTAGCTGTTCTAATGTGTGAACTGATCATTGTTGCTTGTGGCTAGGTGGGAATCATTGAGTTTTGACCTTTTGCACTTTGCAGCTTTTAGTACTGGAAGCCAGGCTTTGTTGATGTTTAGAGTTTCTTCTTTTTTAATGAAACTGTGCTTAAGCTTGTGGATTTCAATGGCTTCCCTGTGTAGTCTGACATAGTGGAGGCAGTAGCAGCAGCAGTGGTGTCATAGTGTTGTCCAGTACCTCTGTGTCCTGGAAGAGGATTTCATGTCCAGTTTATTTCAGGGTGTGTTCTGCTACTACTGATTTTTCTAGTTGCTTTAGTCTGCAGTGTCTTTCATGTTCTTTGATTCTGGTCTGGATGCTTCACTTTGTGGTCCCAATATATAACTGGCCACAACTACAAGGTATCCGGTATACTCCTCCTAACCCTAACCCTAACCCTAATCCTAATACAATACTGAGAAAGTAATAAAACATGAGCCTTTGAAGTAATACACACTGATTCAAACTTTCATGTCTGTGTTTCCTTTCCCTCACTTCCACTGCTGCTACTACTGCCTCCACCTTTGCCATTGCCTCCTTGAAGATAAGGAGATATGAAGGATGGGACAGAGGGATGAACAGGAACAAATGGGAAAGAAGTTGCCAACCTGATTCCAAAGATTTGAGGCAGAGATCAGAATACTGCTTTGAAAGGTCACCTTTTCTTCAGAACATATAGCTGAAAGATCACAAGAGGATGCTTTCTGAGCTAGGCTTGGGAAAAATTCACTGAAGGTGTTGTCTTTCCTAATGCCTTTCCTAATGCACTTCAGTAACTAAAAAGTAAACTAAAACAAGTGATTGGTTTTTTTAAGTCTATGGTGAAGGACCACACTAAAAAGGTGGTGACATTTACGCACTAGAAAACTGCATGGGAGCCTCCTTTTTGCAAGTACATAGGAAGCAAAGGAAGTCCATTCTGACTCAGTCTCCCTGGGAACATCAAATAGTGACCTTGATGTTGTCAGCCTTCAATCAGTTTTGGCTGATTGTCCAGCTATGCTGCTACCTTGACCGGATATTCTTTATGACAATAGTCGATGTGCCAGTTATCTCAAAGAATGCTCTCTGCATCAAACTCCAATTGAAACTGAATCAGAGACTAAAACAGGTGCAGAATGAGGTGACCAGGTTAATGATGGGGATGGAGAAGTCTGATAATATTTCCCAAGTGCTGGCTTGGGTGCCATGGCTTCCTGTGCCTTTCTGGGCCAGGTTCAACATATTGGTTTTAACTTATAAATCCTGTAATAGTTTGGAATCTGCTATCTGTTTGAGCTCTTCTACAGAGAATATTAGCCCTTGCCGTCTGATCCACTTAGGCTGGCCACTAGGAGGGAGGTAAGTACTGTAAGTCCTCCACAAGGAGCTTGGTAGTGGCTCCACATATTTGGAACAGTTTTCCTGTGGGGATTCACCCCCCCCCACTTTACTCCCAGCTTTCAAGTAGCAGTTAAAAACCTGTCTCTTTGAGGAAGCCTTTGGAGATGTTATGCCCCACCCATCCCCACCCATCAATGTGTCTGTTTGTATGGGATGTTTTATTGGATTGGGTTCCTTTAGGGTTTTATTGGGGGTGGGAGCTTCCTGTGCTCCAAGAGTGAAGGAGGCCAAGACTGAAATTTAGAATATTATTGTCATCCACCTAGATTAGTGCTTGCACTAAATCAGGTTGTTCACAAATAAAATGAAAGTAATGGGATGGGATGGGATGGGATGGGATGGGATGGGATGGATGGATGGATGGATGGAGGTTTTAAACTGTTTCTTGCACTGCTTTCCTGATATAGAGTGGGTGACATTGTAAGGAACACATTCATTTGGATTTTTCCTTTAGTGTACCATATTTTTTTGCCCCATAAAATGCACTGGCCCATAGGACACCTAGTTTTTAGAGGTATGGATGTGAAAATGTATATATTAACACATACATACTCTTGGGCAGCCTGGAGCAGCATGGCTGGAGAGTAAAATGGTAAGACAAGCTGCCCCCACCCCAGGTCTCTATGCTGGGAAGTCTTGTAGAGGCCTCCAAATCCAGTGCAGGTCCCCAGCCTCCACTGCAGCTGAAATGGAGGCTTCTCCATCAGGCAGTTTTTTTTAAAAACTTTGTTGCATGATTGATTTGTTCTGTAGAATAGGAGATGGAGATCACTCTGCCCAATTGAAGATCATAGAGACAGGAAAGGGGGTAGAGAGTGCCATGTTGACCATAGAGCTGCAGCTAGAAAGTAACCACCCACCATGATGACCATAGAGACGCAGCCTCTCTGGAGACTCCTGGCAGGGGTGTGTTTGCCCCATAAGATGCACAGACATTTCATATAGGGTTAAAAATACATTAATAAGTCTCCAATCTGGATTGGTTCCTCACTGGGCTCTGCATGAAAACAGTAAATGTTACATTTACATAACTACATGGCTATCATCCCCTTTTATATTGAAGAAAATGATGAATCCAGAAAAACTTGTAACATTTATTGATAAATCTTTGCAAAGTATAAGGTTTTACAAAAACAGAATAGAAGTGTGTGAATATCATCCAATCAAATTCATATGCATATATTTGTCATACATATTGTGACCAAACCATTATGGGGGTTCTGACCAGTCCCATACTGGGAAGGGCTACTTTGTCTACCCACTCAGGACAGATCAATTTCATCAGAGTCCACGTGGGCCTATAGGACCTTGCCAGCTCCAGGGCTGACTATGGCCATGTGTTGAACGCTGGGACACATGACCCAGTGGTCAGAGGAGTTGGTAGCCCAATCCAAGGCAGATAAATGAGGACTAGAAATGGGCATGAACCGAAAAAAATGGTGATTCATTTTGGTTCGGTTTGTTTTAGGGTTCAGTTCATTTCGTTTCATTTTAAATGAATATTTTTCTTAAATATTTTTTGTTGATTTGTTGATTTGTTATTTGTTTTGTGTGTAGTGTGTGTGTGGTACTTGTGCAACTTTGGATGGGGGAAAGAGGGGTTTAATCTTCCCCACAGCCACTGTGGGGTGGGGGAAAGAGCTCCCCTAGCCAGCACCTCTCAGCTGAGAGGTGCTGGCTTGGGGCGAGACCCTTCTTTCCGCCTCCACATGAGGAGGCGAGGAGTGGGGTCTCTTTTGGCATTTCCCCCCACAGCGGATGGCAGCACCGAGCGGGCGCTGTCATCCACTGCAGGGAAGAGCCCTTTAAAGAGACACTTCTTCTCTGTCATCAGCTGGGACCCTTTAAAAATGGCCCAGTCACCACCAGGGGTTCTCCCCAGTGCTGACTGGGCCATTTTTAAAGGGGTCCAGCTGATGACAGCTCGGCAGGATCCCTCTGAAAATGGTCCCGTTGGCAACGCAAGAGCTCGGCGCTGGCCACAGGGCCATTTTCAGAGAGCTCCTGCTGATCTGTCATCGGCTGGGCCCCTTTAAAAATGGCCCAGTCACCACCAGGGGTTCTCCCCAGTGCCGACTGGTCCATTTTTAAAGGGGCCCAGCCGCTGATGGGAATGAGTCACATGAGCACTGGGAAAAAAGCATTGGAGCCTTGAGATACCCAGCAGTTGACCTCATGACCTTCTCATGACCTCTTGGCTCCTGTTTCCATTCACAGTAATTTTAGATAGTAAAATAGGTAGAAGGAAACCATGCAGCACCAAAGCACTATATAGCAGTGTGGCCTTTGGTTCATTTACGATTCATTTTATTTATTTAAATGCCACCTCTCTTCCCATAGGGGACCCAAGACAGCTCACAATAGATAAAATAAGAAATTTACAAACACTAAATGAATACTGATTCAGATCTTATGAACTGTTCAGAAAAACCCCACATAATTACATGGGTTACATTCTGTTGCAGAACTGCTGCTTCAATATGGAGTGCTATATTGTGTTATACAATATGCTGGATTCTATAGAGAGGGGATAACTCTAGGTTCGCCCATGGAGAGAAAGAGAAGCTTTATTACTACATCTCACATAATACCCTAGCCAGCATGACTGGCACAGATATTCTGGGAAGTGTAGTTCAAAAACATTAAAGCAAACAAAGTGTTCTGTTTATATACCACCCCATACCACTTCAAGTAGTCTCTGGGGGGTTATACATAAAACATTGGCCATAGGTGAAATTCAGGCTAATGATAGACTTTGTGATCCAGTCAGAATTTTTATACCAATATCTGTAGGTGTAATAGTAGACTGAGCATAAAAAGAGTTTTGTTCCAAAGAGCCATAATCTAAAATGAGTCAATTTGTTATTTTTTTTAATGGAAAGGCAATTTCCCACTATAAAAAACCACTTCTAGGCAAAACCAAAAGTTACACATTGTGTTGCAGTAATGTCACACAGCAGACACATGATAACTACGCTGAATTTTGTATTACAAATCACTAGTCGAATACTTCCCAAACGTTTAGGACTAAATGATGTATTGGTGAATTATGCAAGCAGATCCCAGTAAGGTGGCTTTCTGCAGCTGACTGATGGTGACTTTGTCAATTCCAATTTCTTCTAAATATTTGCTTAGCTCTTTAGGCACTGCACCCAGTGTGCCGATTACCACTGGGACCACCTGTACCAGTTTATGCCAGAGTGTCTGAAGTTCAATTTTCAGATCCTGATATCGGGTAATTTTTTCAAGTTGTTTCTCAGTGACTCTGCTATTAGCTGGTATAGCAACATCAATGATCCACACTTTTTCATCTGCACAATCACAATATTCAGGGTTGTTGTTGTTGTTCAGTCATTCAGTCGTGTCCGACTCTTCGTGACCCCATGGACCAGAGCTCGCCAGGCCTTCCTGTCCTCCACTGCCTCCCGGAGTTTTGTCAAATTCATTTTGGTTGCATCGATGACACCGTCCAACCATCTCATTCTCTGTTGTCCTCTTTTCCTTTTGCCTTCAATTTTTCCCAGCATCAGGGACTTTTCCAGGGTGTCCTTTCTTCTCAGGAGGTGGCCAAAGTACTGGAGCCTCAGCTTCAAAATCTGTCCTTCCAGTGAACATTCGGGGTTGATTTCTTTCAGAATGGATAGGTTTGATCTCTTTGCAGTCCAGGGGACTCTCAAGACTCTCCTCCAGCACCACAGCTCAAAAGCATCAATTCTGCGGCGATCAGCCTTCTTTATAGTCCAGCTCTCACTTCCATACATCACTACTGGAAAAACCATAGCTTTAACCATCCTAACCTTAGTTGGCAAAGTGATGTCTCTGCTCTTTAGGATGCTATCTAGGTTTGCCATTGCTTTCCTCCCAAGAAGCAGGCGTCTTTTTATTTCGTTGCCGCAGTCGCCATCTGCAGTGATCAAGGAGCCCAGGAAAATAAACTCTGTCATTGCCTCCATTTCTTCCCCTTCTATTTGCCAGGAGGTGATGGGACCGGTGGCCATGATCTTAGTTTTTTTGATGTTGAGCTTCAGCCCATTTTTTCCACTCCCCTCTTTCACCCTCATTAAGAGGTTCTTTAATTCTTTCTCACTCTCTGCTATTAGAGTAGTATCATCTGCGTATCTGAAGTTGTTGATATTTCTTCCGGCAATCTTAATTCCGGCTTGTGATTCATCCAGACCTGCCTTTCTCATGATGTACTCTGCATATAAGTTAAATAGGCAAGGTGACAGTATACAGCCTTGTCGTACTCCTTTCCCAATTCTAAACCAGTCAGTTTTTCCATATCCAGTTCTGACGGTTGCTGCTTGTCCCACATATAGATTTCTTAGGAGACGGATAAGGTGATCAGGCACTCCCATTCCTTTAAGGACTTGCCATAGTTTGTTGTTGTCTACACAGTCGAAGGCTTTGGCATAGTCAATGAAGCAGAAGTAGATGTTTTTCTGGAACTCTCTGGCTTTCTCCATAATCCAGCGCATGTTGGCGATTTGATCTCTAGTTCCTCTGCCCCTTCGAAATCCAGCTTGTAGTTCCGGAAGTTCTCTTTCCACATACTGCTGAAGCCTGCCTTGTAGAATTTTGAGCATAACCTTGCTAGCATGTGAAATGAGTGCAATTGTGCGATAGTTGGAGCATTCTTTGGCGTTTCCTTTCAGACCGATCTTTTCCAGTCCTCTGGCCACTGCTGGGTTTTCCAAATTTGCTGGCATATCTTATGCAGCACCTTTACAGCGTCCTCTTTTAAGATTTTAAAGAGTTCAATTGGAATGCCGTCACCTCCACTGGCCTTGTTGTTTGCAATGCTTTTTAAGGCCCACTTGACTTCACTTTCCAAGATGTCTGGCTCCAGGTCAGCAATTACGCTATCTTGGTTATCAGGGACATCCAGATCTTTCTGATATAATTCTTCTGTATATTCTTGCCATCTCTTCTTGATCTCTTCTGCTTCAGTTAGGTCCCTACCATTTTTGTCCTTTATCATATCCATCTTTGCACGAAATACCCCTTTAATATCTCCAATTTTCTTGAACAGATCTCTGGTTTTTCCCTTTCTGTTGTTTTCCTCTATTTCTTTGCACTGTTCATTCAAGAAGGCCGCCCTGTCTCTCCTTGCTATTCTTTGGAAGTCTGCATTCTTGTCCCTTCTCTCCTCCGCTATTTGTAGGGCCTCGTTGGACAACCACTTTGCTTTCTTGCATTTTCTTTTCTTTGGAATATTTTTCATTGCAGCCTCCTGTACAATGTTACAAGCCTCCATCCATAGTTCTTCAGGTGTTCTGTCCACCAAATCTAGTTCCTTGAATCTGTTCTTCACTTCCACTGTGTATTCATATGGGATTTGACTGAAGTTATACCTGACTGGCCCAGTGATCTTCCCTACTTTCTTCAGTTTAAGTTTGAATTTTGAAATAAGAAGCTGATGATCTGAGCCACAGTCAGCACCAGGTCTTGTTTTTGCTGACTGTATAGAGCTCCTCCATCTTTGGCTGCAGAGAACATAGTCAATCTGATTCCGGTATTGTCCATCTGGTGATGTCCATGTGTAGAGTCGCCTTTTGTGTTGTTGGAAAAGAGTGTTTGCAATGACCAGCTTGTTCTCTTGACAAAACTCAATTAGCCTTTGCCCTGCTTCATTTGGAACTCCAAGGCCAAACTTGCCAGTTATTCCTTTTATCACTTGACTCCCTACTTTAGCATTCCAATCCCCTATGATGAGAAGAACATCTTTCTTTGGTGTCAGTTCTAGAAGTTCTTGTAAGTCTTCATAAAATTGGTCAATCTCAGACTCTTCAGCACCGGTAGTTGGTGCATAAACTTGGATTACTGTGATGTTCAAAGGACTGCCTTGGAATCGTACCAAGATCATTCTATCATTTTTAGGTTGTATCCCAGCACTGCTTTTCTCACTCTATTGTTGACTATGAAGGCTACTCCATTTCTTCTATGGGATTCTTGCCCACAGTAGTAGATGTGATAGTCATCTGAACTGAATTCCCCCATTCCTGTCCATTTAAGTTCACTGATGCCCAGGATGTCAATGTTTATTCTTTCCATCTCACGTTTGACCACATCCAGCTTACCCTGGTTCATAGATCTCACATTCCAGGTTCCTATGCAGTATATTTCTTTGCAACATTGGACTTTCCTTTCTCTTCCAGGCACGTCTGCAGCTGAGCGTCCTTTCAGCTTTGGCCCAGCCACTTCATTAGCTCTGGAGCTACTTGTACTTGTCCTCCGCTCTTCCTCAGTAGCATGTTGGACACCTTCCGACCTGAGGGCTCATCTTCCAGCGTCATATCTTTTAGCCTTTTGTTTCTGATCATGGGATGTTCTTGGCAGGGATACCAGGGTGGCTTGCCAGTTCCTACCCCAATATTCAGGATATTATGCTCTAAAACCCTGTCTGTCTGTATTCAGAAGTCCCAAAGTAATTTTGCATGCTCATTTTCAATCACTTTTTCAGGCTTATGATCTCACCAGTTCTTTGCTTCGGGCAGATGATAGTTCTGACACAAATTTCAGTGGACCATTTGAGCAACTACATTATGACACTGTTTATAATCAGTCTGAGCAATTTTCTTGCAACAACTCAGTATATGGTTGATAATTTCATGATCTGCCTCTTTACAGAGTCTACATGTGGGGTGCTCAGCTGATTTTTCTATTCTAGCCTTAACTGCATTTGTTCTGATAGCTTGTTGTTGTTGTTGTTGTTGTTGTTGTTGTTGTTGTTGTTGGTAACATATCTTCATTGTTTGAGCAACTTAACTTAACATTCTGATAATTATGTTCAAATAGTATTCAATAAGTTAATGTGGTAAAATCCACATCTGATATGGTGTAGGACAGTGTTGGGGAACCTTCAGCACTCCAGATGTTTTAGACCACAACTCCCACAGTCCTTTGTCATTGGCTATCTAGGCTCGGAATTCTGGGAGTTGTGATCCAAAACATCTGGAGAGGTGAAGGTTCCCCACCACTGGCCTAGGACTTAAGAGGCTCTTAAAGTTTTTTTATAATGTCATTCTGAGAGGAATATTGTAGATTTTAAGAATTTGTCCCATCGCTCCTAAGTCCTAATGTAAATCTTACTTTGTTTTGCATTTTTGAAACTATTTTTGAGGTGCAACCTAAGAATGGTCCTCTCCAGAGAATTAGAGAGTATTTTTTATCTGCAGAATTAGTAAGAACAATACAACATGCTAATAATGAGGTGGGGCAACAGCAGTTATAAATATAATTTAGGAGCTGCAAATTAACAGTACAATGCAATTTTGTTTGTTTTAAGGTTTAACATCTTTTCATGTTGCTTGAATTCCTTGGGTACCCTATTGCAACATAAACCTCTCTCATTGTTTAGTTTAACTGCCGAAATTGGGGGAATGTTGTATGCTATCTGAGTACAATTTATAATTTATTCATAATTTAACAAGCTTTTTTCTTTAGAGACCTTTTGTTTCCACACATATAATTTTATATATCCCCCAAAGCCAGCTGCCACTATGATTATTTATCTTTGCCCCTATTTACCTTTGAATAGTTTGGGGGCATGTTGAACTAACATAATTAATAAATCAGAAGATATGGTAAGCACCTCAACTGTTAAGGAATAATTGTTCCTTCATTTCATTCAAAGTTGAAGATTTACTCCACTTATCTTTTGTTTGAATAAAAGTGCTATTAATTGCATTTATATTTTTAAATGAAGTATGTCTGATGCTTAGAGCCTGTGACTTGCTTGCCATCCAATTTGCATTATAACAAAAATATCACACAGATCTTAACATATAGTGATGAACAAAAGTGGTCAATATGCAAATTCCTTCATGAACTTATAGGGACTTAATATTGCATCATTGTGCTGTAATCTACATTACGTTTCTGTGAAACATAATTAAAATTAACATTTTATCACCCTAAATCATAGCAAATCTAGTGAACATTAAAATAGTTTGCACAGTAAAAAGTTTAATTTTCCTTGTCTGTTGAGTTAGAACAGTGAAATTTCACATGGGTCGCCACTGGTACTTTGCAGCTCATTGCCCTTTTAAACTCAAAACAACAGTACAGTACAGTATCCAAAATGGTTGTACAACTATGTGTGAGAATTTTCAACCCAGAGTAGACAGTGGGTGCTCAGATTTAAAGGATATATAAAGGAGATTTCACCTTCCTTCTGACTTCTAAATGCTTGTTCTGGAAGAGCCATTGTATGTACAGTATATTGTGTCTGTGCTGCAGCAGTTTAACACAGTTCCATCCTAGTAGAGCTTTTATCATGTAAGAAGGATTTCATGTGTGTGTGTGTTTCATTTTCAGGAACTTTGTTTGCACATTTTGAGTAAGATTCAAAAATATTAAAAGGTATTGCAAGCTGGCCAACAGCATCTGATTTTTCTTTCTGTAACATATCTCTTCAGTACACTACAACTTCCTTAGCTTTTCTTGATCTGGCAAAATAAGAAAATCCCAGTTGGAAGTGTTACTACATTACTTCTGGAGTCTGGTGTTGCAGTAATGAAACGGCAGTATGTGAGTGCCCTGCTCATGATCTGAGTTTGATCTTAGGCTCAGGTCCTTGAGGCTGAGTCAGCCTTCCATCCTGAGGTTGGTAGACTGAGTACACAACTTCCAGGGAGGAGCAATGTGCAGCCTGCATAATTAAATTGCAAACTGCCCAGAGAGTGCTTTAAGCACTATGGGGTGGTATAATTCGCAGCACACTTTACTTTGAAGTGTGGGAATATTGTGAGAGGCACAGGTGCCATATTATTAACACAGACTATTCTTCTACATTCTTCGGGCTCTTCTTGATCTCCCAGTCCTGAAAGAATGAGTCGGAATCAGGTGTTGACTTTAACTAGGGCCACTTTTTTTTAGAAGGCAAGCAGGCTTAGCATGGTATTTTTCTGAAATGAACATTCTGCTCTAGCTTGAAGATTAAACTCAAAGACCAAACTGTACTTCTTTCCCTTAATTGCCCCCCCACCTCAAGTTTCCACTGATCTAATTACTGTAAATGGGTCACCCCAAAGAGTATCAGAATCCTACGCTATACATTTTTTCCAAAAGTCACCCACCTTTAACTACCTTTGGGTTTTCTACTGCTCATGCTTTGAATCTCCTCTTTTAATATTTCCTCTCTCCAAAGTAGCTACTATTTATATCGGCTCCCTTGTGCAGAGTGTAGTCATCTTGCCTTCTGGCTTCCTGAATCAGAGGCAGCCACAACTGACCTGACATTACCCATGGATTCTTGAGCTATGCTAAGATTTCATAACCTGGCAGTTCAGTTTAACAGGTTGAGAAATTGGATGTGCCTAAACCGATTGCCCAAGAAACATTTAAATGATCTTTGGCAGTTGTATGGGTGACCCTCTCCTGGAGACCTAGATGGTCCAAAAAAGGCATATCGCTTCTACAGAGAAAATATGAAATGTGTTTAAAAGATATATAAAAGCTGGTTTCCCCTTGGGGGGATCTGAGACATTTTGAAAAAGTTTAATGAGGACATTAATATTATATTAAGAGAGCTATCAGAGCCTGTTTCATTTCATCATGGTGGAAGGGTGGGGAGAGCAGAGAAGGACAGAATTCTAAATTGTTCCAGCATAACAGGCCTAACGTCTCAGTCCACACTGTCTTTTGGGTTAGACTAAAAGTATTTTGCTAAATACAGTGGACCTTAAAAAGCACAATTTTGTTGTTGACAGCCATTGAAGTGTTACTTGCTTGTTCAGAAAAAGGAAAATCTGTTTCACATGGATTCCCCCAGTCCACAGTTTCTCATGTGATTTATTAGAATAGAGGAATGCCACCCAGAAGAGGGGAAGAGGTCCAACACATTCAACAACCTTCAAAAATTGACTCATTTCTAATTTGCTAGTATCAGCTTCCTGTCTTTTTCATCCTCTCTTCCTCTGGCGTGATGATGTAGGAGGACCTTCTGCACTGTGTGAGGTTTATGAGCCAAACTGCAATATTTTTGATTGTGGATCTTTTCCACCAAAGGCCTCTGATAGAAATGTTTTGGTGCACAAAAAATATAGCTGAGCTTTTAATTAGTTTTCAATTAGTCTGGAAAAGGAAGTTCTGCAGAGCCTTTACATTTTTACTGAGGATCATGATGCTGTTTTGGAATTCCCCTTCCTGTGACCTTCTGAGATTGTATGGTAGGCAGAAAACTTCTGTTTTCCTGGTTCCTTCCTCAAATCCACACAGCAAGAGCAGGGAAGAAAAGTGAGTCATATGCGGTGTCCTCACACTGCTCTATCAAAATAATTACTTGATGTGATCAGACAGTGACATAAAGAGTACACTGGAAAGTGCTGGAAAAGGTCATTTTCAGGATGCAAACATCTATTTTATTATTTAAAAATATTTTAAAGGAGCCAAGGCAGCTTATTATAGTTAAAAGACAGTATTTAAGATAAGTAATAATGAGTATCCAGTGGTATCCCAAATTAATTGCAGCTTGACTTAAGAGCATGCATTCGGAACAGATTAAATTCATAAAATGAGGTAACAGTGTACTAAAAGGATCAGGGAATACAATACCTAAAACCAACAGTAACACCAGAGCACTTTCAAATCAGTATGGTAAAACCATCAGTTTCAACAAAACCCCATTTGGCAGCCATTTGGACACTGAAGATGTAGCCAGTCTAGGCTCCTCTGGGAGGGAGGTCAAGCGCATTGGACCAGCAACAGAGAAGGTCCTCTCCTGTGTCCCCACCAAATGCACCTGTGATGGTGATGGAACTGAGAAGGAAGACTCTCCTGATGATCTTAACACTTGGGCAGGCTTATAAAGGGAGGGGCAGTCCTTGACATAGTTTGTATTTGGGATGTTTAGGTGTTTATAGGTTATCACCATTACTTTAAAGTCTGCCTGATAATGGATCAGCTGCTCTCCCCCCCCTCTGTGTGTGACCTCCTATGGCCAGTCCCAGTTAGCAGTCTGGCTGCTGCATTTTGGACCCAGTGAAGTTTCCTAACACTTTCCATAGGCAGGCTTAAGTTGAGGGTATTGTAGTAATTTTTAGTCCTGTGTCATCATGGCCAAATCAGATCTCTCCAGGAATGGATGCCACCCAGAAGAGTGGAAGATCTCAGGGAAAATCATGCTCTGATTTTAAATGTGCAAATGCACCCCTGACAACAGTTGAAACTTGGACATCCAGATTCAGAAACAAATCAAGGAGTGCCCCCCAGGCCTCACACTTGGGTTTTCAGGGAGAGTGTCACTGCATTTAGCACAGGCTGCATCCCTGCTGCTTGATCTGCCTTTTGAGTAACCAGGAAGACATCTGTCTTGCCTGTATTAAATGTCAGTTTATTCATCCTCATTCAATTCATTACTGATGTTACACATACCGATCTAGAGCCAAAACATTTTCCTCAGATTTATTTGGCCAGGAATGGTAGAGTTGGGTATCATCCACAAACTGGAGACAGCAAACCTAAAAATTTTAGACAATCTCTACCTGGAGCTATAACTTGATATACCACCTTGCCTAAGAATGGAATTTTAGAAACAGTTCAGTAGTTAGTCAATGTTGAGGAATCTAAGGAGGGCTTTTGCAAGAATGGTTCAACAATTTCCTCCTTTAAGCATGCTGAGCTCCTACCCTCTTGCAAGGATGCATTCACCACTCCTATCTACTCAACCAGGGCCTTTCTGGCAGCTTTTATAAGATGCTGTGATATGCATGGGTCCAGCATATGGTTGGTAGCCTGTACCTCTTCAAGGCTGCAGAAATTGAAATTCATCCAACAAAGGGTAGCTTTAAAATAACCCTTCTATACAGCCCTGGTTGTCTGCAGCAGCCCACTCCAAAAGGACAAACAGATGACCATCCAGCTTACTGGGGGGACAGTATGAAGACTGCACAAGTTAAATGTAAACTATTTAAACACTATTGAGTGGTATATAAGCAGCAAACCTTTCCACTTTTTTTGCACTTTAACCTTTCAGGTAAAGTAATGCTGTCATGCCCACACTGCAGAATGAAGGCGAGAAAACGATGTTCAAAATTTCAAACCATTTCCTTGAGGCAGTCAGTGTCGAGAACAAAATCTACATTGGACCAAAAGTTCCAGAAACTTGTTGCTTGCATGTATTCCAAAATATGTCCCCTCACCAAGTTTCCCTGTAAGGTGTGCATGTGCATTCCTGCACCTGCATCCACCTCTACACAGAGATGGGAAAGCCCCCCCCACACACACACCAATCACAACGGTTTTTGTTACGGTCATGAAAGAACCTGGTTGGTGGGGGGGGAGGATTTGCATGCATGAGCACAAGAAAAGAGCTCTACGCAGCGTGGATGAAGATTAGAGGACACATTGCCCTTTGCCTTTTGAAATTAAAATAAAAGGGAAGGCTCGTGGTTGGCAAAGATTGTCACTGAAAATCAAGGTCAAAGAAGGACAAATGTGGGACACTGTTTGCAGAGATTTGAACATTATATAGACATCTAATAAGGAAAAACATAAGATAGCAATACTCTCATTAGATGCACATAAGGCCTTTGACCAGGTGGAATGGTGCTATATATTTGATCTCTTGGGAAAAATGAATATGGGTAAAAAAATTATTAAAGTGTTAAAAGAATTAAATATAGGGGCAGCAGCCACAATGTCTACTAATGGGATAGAATCCGATATGTTTGCCCTTTTCAGAAGAATAAGACAAGGTTACTCCCTCTCCCCAATACTATTCGCATTGACAACAGAACCTCTCTCAGCCAAAATAAGAGAAAGTGCAACTATTAAAGGACTGATGCTTAAAGACAGGCACCACAAAATAAACCTTTATGCTGATGATATGCTTCTGGTTTTGGAAGATCCATTCGAGAATATCAAATCATTGAAACAAATCTTACAAGAATATTGCCATTGTACGGGGCTAAAAATCAATATTCTCATTATTTACTGAGGGAAATGAGAAGCTGGCCAATAAAGAGCTAATTGCGAACCTGATAGGGACAGCAAGGTGTGAGATTGCTAAAAGTTGGAGAAACGCTCAGGATCTTTCACTACAGACATTTATGAACAGGACATGGCAAACAGTGCTGATGGAGAAATTGACTAATAAGATTAGAACATATAAAGGAGAAATAAAGCATGGTCAATTCATGGAAACCTGGAAACCTTTACGAAACTATGTGAATGACGTAACTGAGAAGAAACAAGCTTTAGAAAATAATCTAGATTGTTGGTCTCTTATTTTTTAGTATGGAATTGGGAGACTAAATGTAACCCTGTTAAACTGTGTAAATAGGTGGTGCCTAAGATGGTAAACTAATTAACAAGCAAGATTACAATGCATGTTACTATGTTATGTTAAGGTGTCTTTTGTCTTTTCCCTTTTATTAAATTTTTTTAATAATAAAAATACGATTTGCTAGGAAGGAGTAGGGAGGCGGTAGGAAGATAAAACAACCTAAAATGAGATGCGATTGTTAGCTGTTCTCAGCAGAACTGCTAAGGATAGGACATTTTGGAGGGCTTTAAATTATATGGTCACTACTACACCTGATAGCCCATAACATCTCTGGAATGTTCTTCAACCTGTTAAACAATTGTAAAGACCGGTGGAATAGTTGAGCCTATGAGAGGATATAGGCACCAAAGCTCTGCCAACATCAAGTAATACAGTCCCCAACAACAAAGCATAAACCAGTAATTACAAAAATTAAAGCTGCTGCTGAATAATTGCTCTCTGGTCTTTTAAATATACTTTTCAAAATATTTTTACAACCAGACACCAAATCCCATTTCAATAACAAATGCCTGTTTGGCAAGGAAGGAGTTAACATTTAAATTGGTTCCTGATTGACAATCCAAATGTTCAGATTACCCTAGATCTGCAGCTGATTTTCTCCTATGAAAAATTGTGTCAGAAGCCTGGTCTCAATAATCTTGAGATAATGTTTTCTGAAAGCACTAAGCCTTGGGACAAACACCCCTAGCTCTATGCTTTGGTGATACTTTGAATATGCCTTACAAAACAGTATTCTAATTCCCTGGAGATAAATGGCAAAATGCCCTTCTTTAGAGAGTACTGTAACCCCATTACTTTCTTTAATGCACATCTGTGCTCTTTTTTTACTCTTCAAAGAGTTTTGCAATCTTTCATTGACCTCCAAAGATCTCCTGACGCTCTTCTTTCCTTTCTCCCACCAGATTTTGTTTCTCTAGGAAGAATTGTTTAATTTTAGAGGGGGAAATTGTGTTTTATTTTGTTTTGTAACGAAACCCGTCATACAGTTTCATTTTGTAATGAAATGGTTGAAACAGCATTTCATTTTTTGTTTTGTGTCCATCTATAATAATAATAATAATAATAATAATAATAATAATAATAATAATAATAATAATAATAATAATAATAATAATAATAATAAATATAGTGGTTTAATTAAGGTATCATCTGCCCTTGCTTCCGCATTATGTAAGGACTGCAGTCTATTTATTTCTTTTCTCTTATATCCTTTCCCTTGAGGTACCCACCTTGACTGCATATCAGAATGAAGCATCTATCTATCTATCTATCTATCTATCTATCTATCTATCTATCTATCTATCTATCTATCTATCTATCTATCTATCTATCTATCTATCTATCTATCTATAATCCCTACCAGATTAGGAATTAGTATCCACTCCCCTGCTCCAGGTCAAATTCCATGGAAAAGTTAAGTCTTGTATTAACATGAACAATTCATACTGAATAAATGTAGTGAAGTGGAGGTAATAAATTCCTGTCAGTAATTAGAGCCAAGGGCACATTATTCATTGCAAACACTGGCAGGCAAGGGAATCTTCTAGAGAGTAATAATATTTTATTGTCATTTATGTTTCAACTCTACCAGAACAGAAACTGTCTTAGGCAGAAGCAGCACCAAGAGGTATTGTACCTAACTCCCCTGCAGATCATAGTTTTGTGTTTTGGCTGCTTTCCATAATTTGGAGAAGTAACAGGGAGAAAACCAAGAGATGGTAATAAGTAATAAATTGTATCTGTATTCTTGAGACAGAGAAAGAGAGTGGGAGATTGAGAATGAATAGGTTTCATCAACTTGGGCAAGTGGGGCTATAGCTAATGTTGGCAGATGTTCCATCTTGATTTCTGCTTTCAATTTGCATTTGACCTATGGCAACTAGAGATGGGCACGAAATGAACAATTTTTCATTTCTGTTTTCGTTTTATTTCGTAACAAAACGACAAATGAATTTTGTCTCTGAAATGAAATGAAACGAACAGAAACACCGGAAATTTTGTCATGTGTTTTGTTTCCGTTACTGCAACAAGAGTGAATTGCTTAAAATCCTTTAAAAATCACAAAAAATGAAATAAATGGTAACAAAATGGTAACGAAATGAACGAAAACAAAAATGAATTTTTTTCAAAAATTTGCGAAAAATGGAAATGAACCGAAATGGACCCCCAAACGACAAACGACAAATGAAATGCATTTTTTTTTGAATCGTGCCCATCTCTAATGGCAACCTTAATAACATTTTGAAGATATACTTTCAAGGTCTGTGAGGTATTTAAGAACTAGTTTTGCCAGTGTTACCCCCAAGAAGGTTTCCACAGCTGAGTGAGGAATTGAACCCAGATCATCTCAGTCTCAGCCCATCACTCCATCCATTATACCAGGCATGTTCAAAGTCCGGCCCAGGGGCCAAATGTGGCCCATTTTCAAATTTGGAGTGTCCCACAGCCTCTTCTCCCCACTGGCTTAGCCTGTCATGCATCCCCACCAGCTGGCCCCTCTCCATGCTGGATAGATATGTCAGCTTAAAGTTTTATGGTTTGTCTGTCCTCCCTGCCTCTGTCCATCCCCCCAGACACCCACCCAGCCTACCTGCCCCTGGCTCCTTTGCTGCAACATCCTCCCTGCCTCCTAGCATATCGTAGAGGCTTACCCAAAGTCCAGCCTGGGGCCAAATGCAGCTGATCAGCCCCCCATCCTCCCACACACATTTTCACCTCACCAAATCTTGCCCTCCTTGCAAAAAGTTTGGACATCTTTGCATTATACTATATAGCTCTCAATATTGCATAAAATAGAACATTCAAAGCTGGAAAAAAGTTGTTCTTTTGGACTATAATTCCCAGAATGCTCTCTAGACAACATGGCAATGCCACCATTGAGAGTTCAGAATTTATAATCTAAATGTAACTTTCTGGACCTTTGACACTTTTGTTATACGCTAAGTTTGTGCAGCGATGACATTTACACAATTACAATCTTTTCAGATGAAAAAGGTAGGCAGAAACCTGCCTTCGGTTCTTTTTAAGAAGAAAAGGTGGGATAAAAAGATTTTAAATAAAGAAAATATTTGTCCAAAAACCTTGTAACTGCATGTTGAATTCTGTCTGATTTGGCAGCTGAGAAGAGGGAGCTGAAGTGCATACGTTTAGGGATGGAATTGAGTGCTGGTGTGTGAGAGAAGGGGGACAATGCAGAATGGGATTGGGGCACCAACCTCCTTTTAGAGCTGCTTTGTCTTTTCAGCTGCATCTCTTCTTACTCCAATTTATGCTGGGCATATGTTACATTGACCTCAACAAGACTGACTTTTTAGAAGACCTGATTAAGGTTGCACTCTTAATCAGATTTTTTAAAAAACAAAAGTAACTTTACATCACAAATGAGAGGCCTTTTATACACGTTCAAATACAATTGGCCCTTAGCTTCATTTTGGCAGAGAAGCCAGCTGTTTAAATGTGCTTTCAAGAATATAAATCACCTTTTGAGCATTAGCTCAGTAATCCCTGCAAAATCCATATTATGTCAGAAATCCTTCTGACAGAAGGGTAAAGAATATAGCTCATTGGCTTATGTCTTTGGCTATGGAGGCAGAGTTTGGGAGTTTGATTCTCCGCTGTGCTTTCTTGAGACTGGCTGGACTTGGTGATTCATAGGCTACTTCCAGCTCTGCACTTCAGAGGTGGTGGTGGTAGTAGTTACTCAAATGTATTATTCTTCCCAGAGGAGATTATGAGGGTTTGCCCTGCACTCACAATCAAGTCCTCACATTTCTTGTGGAAAAAACTATTTATTTTGGCACAAACCTGTTAAATTTTCTGCACTATCACTCACTTCAAATCTATGAATGGTACAAATTGTCCAAAACAAGGCTAATCACCACTTTATTTGAGACCATGAAGCACCAAATGGGTTGTTTGCATCTTTTTAAAGATCAGCAACTCTTTATCTGCTTTCTCTGTGTTTCTTAGGACCCCTGGGGTGTCCACCTCATTGGTACCCTATGTCCCCACTCCAATTGTATGTTCCCAAGGGGCGTCGACCCCCATAACTCATCATTGAGTGGCTCACCCTCCCCCCTCTGTTTACCCATTACCATATCGATCAGACTTTTTTCTGGAAGCTGTTTTTTTGAACTCATGTTATAGACTGACCCCTAAGTGATTTTAACTCCCAGTTCATCCATAATGATGCAATTTTAAAAATGAGGCAATATAGTCTCCTTTTCCTTACCCACAGATGAGTGCAACATTTGTTCACTATGTGCACACATTCCTATTTTCCCAATACAAGGCAACATTTTTGGTAATAAGTGATCCAAATATGCCAACTTGCACTCACAACTGCCACCTACAAGCTTAGGAAGATTTGCTGTAGAAAGAGATCTGATGTCTGTACAGATTCCCAGTCATCCAGGTGAGGATGAATCATGGCAACTGAACTTCTCTTGTGATAGAAAGCCTTTCCCAAAAAAAATCTATGACTGAGGAAGCTACTTGGATGAGTAGTGAAATGGTTTTGATCTCACAAGAAAAGAAGTCCAGTTGCCATAAATCAACTTCCGGAAAAGAGATTTGTTGTATAGAGAGGGAGCAGAAAAGGTGTATGGGAAGGATACCTCGTATGAGTAGGTCATAATCCAGACATACCTCTTGGGGATCTCATCTTTAGCATAGGGTGCACCCACAAACAAACCATCCGACCAACATGTCCTGATCCAGTAAGGAAGTCTGAATCACTGACAGAGAGATTTGCAACTACATCAAAGACAGTGATGGAGTGCATGTTACAGTAGTTGTTTCTACTGTTCCTGTTTTCTTTGGGAAGTGAACTTAATTTAGGGAGACAGAAAAGAGTCTGCCTGAAACTTTCATATCTCAAATTCTGCTACCTTCAGTGGATGGATAAGGTTCGATGGGGTAGAGAACCAATGGGAACTGCACCCAAGGGAACTTTGCAGTAATCAGTGCTGCTTCTGAAGTGTTTCTTCCATGTCAGAGGGTAGCATAAGTGGAGATATCTTTAGGTTTTACATTGAGGTATACTTTAAGTTTAGTAACATTTAAAGTGATTTTTTTTAAAAAAAGCTCTTTGTTGTGTGTTGAATAATTATAGCAGAGCTATATACTTTGTATTTACAAACAAGAACAAAACACTACTGACAGAAAAATTGATTACCTTTTCAGAACGACCTATTATTATTACACATGAATAATTGTTCTAGCCTAATAGAAAAAATAAAGTTAATCACCTGTAACTCCAAAAAAAATAAGTCATTGGTTAACCCAATGGCTAGAATATCCTTGGTGTAACTTATGACATGTAAGCCAAATAATGGAATCATCTGGTGGCTGGGATATTAATTTTAAATTGATTGAAAGCCTGTGAACCCACCTAACACCTTTAACGTTCCAAGCTTCCCTAGGGCTCCTTTGTGTTCCAGAAAAGACTTGGGGAGACGTGGGATGAGGAGGAACCTTTAATAGCCCAATCGTAAAGATAAGCCATTACCCCATATCCACTTTGTTGCTCTAGAAAGTGCTCTGAGATGTCGATCTCCCCCATGTCTGTCACGCTTTAAGCGAAATAAAGTGTGACCACGCCCCCCAAAGTGCGACTCAGTGCATCTTCCTTGTACCTGGCCTTGTGGTGGTGAAATCCTCGCTGCTGTTCCATTGCAGTTTTTAAACCAGTACACGCGCCATGGGGTACCATTTAATCCGTAACATAATTGTTCCATTTCCATAGGGCCACCTAGTGGCACTACTTGGAGCAGCCACATGACAGTAAATTCAGAGAATGAGAAGCCACTATGGAAATAAACCAAAAAAGAAGTTTTTGAAGTTTGACAAATGACAAATGGAAATTGATATGCTGATATACCTACCTGTCAGGTTTTATTTTTTTAAAAAAAAATAGTGCTGCAGGAAAACAAAACAAAATGCACTTTGATGCGGACCCCATCCGTGGGGTCACAGTGCATGCTTGGGGAGATAGGAACAGCAACAAAACCACAGTACTGCAACAAGATTTATTGCACATTTTAGTTTGTTGCAGTACAAACTGGACATGGGGTAATGGCCATAGTTAAGAAACTTCCAATTAATTAATTATCCCACTTGCTGAATGATGAGTCCCTCCTACTTGCAAAATATGAAGTTGTGCAAGAGCATTTTAGCTAACGTAATACTTTGGTTGTCTGCTGGAAGTGAGCAGACATTAGTGGAGACACTGAATTGCCTTATAATGTCTTGCTTGACAATAAACAATCCTGTAAAACAAAGCATTCAGATACACAAGAGTATGTTGTGCAGCATAAATACGATTTGCTGAGTCCCCCCCCCCAAAAAAAAGCTTGTTGCCATTTCAGTGTAGGGTGTTGTTTAAGCCAAACATGAGATTGTTTGCAAGGCAACCTACAATATTTATTTTACTAATCAACACTGCAGCTGTTCCCTTCTTAACAGAAAGGCAGAAACAGGCTCAGATCAGACAGACAGATCCAACACTGAATCTTCTTCAATTTGAACAGAGTGTCCAAGACAACATGTTCCTCATACCTATCCATAAACTCCTCCTCTCAGCTCAGACACGCACAAACAGAAATAGACACCCATTTTGTTTCCACTCTGAAGAAAGCATGTGTTGTATGTTAATATGGAATTGCCTAACGTTTTCTTGGAAACAGTGTAAAAATGGGTGTTGGACAAAAACTACAGCATAACATTTTTGATACCTTTCAAAGAGCTAAGGACTAAGGAGTATATCTCCTCTTAATTGTTTCCATCTGCTAAGGCACTGCACATCCTCAGCAGCATATTTAATCAAATTGGTTAGCATAAAAAAAAAGAAATTCTAAGCAGCAGTACGAAATGCATTCTGCTGCAGGCACAGAACTTCCTATTCAAATGACAAATGTCCTTGCTCACAGATTTGAAAAACTCACTTATTGACTCTTCAATCTTGTGTAAACAAATAATCAGTCCATCTCAATGCTGGGGAGGGGAGGGATGGGGAAGAGTGTGTGTGTGTGTGTGTGTGTGTGTGTGTGTGTGTGTGTGTGTGTGTGTGTGTGTGTGTGAGAGAGAGAGAGAGAGAGAGAGAGAGAGAGAGAGAGAGAGAGAGAGAAGCATGAGGGAGCAGATAATAATGTCCCTATTTTTGGGAGTGCTGCCAAACATTACATTAGTCAGATTGATAAACAACTTGTTTGCTGTTAATATTGCCATTATACATGGGCAGGAGACAGCAAAGCTGAGGAAGAACAAAGAAAGATCTACAAAGAGTTGGTAATGGCATTTATGTTTTCACGCCTAAGAGAAAGTGAACTGATATTCCCTCCCTTCCCTCAGTTCATGAATGATACTCGTAGCAATGATGATATGGTGTTGCATAGTATCTTTGCAAATAAGGAAGGGAGAGTGTGCAACAGAGGGTGTTTATACACGACCCCTAAGCTCCGCCGCAAATGGCTGCAAGCTCCAGAGATTTAAAATGTTTCCCCACCAGCTCCAGACTTTGCAGACAATTAAGTGTGACCCCGCCAACTTTAGCGCGACCCAGCGCACTTTTCTTGTACCTTTTCTCTGGAGGTGATAAATATTTGATGCGGATGTGCTGGGCTCTCCTCGCTTCTTTTTGTTTTTATTTTTTGCCTCCCGCCCCTTTAAGAAGAACCAGGAAGTAACCGGGGCTCCCCTGGCAGCGTCCACCAACACCGGGAGGTAAGGTTTTATTCTTTTGTCCCTTTTCTTCCTCCCTCCCGTCACACAGCCAGCAGCCAGGAAGTAGGGAGGGGTGGAGACACAGAAGAGCGACAAACCCCTAAGATCTCTGGTCCGAATTTAAGGGGCCAGCGGATTTTAGGGGTCATGTAAAAAGGCCCAGAGAAAGTGAAGTTTAAAGATTCTGTAAATACTGGGCTCATTTCCCACCCAGAAATTTTAAAGATCATTTATATTTTGCACTTCCTTCCTTCCTTCCTTCCTTCCTTCCTTCCTTCCTTCCTTCCTTCCTTCCTTCCTTCCTTCCTTCCTTCCTTCCTTCCTTGCTTTTCTGGCTTTCTTGGGTTTATTTTGGCTATTTTCTCTCTCTCTTTCTCTCTCCCCCTTGCTTACAATAAATTATCCTTGCATTCTAATTCCACAGCCAAGTAATGGTCAAACGTCATACAGCAGAATAGGCAACACCCATTTTAAACTAACTAGCGACTTGTTTCTGGAGAACAACCTTCTGGGGTGGTGACTTGTTGTAGGACTACAGCTCTTGGCAACCCACACCAACCTGGCCTATTAGAAGAAATGATGAAGGATATGATCCAAAAAGAAGGCACGAGATGGAGGAGGCTGCTTCAATCATATCCTGAAAGGGACAGCTTTAAGTCCCTAAGCACAAGCAGCCTGCCAAATGTTGTGATATGAATAAAATGCATTGATCATTAGGAAGTATTTTGTGACTTTGATCACAAATCCTTTTACATTTCTGAAATGGATAGATACTTTTGATCTTTATTCACAAAGTATTCCCTGGAATCATTCTTCTGCTCAAAGGTATAATATGTAGGAAAAGTACATGCACCTGTTCATGTCCCACTGGAGTGTATGAAGAGTACTGTATAAAATGTCATGGATTAGCCATCCCTTAAGGAGTAATGGCATGATGGCTCAGCGGGCTGAAAACTATCAGCTACAAAGTCGGCAGCTCAGCAGTTTGAATCCCGGGTGCCACGCAGCGGAGTGAGCTCCCGCTGTTAACCCCAGCTCCTGCCAGCCTAGTAGTTTGAAAGCATGTAAATGCAAGTAAATAAATAGGCACTGCTCTAAAAAGCAGGGAAGGTAAAACAGTGTTTTCTTGCAGCCATGCTGGCCATGTGGCCACAAACTTGCACAACACTGGCTCTTTGGCTTGAATACGGAGATGAGCATCGCCCCGAGAGTCAGACATGACTAGCATGCATGTGTGGGAGGGGGAAACCTTTACCTTTTTAAGGAGTAATGAGGAGGGGAGAATAATATTATGGGTTTCAGAACATTATCCTCCCAATCTTCATTTATAGATGTTATGTTCAATTTTCTTTAAAAAGTTTTTAAGCTCTTTAAAACATTGCTTTAATAGTCTACAGAATTTTCTGCTGCTGTATAATCAATGCAGTATAATTTTTCTAATACCATTATATGTTTTTATAACTTTTGGATTAATTTAGCTAACTTTAGATATTTTATATTGTTGCTTTATATTTGGTTTGTTTGGGTTTGGGTTTGGGTTGGTTTTGCTCTTATTTGTATTGTTGGAAACTTTCCAGAGTGGCCCTTGCACCCAGACTGGTGATATATCAAACAAACAAACAAACAAACAAACAAACAAACAAACAAATGCAAAATAAGCATGATAATTCTTAGCCCCAGTTACTATGGAACCATTGCATCAATGGGCCTCTCCTATGTGTTAATTTACCAAATGTTTATTGAATATGTGTATTTACTGGAGTTGCAATTCACAATTGAATGTATTTATTAATAATTTACACATTTTTAAAAGGCCTTCAGGTTACTCTCCTCCCGGGTTCCACAATATCTGATTCCTTCTTTGTTATTTATTTATTATTTATTTATTTATGTTATGTTTATTTATGTTGTCTTTCTATCAGCAGTAAAAGAAAATTTTATTCAGCCAGAATTTTATACATGACTGGACCTTCCAGAGAAGGGGCTTTAAATTGTAGGACACTCTATATTCTCTCTGTGTGATTTTTTTAATTGGCTGAAATCCAGTTTTAAGTTGTAACTAGAACAGGGCCACTGAATGAATGAAACTGAGAAAGCTGTTGATTTACCATTGCTTTAATGGGTCGACTCTAGTTCTGCCTTACTACTAGATATGAGCCAACAATTTTTCAGTCTATGTCTTATAACCTGTTCTAATTTATATATTTGCTCTGTTAGTTCTACAGTATCAATACACCTGAGAGAATGAAAAGATTTCCATCTGGCTCTGGGAAGGCAGGTAACACAGATTATCTGGGAAAGTCTTTCCATCATTTAGCAGCAACCAGATGATATATCTAATTTTGGAGGGTACTTTGACATGGCACTCCATATTCAAATAAATAAATAAATAAATAAATAAATAAATAAATAAATAAATAAATAAATAAATAAATAAATAAATAAAAATTTGTAGTGTGATGGTGTATCTCCAAAACAAATTAATGTCTGGGGCTGCTCTTTAGCAGTTATACAAAATTTCTGCCCACACAGTTAGCAAATACATTTCTTATTTTCTATCTTTCTGCCAGTAATCTTTTTAAAAATGCAATCTTAGGTAAACTGAAATAATTCACATTCTTCAGAGTAGTTTGATGTTTTTAGTGCAGGCATCCTCCAGTTGTCATGCTCCTCTGTATTTTGTGAAACTGCTTTTAGAAATTGGAAAAAAATTGGGGGGGGGGGAGGGCTGCGACTTTATGGCAACATTTCATGCCTTGAATGTATTTTGTAGTTTTAAGACTTCATTGTTGGGTACAGTATTACCATTTAATGTAGTTTCAAAGGAAAAATTAGGCTGGCTCAGGAAAAAACAACAACAAACCAAACAACACAAAACACAAGCAGCAGATAAATGGCAGATCAAACTGCAAGTATGTTAGAGAAGGTAAATAATATTTTCTAAATTCTTCATTCTTTCAAGTTTGGATACTCTTGACACAACAAAACACCTTGATGAACAGTTGCCAAGCTGTCTGACATCTCTTGCTTCCAGGCAAGACGGAAAGAAGGAGTACAATGTATTTTTTTTCTTGGTAAGGTGTCTATGATTGCACAAACTGGTTCACAGAAATTTGGTGTCCCTTTTTTCCTTTGGGAAGTGAAACGCACACATACGCACAGAGCAAGAGTGAGAGCATGTGTAAGAACAGCTGGTTGATGGTTGAAAAAAAAATTGATAGCACTCTATCCAGTGGTCCTGATCCATAACAATCCCAGCAATGAAGCAGCAACCACCATTGTTTCACACTGTTTGCATTATTTCTGTTAGTATCGTTTTAATTCTCTGTGCTGTTTTACAAGGAGAGGAGTGCTTTTATTTGGTTGAGAGCATCAGAAATACACTTCTTAACTTATGGGGGGATGAGGACAAAAATGATGGAGGCAAATAAGAGTTTATACCTAGAGATTATGCAGATGACTATTCTAGAAGAAGATCATTATCAGCTTGTTGTTGAATCACTCCATAGTCCATATATATTTATGTCAGTTTGAGAATTAAGAGAACATGAATCATTTTCACTTTTAGTGAGCTAGTAGTTCTGTTTGATCTCACTTATCAGGTAATACACTGTCATATGATTTCTCACTGCCAAAACAGCCACTTAACATTAGAGTTCTTAAAATAGAAGATAGTTTTGCTGATATGTGTATCAGGCACCCTAAGGTTCTTAGCACAAAGGGATTCAAAATACATTAATCCTCATCATTAATTCAGTTGAGCTATTCTTGTTTACACAGGCTGAAACTCTTGTCTGTTTTATCCCAGCTGTGTTTTCCCCTTTTCTTTCACCATTTCCTGTAATGTATAATTCACTTACAAGTTAAAGGAAAGCATCCTGATATAAATAATAATATGCAGATGATACCTTAAAGCTTGCCTTTCTCATTCAGATTCAATGTATTTGCCCTGTCCCGAATCTCTTGTTTCTTTGTTATTTGACAAAAGTTTTGTCTATTTGGGTTATAATTAGAATGACTGCCCAAGGCAAAATGTCACTTAAGTTTCTCAAACCATTCACTCCTTTTCAGTGAAGTATCTTCCCTGTAGCATGTGTAATGTGACATTACTCAGAACCCAACTACACCATCAGATATCTTGGTGTTTGCTCTACTTTAAAATGGGTAAATTCAAAGTAATCTTGCCTGCCTGCCTGATACAAAGGCTGAATCAAACCTGTCCAGTCCTTTTGCTCTGATTCCCCCGGGGGGAAGGGTTGTCCACCTCTAGGAGAGAGGGCAAGATTCCTGACCTACAGTTCAACTGTGGACTGAGATTGGCAGCAGAGACGCAGATGGCACTTCTGAGGCCACAGATGTAACAAAGGTTGGGATATTAAAGAGCAAGGTAGCCAAATTTGCTGACGACACAAAATTATACAGGGTAGTAAAAACTGAGAGATATTGTGAGGAGCTCCAGAGGGATCTCTTGACACTAGGGGACTGGGCAAACCACTGGCAAATGAACTTCAACATTAGCAAGTGCAGAGTGATGCATGTGGTGGCAAAACAACAACAACAACAAACAAACAAACAAATTTATCAATTGATGGGGTCTGAAATCTGTGCAATAAATCAGGAAAGGGACCTTGGTGTCTTGGTGGACAGCTCAATGAAGGTGCCAACCCAGTGTGCTATAGCAGTGAAAAAAAAGCAAATCCAATGCTTGGGATCATTGGGAAGGATATAGATATTAAATCAGTAAGTGTCATTTTGCCTCTTTATAAATCTATGGTGAGACCCCATCTGGAGTATTGGGTACAGTTCTGGTCCCCATAACTCCAGAAGGATATTATGGAAATGGAAAAAGTGCAGAGCAGGGCAAACAGAATGATTTGGGGACTGGAACACCTTCCTTGCCACCTGAGGTTAAAATGGCCAGGCCTCTTCACTCTTGAATGACGCCGCATAAGAGGTGACCTGAAGTTTATAAAATCATACACGGTATGGAGAAAGCAGATAAGGAAAATCTGATGAATTACTCACATTTCCCCCTCCATATTATAAATCTGAGTCATCTCCAGTTTCAGAAGATGAAACTGCAATAACATGCTGGGGCAAAAACATTATCACAGACAAAATGGGGGGAGGGGAGATTTAAAATGAATTAAAGTGATGCACAAGCAACAATAAAAACACAATCCCTTTAGATCAACAAGCAACCACAAAAGAACAAAAAGCACACAATTTCTGCCAAGTACCAAACATTAAAGTAAGAAATGAAAATAATATGGAAGGTAGATCAGGTCAACCTCCTCCCCTCCTCCCCTTATGTTTGCTAATGTACTGCCTTGACAAAGATCTTGTGAAACTATACATTGGATACAGTGGGCTTTAAAAGGGGTGTTATGTTGGGATTGGATAGAATCATGGAAGACAATGCAATCAGTGGGTACAAGTTGAAATATTTATTCTCTCCAAAGTAAGAGACAATCCACTTCTCAAATCAATACTTGTTGCTGGGGAGCATGAATGAGAGGCCACAATTACACTCCTGTCCTGCTCGTGGGCTCCCCATGGGCATCTGACTAGCTGTGGTGGGAACAGAATGCAGCATTAGAGAGGCCTTTGATCTGATCAAACAGAGCTCTTATGTTCTTATGTGCTTGGCATCAGCAATTAGAGTGATAACTTCACACAGTGTCAGCCAGAAAAACAACAGGGACTAGACCTCCGTGGATATTACACCTGCCTAAGAGCCTCTCCAATTACTCGTCCTCAATGGAGCAACATTCTAAAAACAGAATATTGATTTCACGGGGAACAGTGTTTATACTAAACAGAAAAAAGTATCCCAGTTTGGTTTCAAAGTGAGAGCTAGCTTTTGTACTAATTGCATTTCTTTCTTTAATGTTTAATGTGTCTGCAGTACCACAGGTTTTTTAAAAAATATTCTGCTTGCAAATTATCTGAACATTTAAAGGTGTGAATTACTTTCTCAAAACAGAAGTTGTCATCAGGTTCCTCCTGGCTTTGACAAAAGAGTTTTTATTACAGACTGATTAGACGGCAGGAAGTGATGCTTTTGAAAATGTATATGCCAAAATTAGTCTCATGTTTTGGCTGCTTTGTGGGGAAAGAATGCTTAGCAAAGAAAATAAACAAGCCATTTTAAGGAGGTGGAAGATGTGACTAAATGGGCATTTGTCCTCCTTTCATCTACTCTGAGAATTGGCTGTTTCTCTTCTGTTTCTGGCAAATGATGTATGTGGTATCACAAGCTAGAGCATTCCTGATCAGTACCTACCCACACCCTTTTCTGTCCCTTTCAGGGTTTGTTTTGTTTTGATGCAGGTAGGATTGCTCTGTTTTGCTTTAGTTCCAGCATGTGTGTGTCAGGATCGTGACCTTTTGGCTCTGCCTTTTGGCAGAATCAGGGCCCCACTCAGCCTGAGACAAGGGACAGGGAGTGCCAGGTAGCAGGAAGCCTACCAGCAGCACTGATTGCCTCAGCCTGATTGCCTTCTTAGCCTGAGTGGGGCCCTGAGTCTGTGAAAAGGCAGAGCCAAAGGGCCCTGATCCTGACAGTGTGATTGCTGGGTAGACATGGGCACGACTTGGCGAAATTCTCGTTTCCGTTTCCGTTCCTCATTTCCGTTACACAATGGAAACGGTAACGACAATTAAGCCGTCAGAAATCGAACTCGAACCGATAAAAGAAAAATTGGGTCTGATTTGTCGTTGTCGTTCATGGCATTGTGGCGATCACGCGATGCCAAGCGGCACAGAAAAAAAGTTTTTTAAAAAAACCCGATTCCCAGCCAAAAAAGCAGGCAAAAATATGCCTGCCTGAGTGAGGGCACCTACCAGAGGTGTGGTTTCTGGGGGGGTCCCCGGCCTCCCCCCTCCTGTCCTGGGCTGCTCTGGTGGGGGGCATCCTCGTCGTCTCGCCATGCCATGTGGTGCAGGGGGGATCCAAAATGGCGACCACAATATTTTTTTTGAAATCGTGGTCCAAAAACCCACCAAATCACCACACAGAAACATGCGAAAATTAGGTATTTTAACTGCCTGAATTTTTACAGTAGCAGCAGTGGGTTTTTCTTGCAATAAACGCCTGTCTCCAATCCCATTGATTTTATTTTATTTTATTTTATTTTATTTTTTATTTTTTTACACCTGCGCAATGATGGGCTGGCCATGGGATGGGACCATGCAAATTTTTTGTGCCATTCCACCAATCACATGGCCACTTGGCCAGGTTTTGACTGAGACTTCTGGGATGTGCCAGTCGGGCATAAAAAGCCCACTATAACCCTAGCCCTAACCCTAACCCTAACCCTAACCCTAACCCTAACCCTAACCCATACGCCAGTACACTGTCCTTCTTAGTGGGTCAGAGGCACCCAGAGGTGCAGCCCACTAACTCACCCTAACCTTACCCGTAATAACCCTAAGCCTAGCCCTTGCCCTAACCTCAACCCTAAGCCAGATCTGTACTCGCATTGCACTACACGCAAGTACACTGTCCTTCTTAGTGAGTCAGAGGGCGCCCAGCAGAGGCATTCTTCTCTCACCTCGCTCACCAGTCCAAAGTTCCAAAAAACTCTGTACGCCAGTATGCTGTCCTTCTTAGTGAGCTAGAGGCACCCAAAAGAGAGGTGCCTCTGCCAGTGCCACTTGTTATGCAATGTCTACACGGTCATGTACCCTTCCTTTTCCCTTTGTAGGGGGCCAGAGGAGGCATCCACCCCAGAGAGGTGCCTCCAGGAGCCTGCTAAATGCCTTCCCTTCGTAGCGGGCCAGAGGAGGCACCCACCCCAGAGAGGTGCCTCCAGGAGCCCGCTACCCTACCCCCAAACCAGTACTAATGACAGACGACAAACGAAATGACAAAATTTGAAAAATTTCGCGACAAACGGAAACGAGCCGAAACGGGTCGGCTCCGACACACGACAACTCGAAACGTCATTTTTCCTGGTCGTGCCCATCTCTATTGCTGGGATTGAAGCAGAGCTGATGATTTAAGCAGTCTGCATAAGCCACTCTGCAGTTTTTGTGAAATCGAAAGATACATCACTCCCTTGTGTTTGTGTTGGAGGAGGGAAGGTTAGTCTTTGTAAGGTAGCACTGATGTTGTGGTATGTTGCTTAGAACTATTTTTGTAAAAATATAAACATTACTCCTGTTCATCCATGGAGAAAGAGACAGCAGGGGATGTTATTTTTTCTCACACACACTCACACACACACACACACACACACACACACACACACAGAGAGAGAGAGAGAGAGAGAGAGAGAGAGAGAGAGAGAGAGAGAGAGAGAGAGAGAGAGAGAGAGAGAGAGAGAGCTGAGAACATTAGGTTTCCTAAGAGTTTCAGTGGAGTAGGAACTGGCAAGCCCCTCCAGTATTCCTGCCAAGAAAACTCCATGGACATGGGGTCACAAAGAGTCGGTCACGACTGAAATGACACAACACACAAGAGTTTCAGAGGAAAACAGACAGTTACCAAGCTTTTTTGGAAGCTCTTGTTCAGATAGGCTGCTTTATGCTCCTATATCTTGAAATGAATGTTTCTTTAGAAAATTCTTCTGCTTGTTCAGTTACTGACAAGGAGATTATTATTTTCTTAAGTTTTGATACTTTTCTCTTGGAAACCCTGAACATATGACATCCTGAGTAGAGATGGGCATGGAAACAAAAAAATGGTGTTTTGGTTTTTCGTTTGTTGTTGAGAGGTCTGTTTTGGTTTGTTTCCATTTGTCGTGAATTTTTGGAAAAATTTCATTACCGTTTTTCATTTTTTCGTTTGTCATTTCTACCCACTTTTTGCGTGATTTTTAAAGCATTTCTGTGTGCAGGCATCCCCCAACGCCCCAGACCAGAGGGAAAACACTTTAAAAATGGATGCTGGCAGAGACACAGTATAGACTAGGTATGCAGGGAGGCTGCAAAGGCAGCGACGGGCGTTGCCCAGGGTGCAAGGCAGCTGCAGAGTGACTGCACTGCGGGGCAAGGGAGGGTAATCACTGAGAGGTACACAGCACACACGGACATAGGGAGGCTGCATGACTGAAGCTAGAGTCGCAGAGACAGCAATCCCACCCTAACTCCCACCAGAGACTGCAAGGAGGACGGGGGTTGCCAGAGCTTTTTATGCCCTCTGTGGCTGCCAGACCTGCCCGCCCAATCTGCAACCTGGGCATGCTATTGGTTGAACATGATCCCATCACATGGCTTGCCTCCATTTTGTGGCTGGTGCAACATCCATTTTAAAGGGAAAAGAAAAATGCATTGTGATGGGAGAAGACAAAAACAAATGTTCTAAGGACCCCAACCCCCTGGTAGGTATTATCAGACTATATAAATAATTATCGCTGTGTTTTTACGGATGTCCAGGGCGTTTTTTAACATTTAAAACAGCTCATTTCATTGTGCATCACCATTAACGGAAACAAAACGTAATGACCACAATTTTTGTGGTTCTGTTCATTTTGTTGCATTTTCATCACAATGTTTGTTTGTCATTTCATTACGTAACAGAAACGACAAACGGTAATGGAAACGAAAAAATGTTCATTCAGTGCCCATCTCTAATCCTGAGACATGGGAACTGTAATATTTGTTTGTCCGGTATATATTTAGAATAGCTGTATTGTAGCTTCATATGCCCATTTTCAGCTATGTTGTGCTTTCATGAGAATGTGATCACAACATTTTGCAGTGATGTTAAAGAAAGCTCCACCAATATTTACTAAAAAAAAGTAGTATAAGCAAACAAAAATATAGCTTTCAAACTCAGTTTCAGATCATGATCATGTTTGTAAGACTGTTATTAAACAGTCACTGTTTGCTTGCATTTGTGCACATTTGGGGAGCATGTATTTTGTGAAACTGCATGTTTTCTGAACATATTTCAGTTCTCCTTTGACTTTCTTTGTTTTTCTTTCTTGACTTTATTTTCCTTACATCCTATTTTTTTGTTGAAAAATAAATGGAATTGATCAACCTAGTAGTTCTAAAGAATCATTACCTTGACCATTTTTTTATAATATGCAGAACAGACTTCCCTGGTATTGCCATAATTGGTTTCTATTATTTTGCCCCTTGACTGAGAGTACCTGTGACTTCCTGTTTTAATAATGCAATTCCTCCTTGGCAGATTCAAGGAGGTCTAATCAAGTGGCACAATTGCTTAAACAGTAGATATTGCTCCTTCTAAGAAGTATACTTCACTATAGGCACTATATTCTGCATGAGATTTGAACCTTCCCTGCTTTTGTGCCTGTGCACGCAGAAACAAACACACAAAAAGTGTGTATGCGTAGGGGAAGAGCTAGTTACTGATGGGACAGTTCCAACAGAGATTAAACTATTGATCCAATCACTGAATCCAGACCAAAACTGGCAGAGTATTACTTCACCATTTTGAATTTGGGGGGATTTTGGCAAGGCTTTCTGAAGTTATAATTGTTTCAAAATAGATCTAATTCCTTCTGTGCAAGCCCTCTCGGCACACAGGATCAGAACTTCTCCTGCACTGAAAATAAAACTGGAATTATGGGCAAGGGAGGTTTAAATTAAAAATAAACTTTTGAACCAATGATCAGATCAAAACCAAATTTGTATCCTGTTACTAGACAATCCAGACATTGTCCTTGATAAATCTGGGAAATGCAAATAACCATAAAATAGAATTTATAAGTTATAATAGTTTGAAAAAGGTTCTAGTTCCTCATAAGAGGAACCTTCAGTCATAGCACTATAAGTGTTGCAGGATTTGAGCCATCCCTGAAGAAACTGATAAAGGAATTATTATAAAACAAAAACACAGTTGTAACTTTTTTGCCAGTTTAGGGAACAAGGCCATTTGGCACAGGTTGCTCCATTTGGGCAAGTTGAGCAAGTGCTTTTAAAATAGTAACTTCTTAGGAAATAAATCCCAGTTGCAGAGAACAACTGTTATCAACTAGGGATGGGCATTTCATTTCAGAACCAGTAGGTTATGGTACGAACCACGTGGGCCCAGGTGGTGCTCGGAACATCTGATATACTCTGAGTCAATTGCTTTCCCTTTCTCTGGGCTCACAAGGGGTTAAACTGCAATGAGGAAACATGCTATGATGTCATTTTTTTCCTCCTTCATGATACCTCGTGATACTGGCCAATCAGACAGGGAGACGGGATGATGCCTGTCCCTGCACAGCTCCTGATTAGCCAGCATCACAGAGGAAAGATGTCATCACAGTGTGTTTCCTCATTGCAGCTCAACTCCGTGCCAGCAGAGAGAAAGGTAAAGCAATTGTCTCCACATGTATCAGATGTTTCTGAGCACCACCTGGGATCGTGTGGTTCATTTTGTAACCTACTGGTTCAAAAACAAAATGCCCATCCCTATTATCAGCTTGATGATAGAGATGTGGGGATGGACTTGTACTCTACATAACTCAGGGGTGTCCAAACGTTTTGCAAGGGGGGCCATATTTGGTGAGGTGAAAATGTGTGTGGGCCGAACATTCAGCCTCTCTAGAGCATGAAAGGAGGCAGGGAGGATGCTGCAGCAACAAAGTTGGGGGTGGGTAGGCTGGGCAGGTGACTGGGGGGATGGATAGAGGCAGGGAGGGCAGGCACACCATAAAAATGCAAGCTAACGCCTCCATCTGGTATGGGGAGGGGTCAGCTGGCAGGGATGTGTGACAGGCTGACCAGGTGGGGAGAAGAAGCTGTGGGCCGCTTAGAATTTGAAAACGGGCCGTATTTGTCCCCTGGGCCTGACTTTGGACATGCCTGACATAACTGAACTACTTAATCACATATAAAACACTGAGAGTCCCCTGCATACATCACAGATGCAATTCTTTGTGTAACCTCCGCAATATAGGCCAATGTTATTGGATGAGCCATTGGACATCTGAGATACTGGCTGTGAAACACTTCCAACATTCTTGTCAAGTGCCCCACAGTTCTCAGCATTTTCTCATCAATAACACCCAGAAGTTCCAGTACCCCTCATTACTGGCAAGTGCTCCCATTAACTCTTCCTAAAACTACTGTTAATCTGTTAGAAGGGTCCTCAGAAGACTTCTGTTTCTGCTGTCTTTTCTGAAAAACTGAGTAGAAAATGATTTGCAAACCAAGATTGTGCATATTTCATAGGATCACAGAAGGCTACTTATTGTAACTACATAATACTACTTTAGATGCTATCACTCCATTGTACAGTATAGAATTCTGGAATTTTCAGTCTGGTGAGGTATTCAGAATTCTGTGCTAGAGACTGTTAGTGCCATATTACAGAGAAGCGCATCATAGCTCTCTAATAGAGTATCTAAACAACCTTGGCAAATTATAAAACCCAGGATTTTGTGGGAGGGAACCATGGCAATTAAAGTAGGATCATATTTCTATAAGTAGAAGGTATAAAATAGGGATGTAACTCCTTGCTTGTCTCAGCTTCACAACCACAAGAATGACAATTTGTAAAATTTGTCCGCTTGCCTGCCAGACAAGAGATGTTTTCTACAGCTAATTAAGAGAGTTATTGCAGTGGTGAGAATGCTTTGTATGCAAATGACACAAATTGCAAAAAAAAAAAAAATATGATATACTTTGTTGAATGGCCCTTTAAGGAACAAAAGTGTCTGACTTGCTGCAGTCACCAAACAGGGTCAAGGGAAGCCCCATACAGAGAGTGTTACAATATTATATCCTTGATGTGACCAGCACCTGCACAACCATCCTCAGGGAGTCTCCATTGAGGTACAGGCAAATCTGGGCCATAAGCCTAAAATGGTAAAAGGCCCACCTGAACACAGCAGCCACCTGGGACTTCAGGGACAATTCTGGATTCAGGACAATGCCAAGACTCCTCACTCTATCCATCAGCTGGAGAACAGTCCCATCCAGACTGGGGATAGGGCCACTGTAACCCTCTGGAGCACTCCCAAAGAACAGAACCTCAGTCTTCCCAGGATTGAGCTTGAGCCTGTTGGCCCTGGTCAACTCCAGTACCACTGCTAGGCAGTGATCAAGGGTCCAGGCAGCCTTCCACAGAGGTGGAAAAGGAGAGAAGGAGAACCCTATATCTGTTATATAATTCAAACAAGCAGCATATGGACAACATCTGTGAATGAATACCAATTGGAACATCTGGCTATTGAACTCTGTGCTTAGAATTATTATTTTTTAAAAGTCTGGAGTGTTTCCATTTTTAAATGTTGACTCATTTTGTTTTCCGATGTTCTTGTTGGATTAAGTTTTTGTTCTATTGCTCCTTTATTTGACTTATGAATTAAAATTAACATTAGCCAAATTTTCACAAGACATCCCTATTTTAATAATAATACTGCAATAGCAGTTTATTAGGTGTGGTGATGCACTACTTTTCAAAAGAAAATATAGTGGTGCCCTAGGTTACGATTGACCCGGGTTACATAATTACTGGGTTATGTAACAAAGTCCATTGAAAGTAATGGCTCCGTTCACGTACTTCAACCTACACCCCCTCCCTGGAATACCACAGATTACATTTTTTTCATAAGAAATTACAGAAACGTGCTCATAATGCTTTGTGCCCCATGTGGTTCTGGATTATGAAATTTCCAGGGAAACAAAGTGGGGGATGGATCAACATCATAACCCGAACTACTATAGTACTGAAAACCCAACTTGCTGGGGGCAGTGTGAAGCCTGCATACTATAATTAAACTGTAAACCATTTGAAGTCATATGGAGCAGTATATAAGCAGAACACTTTGCTTTAACATTGAAAATTTGGTACAGTGGTTCCCCGCCCTTTCGCGGTTCATATACTGCCGTCCCGCTATATTGTGGGACCACAGTATATGAAAAAGGCCCCCTGGGGTAAGGGGGGGGAGTCCCTCAGAGGCCTCAGAAATGATTTCTGGTGATCCGGAAGTCACTTCCAGTTTTCCAGAAGTCACTTATGGTTTGCAGGGAGGCCCTTTTCGGGGCCTCCAGAAGGCCCAGGAAGGCCATTGCAGGCCCATTTGGGACAGCGCCAGACTGGGGATAAGTACAAGAGCCCCCAGCTAGACCCCCCCCCGGCCTGATCTGACCTGCAACCTCATATCACGGATTTTCCATTATCGCCGGTTGGCTCGGGTCCTTAACCTCCGTGATAGGTGGTGGGTCACTGTAGTAAGACATATTTACTGTGTCATATCAAGATTCTGGGTCAAGTGTCTATAACTCTGACAAAAGAAAAGGAAAAATAACAATACCTGAAAATTAACTGTTCTCTTTCAGTGTGAGTTTTTGTAGCTCATAGTCTGCTTTCTCATGCATTGTACACACACACACACACACACACACACACACACACACACACACACACACACACACACACACACACACACACACACACAGAGTATGTTACAGAAAACTGACAAAATGACAGTGGCTCATTAACACTGAAATGGGACTATCAGGCTCTAATTGATTAATTAGCAGGACCTGCCCAGGCAATAGTTGTAAGCCAAGTGACTATGGCTGCCATAGGAATGGGAGGAGAATGATTCTTGGACAGAGGTTAGAGTCTGTCAAGGGAAGCAATGATTTATATCCATTAAGTATTACAGAATGCTGGGTTATTAATATAGGTGATGCACTTAGATGCCTTGATCTCTACTGGGACCCCTAGAAATGCTCTGGAACTTGTTGTATCTACTGTGTCCTGTGAGGGTGAAATGTTCCAAAATTGATTTCTCGGTGATACCATTTCAGATGTCAGATGTATGTCATTTAAACTTTTGCACAGAGATTGTTCTGTTTGTCCTGCATAGACAGCAGATGAGCATTGCTGCAGAAGTTGGCATAAATCATATTAGAAGAGAAACAAGTCAATCAACCCCTAATGTAACTGGCTGACATTGTTGGGGACCTTTGTAGTATAAATTGGGTGCCTGGATATGAACTGAATAAAAAGTAAATAACATTTCGCTGTAATGCATTGATCCTTAAGCACAACAATATGTCTGTACAGTTTCTGAGCTACCAGTTAGGCACTGACACCTCCCAGGGGTTGTTAACCATCTCATTTCCATTGTCAGCAAAACTAGAAGATGTAACAATTGCCAATGGTCTGTCATTCAAAGCTGTCACATATTGCGTCCAGCTTAGAAGTTGGTGCTGGACTACCACCAAAGAGAGGCTATCTCCTCATTGTCAGGTGCTGAGGGATAGCAGTCTCCAGTCTATTTTTCTACACCCCTCTTATCATTCACTTTTGCCAGAGGACAGAGTTTGAGCAAGATGGATTGGTCTTCTTGATCTCCTAAGCAGCTGTTTTAGAAGACTCTGTGCCACCATCAACATCAAAATCAGGTTGATCTGGGAGTCCAGTTTTTGTATGGAACAGAGGAAAAGGGGCATCATTTTGTTTGTTTGAAGATATATGCCACAAACTTTACTGTGACTTATAGCCACCCATTTTAGGGTTTTGTAGGTATAGACGTCTTAGAGGTGTTTTACCATTTCCTTCTTCTGGGACTGCTCTGGAACCGTGCTACATACCCAGATCTAAACAGGCTGGTTCTTCTCTCAGGATTAGAGATAGGCATGAAATGAAAAACAATTTTGTTCCATTATTCGTTATTTATTTTATTACGTAATGAAACAAATAAAAATTGAAACTGGAACGAACCGAACAGAACCATGAAAATCAGGTTTGTTACATTTCGTTTTCATTAATGGCAATGTGCAATGACATGAGCTGTTTTTAAATGTTAAAAAACATCCTGAATATCTGTAAAAACCCAGCGATAATTATGTATTATTCCTGATAATACCTACCAGGGGGGTTGGGGTCCTTAAAACATGCATTTATGTCTTTTCTCAGATTGCTGTATTTTTTTTTCTTTAAGAGGAGTTAGGGGACATCGACCCAAAATGGCTCCCAGATGCCTAATATTGGTTTCTTGGGTATTAAAACGCCCTGGACATCCGTAAAAATGCAGTGATAATTATTTGAAATTATTACCTACCAGGGGGTTGTGGTCCTTAAAACGTTTGTTTTTGTCTTTCTCCCCTTGCAATGTATTTCTTCTTTTCCCTTTAAGGATGACACAAAATGGATTCTAGCCACAAGATGGATGCAAGCCATGTGATGGGATCATGTAAATTCTTGGACAATTTCAACCAATAGCATGCCCAGGTTGCAGACTGGGTAGGTGTGGCAGCCACAGAGGGCATAAAATGCTTTGGCAGCCCCCATCCTCCTTGCAGTCTGCAGTGGGAGTTAGGGTGGGATTGCTGTCTCTGTGACTTGTTATTTTAGGCCAGCCAGGCAGGTGTGTGTCTCTGTGTTCCTGCTGGCTGCAGCCTGGCTCTTAGGGGAGAGAAAGAAGAGATTTCTCCTGCAGCCTCCCTGTGTGCTTGCGTACTTCTCGGTGAGTACCCTCCCATGCCCCACAGTGCAGTCACTCTGCAGCTGCTTTACACCCTCGGCAACGCCCGCCACTGCCTTTGCAGCCTCCCTGCATACCTAGTCTATACTGTGTCTCTGCCAGCATCATTTTTTTAGTGTTTTCCCTCTGGACTGGGGCGTTGGGGGACGTCTGTGCACGGAAATGCTTTAAGTCACGCAAAAAGCGGGTAAAAATGAAAAAAAAAGAAAAAAAACTGAAACAGATTTTTTTTCAAAAAATTCACAAAAAATGAAAACGAACCGAAATGGACCCGCAACAAAAAACAAAAAACTAAAATGTCATTTTTTTCCAGTTTGCGCCCATCTCTACTCAGGATGCACCACAGGGACCCAAGATTCCAACTTCTAGAGGAACAAGATGGCCGCGATCAGCAGAGGCGTTAGCTGAAAGCAGTCCCAGCTAACGTCAATGTATCCCAGGTCCCAAGAGGGTATCTCCACTCAAGACGACCCGCTGGGAGCAGAATCCATCCCAGAACCGATCCGGGGCACCCAGGCGTGGTTCCTTCTCCTTCGGGAGAGGTTTGAAACCCCTGGTGCTATTCCTGTGCGGCCGAGACCTTGGGAGATCCTGACGGAAGTTTGAGCTGCCTCTATTCCTCCAGAACAGTGAGTGGCTTTTTTCCATCCGAAAGCCTCTTCAAAAATATTAATTCAAGCAAGTTACCGAAAGAATCTGCCTCTATTCAATCATCTTTCCTGTTTTATCTGTTACCATCTGCCTCTCGGAGGACTGCAACTATTGCTTTCACTTTCATATTCATCTAACGGCAGATTTAACCCTAAAGCTCCCGTTCTTCAGACTCTGTTGGCAAAAGTGGGTACAGCACGCCATCTACTGGATTTTTCCATGTTTGCGACTCCACATATATTTCTTGAAAGCAGCAAACCAATTAGAATAAGATTAACCCCTTAAAGACTCTGTAATACTTCTGAGAAGAGGTAATCGATCCTTTTACTACTACAATATAGTAAAAACAATATTCAACAATCTGGATTATCTCGATTAGGCGAAACTCTTGTATAAACAAATCTTAGGCATGAGCAAAACCCCAATTATACAAAGGAAGTCTGTTTTTGTTCCTTTGGCCCATCCAGCAGCCATGACCCAGCAATCAAGTCAATTAAGGCAATCTAGTCAAATCCTAGATGCGCTTAATCAGTTGAATCTTACTCAGGTTAAAATGATTTCAGACCAAAGCACTGGGTTTTCCAACTTAAGAGCAGAAATGAAAGAGGGTTTCTCGAATGTGGACGCAAAACTAGAAACTTTTGGTGGTCGTTTACAAGCGTTGGAAGAGAACATGAATGTCACTGACTTTTGCCTTGGAGAAATTGAAGCCACAATGGAATCAACAAGTAGACTGGTTCTTACACAGAAAATCGAAGTCTCTTCCAAAATTCTAAGAATTCAAAACCTCACTGTGGACAAAGATGAAAACCTCTACACCATAGTTGGAGACAGCCTGGCCACCCTACTAGAGGCACCTGTTGAAGACTTTCTTCGCGAGGTAGACTTGATCTACCGTCAACCAACGGCTTATACCAGAAGAAACAAACTCCCTCCTGAGGTAATAGTCAAATTGGTTAGAAGATACACTCGTGATTGCATCCTCAAGGCTACTCAGGATAAGGAGGTGGAAATCAATAAATCCAAAGTGACAATACTGAAAGATGTCCCTTGGGAGGTTCGCCAACTGCGGAAAGAATATACATTTCTTACCAAACTTTTGCTCAAGCATGACATAAGATATAAGTGGCTCTATCCCCAAGGTCTGTCCTTCCAATGGGAAGGTAAACTACAGAAAATTGAATCCCATCAGAAAGCTAGAGCCTTCGTTGAAAAAAATGCATGGAAGTTGGGTTACTCCCCCTCTTCTTCTTCATCCTCCTCCACTGAAGGTGAGGACACGACCGGAACTCAAACCACTACCAAAGATGACAACCGTGACAATCAGACTTTGAAACAAGAGACTTCAAAGCATGACCAAGACTCTTGTGGCGCAGTGGGAGGCGCCAGTCCGAAGCACTATCTTAGGCCAAAATCAGGGAAGAAGAAATATCGTTGGAAGTAGTAAGATGGCTCAAAAAATTCTAACATGGAATATCAATGGTTTGAACACCCCGCAGAAACGTCGGAAAACTTTCAATTTCCTCCAAAAACAACAATGTTCAATCATCTGCTTACAGGAAACCCACATATTGAGAAAACATGAACATTATTTAATACAAAATAAATTGGGAAAGCTATTTTCCACATCAAACAAAGAAAAGAAGCAAAATGGGGTGGCACTGTATATTAAACCAGAGCTTTCCCCAACCCTTCTGGAAAAAGATGAATCAGGCAGATGGATTCTTGTCCAAGTAAAAATTCAATCTAAAGAAACAACTATCGCTGGTATATACGCCCCCAACGATAAACATGGAAGACAAACCTTTTTTGAACAACTGGCTCAGAAACTGTTGCAATATGGGAATCATCAGCTTATAATATTGGGAGATTTTAATGCTGTACACATTCCCTCAGTAGACAGGAAAACACCAAAAGGGAAAAAATTCAAGACTTCATCTTCCGCACTGCCCAAATCGTTCCTGGACATGTCCGATATTTTAGAACTTCATGACATCTGGAGAAGGAAAAATCCACTAAAAGATGGTTACACCTTTTACTCAAGACAATATGCTTCCTTCTCCCGTATAGATATGTGTTGGGCCACATCTGATCTTCTACTAAATACAAGGGATATAGAAACCTTACCCCGAATGTTATCTGATCACAATGCCATTTTATGGACACTGAAATCTTCAGGTATGCCCAGGCACTGGAAAATTAACTCAACTCTTTGGACTGATAAAGAATTCATTTCAGAGGCTGCTAGAGATCTGAACTTCTATTTTGAAACTAATCTAAATAAGGGTACACCACTCAAAACGGTATGGGATGCCTTTAAACCATACTTCAGAGGATTTGTTATCCAATACATGGCAAGACGGAATAAAGAGAGGAAAAAGAAATATGAATCAATTCTTAATATGATGAAAAAGCTTGAAATGGACTTAACACAAGACCCCGTAATGACAAGCTGAACAAAGACCTGGCCTCTTGTAGGCATGAACTCAACCTGATCCTGACTGCAGATATAGCTCACAAAATTAAGCTGGCCAAACTGAATTTTGTGGAAAATGCAAACAAACCAGGTAGATGGTTAGCGTATAGGTTAAAAAAGGTACAATCACAAAAATTCATATTTTCACTCAAAGACAAAACTGGGGAAAATCAGACAGAGCAACTATTAATCCAAAAAATCATAGAGGAATATTACCAAAGATTATTCAAGCCGGAGATGATTGACAAAGATGCTATCTTCCAATATCTTGAACAAGCCAACTTTCCAAAACTTACTGAAGAACAGAGAGCCCAGACGAATGCTCCTATCACAATGATGGAAATAACAGAGGCTATTAATCATCAAAAATTGAATAAGGCGCGGGACCTGACCAAATACCAGCCATATTTTACAAAAATTTTCGGAGACAATCTCTGGAAATATGAAAATCTCTTTACATCTATATTTGAAGGCGAAGATATACCAGATTCCTGGAAATCATCACATACGACACTGATTCCCAAAGAAGGGAAATCCAAAGAATTGATACAGAATTACAGGCCAATTGCTCTCCTAAATGTGGATTACAAAATTTTAGCAACCATTCTGGCTAATAGATGGCAGATGATTTTACCTTCTCTGATATCACGCGACCAGACTGGCTTCCTTCCGAAAAGGAATCTCCAATCTAATATCAGAACTTTTCTCAATGTGTTGGAATATTATGAATCTCACCCCGAGAAGCAAGTAGCTTTTGCATTCATCGATGCTGAGAAAGCCTTTGATAATGTATCCTGGTCTTTATTTAAAACTCAATTAGATTACCTTCAGTGTGGCCATAGAATGTTGCGAGCTATTGAACAAATCTACTCTACTCAAAATACCAGGATTGTAGTCAACGGTCACCTTACAGACAAAGTTAATATACACAAAGGTACTAGGCAAGGATGTCCTTTTTCCCCTCTTTTGTTTATAACTACCCTGGAAGTTCTTCTTCATGTTATAAGGGAAAACCCTGACATTCAAGGCCTACAAAACAAGGGAGAAGTTTACAAGGTACAAGCCTTTGCAGATGATCTGATGGTTATCATGGAGAACCCTCAGACATCCTCCGTAGAACTCCTAAAGACCCTGGAGGCATATTCTAAAATCTCTGGATTAAAGGTGAATAGAGAAAAAACATTGGTTCTAACTAAAAATATGACTCCATTCATGATTGAAAAACTGGTAAATCAATCTGGTTTTCAGCATTCAAATAGGGTAAAATACTTGGGTATTACTGTATCTAACCGATGTAACTCTTTACTCAAAGACAATTATGTCAATGTTATAAAAACAATCAAAGCCGACCTCGAAACTTGGTCAAGACTTCAGCTATCCCTAATGGGCAGAATCGCTGCAGTTAAAATGAATGTCTTACCTAAACTGCTTTTTCTATTTCAATCTCTGCCTATATTGCCAAACTTTAAGATCATTTCAGATCTGGAAAAAAGTATACGTATATTTATATGGCAAAAGAAAAAAGCAAGGATTAAAAATATTTATTTGCAGGATAGAACCAAATTTGGTGACTTTGCCCTTCCTAATTTGGTACTATACTACAAGGCTGCCGCCATGACTTGGATCAAGGACTGGATCTTGATGACAAATAAAAGAATATTGCAGCTTGAGAGTTATGGTCTTGATAAGGGCTGGCATCACTATTTGTGGCATAGGGGAAATTTACCCACCCTCTTTAAAAAGCACTGGATAAGGAATGCCTTAGTTAAAATATGGCTAATGATCAAAAAACAATTTTATCTCAAAGCACCTATGTGGTTATCCCCACTGGGAGCAATTTACAGCTCCCAGGCAAGTGATATCTCAAATTTTATAACTTATAGACACCTTCTGAATGATGACTTCTCATTGAAACCACTTGGGAAATTAGTATCAGAAGGTTATAATCTGGATTGGTGGAAATATCAACAAATACATTCACACTTCAAAGAGCTTTCCAAAGAGGGTTGTTTTATGACTACTGATACCTCATTTGATAAAATACTCTCTTCTGGTGACTCCAAGCTTCTTAGTAAATTCTATAGCATATTGTTAAATGAAAAAATGATTGATACATTGGTTAAAGACTGTATGATAAGATGGGCAGAAAACTTAGGCTATACTATTCATTTAAATAAATGGGACTCCCTGTGGAACACAGTTAAAATCTTCAAATCTATTTCGTTCAAGGAAAATTGTTATAAGATGTTTTATAGATGGCATTTTGCGCCTCATCGGTTATCCAAGATGTATAATTGTTCACCTAAATGTTGGAAATGTAATTATGACTGTGGAACCTTTTATCATATGTGGTGGACTTGTAAAGAAGCTAAGGCGTATTGGAACATGGTAAAACTTTTCTTAGAAAGATCTTTGAAAATTAAAATAGAGTTTAGACCAGAACTATTCTTGTTAAATATAGTATATATAAATATTTCCTATAATCAGAGATATGTACTTCATCATGTAATTGTTGCTGCAAGAATACTGTACGCGAAACTTTGGAAACAACCAATCACGCCAACAGAGAAGGATCTTCAGGGAAAGATAAGAGAATGTATCGAAATTGATAAACTCTCTGGTTATCTAAAGGGAGACTACGACGAGATTTTTCGGGAAAGATGGCAAGAAGTAACAAATTTATTAGTATTGTGATAACATCTGGCAATTTTAGCAATATGTTAAATTACTATTTCTATTTTGCTTGATATACTCAATGTAAATCTTAAAAACTGTATCCCCCCCTTTCTTTCTTTTCTCTCACCCATACTCCTTCCCTCTGTTCCCCCCCTAAAAATCCAATAAAAATTGAAAAAGTAAAAAAAAAAAAGATTCCAACTTCTAGCTTTGCAGACAGATACCTAACATGTTGCCCTGTTGTTACATGCTGTCAAGTCACCTCTGACTTAAAGCAAGGTTATGAATGAATGATCCCCAATATTTCCTGTTCTTAACTTCTCTGCTCAGGGCTTTCAAACCCAAGGCTGTAGCTTCCCTTATGGAGCCACACCAGCAGAAGAGAATCATTCGTTCCAATGGTGATGACAACAGAGAAACCTCTGGCCAGCAGTTGCTGAGCATCTGTGATAGCTGAAAGTGACACTGGAGGCGAATCTTTCACAGACAACAGCAGTGACACTCAAGCTAGCTTTTCTTAGTATTGTGCAGAAGAAGGCAAAGGTAAATGATATCTGAACATCTCCTACCTAATATATTGGCCTATACTGTAATCAGACCCAGTGTGTATGGTAGATTGAGTAATGACTCAAACTCAGGAGGCCTGGTCCAAAACACCATTCATCCAAGGAAACTTACTGGGGGGAGTAAAGCTGGTAAAACCATTCCTTAAAGACCTTGTTTATCTCAAAAACCCTATTAAGGTTGCTATGTAGGTGGATTCCAACTTGATCACACACAACACACACAATAGCCAGCAGCAACAGAATAACTAGAGCTTGACAGTAGTATTAGTTAACTGTAACAAATTACTTTTGGGGGCAACAGGAGGAGAACATCATTAGGGTGAGGAATAAGGCTTTGCCAACCAATAATTTAATACAATAGCCATTTGTGAAGCAGCACCTTATGAGGTAGCAACACGAGATTCCCTCCTACAGTTGTATGATATCAGCCAATCATATTTATTTATTTATTTATTTATTGTGGGACTTATATACCGCCCGTCTTCCTGGTCGGGAACTCCGAGCGGTTTACAACATATTAAGAAAACAACAAATTCCACAATATTATAGAAACTAAATAGGTAAGACAGCGAAGCGCAGGAGATGGCGATGGCGGGGAGGAGGAGAAAAAAAAATCATCCAAATGCCTCCCGGAAGAGAAAGGTTTTAAGGGCCTTCCGGAAGGCAGGCAGGGACTCTGCAAGGCGCACTTCTGCTGGTAGGTGGTTCCAAAGCATCAGGCCAGCCACAGAGAAGGCTCGGGAGTGAGTGGAAGTTCTCCGAGCCTCCCTGGGCGGGGCCACGCGCAGCATGTGCGCCCGCGACAACCTAGTTGGACAGGCCAAAGTTGACCGCTGGTCGATCCGCTTTGTCAGGAAGCCAGGTCCTAGGCCATGGAGGGTTTTGTAAACCAAAACCAGGACCTTGAATCTGATTCGGGCTGCAACGGGTAACCAATGCAGGCGGGCCAGAACTGGGGTGATGTGCTCGAATCGATGCACACCCGCCACCAGTCTGGCCGCCGCATTTTGGACCCGCTGCAGACGCCGAATCAGATTCAAGGGCAACCCCATGTAGAGCACATTGCAATAGTCCAGTCTCGAGATCACCAACGCCTGGACCACTGTTCTAAGGGAGTCTCCATCCAGGTATGGACGAATCTGGGCAATTCTACGAAGGTGGAAAAAGGCAGCCCTGGACACGGCGGACACCTGGGCCTCCATGGTAAGCGCCGGGTCCAGGACTACTCCCAGATTCCGGACAGAGTCCGATGGCCTGAGGGAAACGCCCTCCAAACATCCTTTGCTACCTTCTGTAATATATGGAAACTTCTTTATGATTTAAATAGATAAAAGGGGATTAACTTCTGAAAACCTATTATATGAGTAGCTCCCCATGCCCCATAATAAGGACTAGCAATGAGTTGGGGAGTAACACTCATAACACAGTAATGCACAGAGGAATGCATCCAAATTCTAGGAATAAAATCACACATATTACCAAGCACTGTTAAATAAAATTGCCAGTACCTTTGTTTATTTCCAAAGTTTCTCTCCATTATACTATGCAGTTTTGGAGCTACAGCGGTCTGCTTCACTTCCCACCCAAGACAATGAAAAATGGAAACATACTCTTTGCTATTTTTCCCTGCCAACAGTGTTTTGTTATGACCATGGGGCCTTACCAACAGCAGTATACTTCCTATTGAAATTAACAGCATCTGTATGTGCATAATGATGAACAGTCAGCAGTCACCGTTTGTTGGTCTCTGATAATACCACTCTCTTGTCCTTTCCCTCTAGTGAATTTCATTGATCTTTCTGAAGACACTTCAGCAAGCATATAAATATTGATCTTGAGGAGTAAGTAATTCATGGATAAGGGTCGTTAGCAACCACTTTCTTGGATGCAAACTGAACACACACAAAAAACCCCTCAGTGCTTGCGTGCAAGCTTTCATCTAGGCTGAAAGCACACAAAGAGATGATTTCTGTAAAAACAGACAAGATGAGATTCAGAATACAGTACAGTGGATCCTTGTATAACAAACAGCTTGTATAACATAAAATCTGTACAACATAAAAATTCCAGAGATATGGGAAATTTGCTTAACATAATCACCTATGGGGAAAATCTGTACAACATAAAATAGGATTACTCCATTTTCAATGCATTCCTATGGGAATTTGTATAAAGGAAAAATTGCTTAATATAAATTCATTTGGAACGAATTAATTCCTTTATACAAGGTACCACTGTATTTGGTAAAGCAAGCCATTCAGGGTGCAGGGCCTTACAGATTATGGTCAGTTTGTATATCTTCTTTTATATATGCAGGGAATTATAGTAATTGCAGGCTTTGGATTCCATATAAGTCCCCATTTTAGAGTCTGAGCCTATATGGATCAACAGAGTATCTATACAGGCATAGTAAATTGCACTAGTATGTGGTGCAGTAAGTTGCATTATTTATTTATTTATTTATTTATTTATTTATTGAGCTTATATACCGCCCGTCTTCCCGGGGGAACTCCGGCCGGTTTACAACAAAAGGAATATAAACAGAAACAAACAACAAATAAATAATTTAAAAACAGGAATAATAAAACAGAACATAATAAAAAATAACAATTAACAGATTAGAGTAAGCTCACTTAATCACTGGGGGACTGATGAGACAAACCTCCTTAACTTCCATTAAGTCAAACAGGTCTACTGTAGTGTGACCTATGATGCTAAGCAACAAGATTTCAGCCATCGTGATATAAGGGCAGAGATAAACATGTCCATTTTCAGTTGCAGCCTTAAGTTTAGCATAACCTCTAGTTTTACCCTCAAATGCAGTGTTTAACCCAATGAACATAAGAACCAAAATGTAAAATACCAAAAGAATGGCACTCTGAAAGATTGTTGTTGTTGCTGCTGTTGTTCAGTCATTCAGTCATGTCCGACTCTTCGTGACCCCATGGAACAGAGCTTGCCAGGCCTTCCTATCTTCCACTGCCTCCCTGAGTTTGGTCAAATCCATGTTGGTTGCATCGATGACGCTGTCCAGCCATCTCATTCTCTGCCATCATCTTTTCCTTTTGCCTTCAATCTTTCCTAACATCAGGGACTTTTCCAAGGACTCCTCTCTCCTCATGAGGTGGCCAAAGTACTGGAGCCTCAGCTTCAAAATCTGTCCTTCCAGTGAACATTTGGGGTTGATTTCTTTCAGGATGGATAGGTTTGATCTCCTTGCAGTCCGGGGGACTCTCAAGACTCTCCTCCAGCACCACAGCTCAAAAGCATCAATTCTGCAGTGATCAGCCTTCTTTATAGTCCAGAGCTCACTTCCATACATTACTACTGGAAAAACCATAGCTTTGACTATCTGGACCTTAGTTGGCTGACTCTTCTGTGGTGGACATCCCCCCAAAACCTGGGATGTGGCCGAGCTTTCTGCACGGCCCCCGTGTCCGCAGTTGTCACCACAGATGCAAGCATTATTGGATGGGGTGCCCATTGCGATGGTGCTTACATTCACGGCACCTGGAACCCAATTGGGAGACAGTACCACATCAATTATCTAGAGCTATGGGCAATATTCAAAGCCCTCAGAGCATTCGAACCATCCCTTACCAACAAATCAATTCAGATAGTAATGGACAAAACCACAGCCCTTTACTACCTGAACAAGCAGGGCGGAACGAGATCCACTCATCTTCTGCACCTCACCATCCAGATCTGGGACTGGTGCTGCCTCAGAAACATCACCCCGGTAACAATCCACATTGCTTCAGAAGACAACTGCCTAGCGGACGACCTCAGCAGGAGAGCCTACAACATGCACAAATGGTCTCTCTTGCCCACAGTCTTCCAAGACCTCTGTCGGCAATGGGGGACTCCTGCCATCGACTTATTTGCAGCACACGACAACAAGAAGTGCCTCCAATACTGCTCAAGAGCAGGAGTGGGTCCCAACTCCCTTGGAGACACCTTCTCAATCCACTGGAACCAGGACTTGCTCTACGCATTCCCGCCACTACCACTAATTCAAAAGACTGTAGTGCGGATTCAGGAGAGTGATGCCACTCTGATACTGATCACGCCATGGTGGCCTTGCCAACCATGGAAGGGAATGTTGCTTTTAGACTTCATTTATTAATCATTTTACTTAAGAGACCAGCTGCTCATGAACCTTTGTGTGTGTGTGTGTGTGTGTGTGTGTGTGTGTGTGTGTGTGTGTGTGTGTGTGTGTGTGTGTGTGTGTGTGTGTGTGTGTGTGTGTGTGTGTGTATTCCTAGTAAAGGAAATTCATTCAGATCATAGGGCAATGCTGTGTATTCAATAAACGCTTCAAAATTAAACTGAAAAATGTAACATTTTATACCATCTCATATTGCAGTGATCTAATTAAAAGTTTAAATGTGAGCTTCCCAGAGCAAGCTGAAGTGAAAGAGCAACTGCAAAAATTGACTTTGCCACTGAAACCAGTGGGAGCTTTGCAGATTTACATTGGCTCTATGAATCTGATCATGACAAAGGTAGATGTTATGTGAATTGGTGCTTAAATAGGATTTCTTATTCATTACGTATGGGTTAAATTATATAAATAAATATATACCTAATTAGTTGGTTTTGAATCAGTTTCGGTACTCAGTCTCTGCTATGCTCCAGAGCAAATGCAGTTAAATGTGAGGAGATTTGGGATAAACCATTGTAGGAGGTTGGGATAAACAGGCCCAAAAACATATTGGAGAATCCATAAAGCTCCTGGAGGGGGAAAGAGGGGTGTAGGCTCTACCAGAACAACATGGGCAGCCATTAAAATGTTTGACTATGTTCAAGTGGACAACTTTCAAAGGTTGGGAGCTACACCTTCCTGTCCTCAGATCCTGGAAGGTCACGAATTCTAATTTTTAATTAGAATTTTTAAATTCTAATTTCTAATTCTAATTTCCACATGAGGGGCATGGGAGCCATTTCACAGCTCATTTAACTCCCTCTGTGCTGTTTTAAGTCCAGTCAGAGCCTTTCTTTTTGGTAGTGAAAATTGCTCCCATGCTGGTGTGCTGTACTTAGGCTTGAGGAGGCAACTTTCTTTGTTCCACAGTGTACATTTTGCAAACCTGGATTCCAGGTTTAATGTCCAAGCCACCCCCAGCTTTTAACCTCACCATTGGTCACAGGTCTGTTAAACTCTCATAGGATAAATGGCTCTACCAGTCCTTCATATAGACTCTGTATCCATCCATCTGATCACTGGAGAGATGTCTCCTTTTTTCTTCAGTAACACAAGAACTGGCACAAAGCAGCAGAAGTCAGTTTGAGATTCAGGCTCCAGCTGCACTCAGTGTATAGTATTTAAATTGTAATTTGCATTTTAATGCAATTGGACATACACTCAAATTGAGGGCTGGGAGAATGAGAACAGACAAAAGAAAATATTTTTTTACCCAATGTGTTGTTAGTCTGTGAAACTCCCTACCACAGGATGTGGTGATAGCATCTGGCCTGGATGATTTCAAAAAGGGATTGGACAGATTTCTGGAAGAAAAGTCCATCACAGGTTACAAACCATGATGGTGATGTGTAATCTCCAGGCTGAAAACCAGAGTACTTCAAGGGCCAGATGCAGGAGAGTGGTATCAGGAGACAGATATCTAGTGTTGTGTGCTCCCAGACAGATTTGGTGGGGTCACTGTGAGATACAGGAAGCTGGACTAGATGGGCCTTTGGCCTGATCCAGCAGGGCGCTTCTTATGCTCTTATGTTCTTATGTTCTTACATATATATTTTAAGACAATACATGTAGCCTATCTAATCTCAACAATCTATTCAATCTCGCTATTAGAGATGGGCATGAAACAAAAAAATGGTGTTTTCGTTTTTCGTTTGTCGTTGAGAGGTCTGTTTCGGTTCGTTTCCGTTCGTCGTGAAATTTTTGAAAAATTTCGTTACCGTTTTTCATTTTTTCGTTTGTCGTTTCTACCCACTTTTTGCGTGATTTTAAAAGCATTTCCGTGCACAGGCATCCCCCAACACCCCAGACCAGAGGGAAAACACTAAAAAAAATGGATGCTGGCAGAGACACAGTATAGACTAGGTATGCAGGGAGGCTGCAAAGGCAGCGGCTGGTGTTGCCCAGGGTGCAAGGCAGCCGCAGAGTAACTGCACTGTGGGGCAGGGAAGGGTACTCATCGAGAGGTACGCAGCACGCATGCACACAGGGAGGCTGCAGGACTGAAGCTAGAGTCGCAGAGACAGCAATCCTACCCTAACTCCCACCAGAGACTGCAAGGAGGATGGGGGCTGCCAGAACTTTTTATGCCCTCTGTGGCTGCCAGACATGCCTGCCCAGTCTGCAACCTGGGCATGCTATTGGTTGAACATGATCCCACATCACATGGCTTGCCTCCATTTTGTGGCTGGTGGTGACATCCATTTTAAAGGGAAAAGAAAAATACATCGCGATGGGAGAAGACAAAAACAAATGTTTAAAGGAACCCAACCCCCCTGGTAGGTATTATTCAATAATATAAATAATTATTGCTGCATTTTTACAGATGTCCAGGGCGTTTTTTAGCATTTAAAACAGCTCATTTCATTGCGCGTCGCCATTAACGGAAATGAAACGTAACGACCACAATTTTCGTGGTTCTGTTCGTTTTGTTTCATTTTCATCACAATTTCCGTTTGTCATTTCATTACGTAATGGAAACAACAAACAGTAACGGAAATGAAAAAATGTTCGTTCCGTGCCCATCTCTACTCGCTATTTATCTCTCTGATACTAAGATTTGGCTAACTATATATATTCTCTGCATCATACACAGTATATTTACACATTCTTCCAAAAAGTGCCTAATTTCCGTAATCATCTCTAATTTGAGTTAATTCTTTATGGGCTATTATAACAGAACTACCTCCTGGTCTATATACTTCACTTTAGGCATAGAAATTCCTGTTTATACCTCTATTCCTTTAAAAATCTAACAGATTAACATTTATTTATATATCAGGTTTGTCTTCACATTTCCATTTCCCATTTCCCATATAATACCAATTAACCACTAGCCCTAGACAATCATTTCTTTCATTATTTGTTATTCATTTTGTTACATAACAAAACGAATAATGAACTGCCCCCTCTAAGAGAAACAAAATGAAATGGAATGGAATGACCTGGTTTTGCTGCTCCTGGATGGTCCTTCCTGGTCCATGGGTCCTCCTGGCTGCAGGGAGGGGGTGTCCAGGGGGGGAAAGCTGACCGGCCACACTACAGCTGGTAGGTGGCCGGTCGGCAGGGAATAGAATAAAATGAAATAAAATAAAATAAAATAAAATAAAATAAAATAAAATAAAACATCTGGCACGTGGGCCCCAGTAGCAGCCCACAACCACCGACCCTGGCCCGCGGGTCATGGAACAAGCCCACGGACACACTCAATAAATAAATAAATAAATAAATAAATAAATAAATAAACCCATGGGCCAGCAAAACAAAAGCCCCCCAATCCAGCACATGGGCCCAGTACTGGCCCGCGAGCACCGGACCCGGCCTGCGGGCCATGGAACCAGCCCGTGGCCGGCAAAAGTTTTTTTTTTAAAGCCAACCAGCCCACACTACAGCTGTAGTGCAGGCCAGGTGGTCGGCAGTAAACAATAAAATAAAATAAATAATTTAAAAAATCTTTTAAAAAAGGAGCACTTGAAAAACAAAACAAAACAAAACAAAACAAAAAAGGAGTATTGACCCAGCCCTAGCAGTGGCCAGGTCAGTACCTTAAAATAAATTTAAAAATAAAATAAAATTAAAAGAAGCACAGACTGGGCCCCAAAAGCCGTGTGGTTGGCACTTGAGAAGAAAAAAAAGTGAATAATGAATCAAAATAAACCAACAAAATGAATATTTCAAAAAATAATTGTTAAAAATGAAATGAAACAAACTGAACCTCAAACTGAACCAAACCAAAACGAATTGCCATTTTTCAGTTCGTGCCCATATCTAGTATATTCACTAAGCCAGAAGTTTTTTCGTTTTTCAATTTTCCCTTTTCCTGCCACCCCCCCCCATTCTCACAGATTGCTTCTCCCTTGCCAAATCCATCATCCCCATGGGTTCTTTTATTATCCTGATAGCAAATTTGATGTCCTCTCTGCCACTGAAAAAGTCCCAAATTTTCCTCTTTTTGGCATCCACATTGAGTAAGACAGATGTGCCCATCATACTCCATCAACCTGGCACATTCAAGGGGTTTATCATATCCTGTAAATTTGGCATATTCAAAGATCCATAATGGATCAATCTTGTTGTGTTTGTCTGTAGATTAAGTTCAGCTGTTTGTTTTAGCTCAATCTGATCTGAGCTCATTTCAGGTTTTTCTAGAGACGCAGTGTTATCCACAATTCCATCTTGAGATCTCCATCATTACCACTGTTGTAGTAATCTGCAAACTGCATTCCAGTCTCTGTTTTGCTTCTGTGTCTTTATCAGAATTGAAGATCTCTTTATCTTCAGAGGTTGAGCCAGTGTAGATATCTATAACTTTTTGCAAACTGTATAGAATTATGTTGGCAAAATTTTCTTCTGAGATGTTCTCCCAATCCATTGTGTTTTATAGCTCACAAGTAGAGGTGGGCACGACTTAGCGGTATTCCCGTTTCCGTTTCCGTTACTCGTATCCATTACTCTATGGAAACGGTAACGGGAATTACTCCGCCAGAATTCGAGCTCGAACCGACGAACGAACAATTTGGTCTGATTTGTCGTGCTCATTACTTGCATTGCGGCGATCGCGCAATGCCAAGCGGCACAGAAAAAAAGTTTTTAAAAGTAAAAAAAAACCGATTCCCAGCCCTAAAAGTAGGTGAAAACTGTCTGAGGGCACCTACCAGGCCAGAAGGGTGTTTTATTTGGGGGGGGGGGTTCCCCGCCCCCCTCTCCTTGGCTGTTGCTACTGCTGCGCTGCTGATACCAGGCTGGGAGGGTGCATCCATTTGCCATGCAGTGCGGGGGATCGAAAATGGCGACCACAATATTTTTTTGAAATTGTTGCCCAAAACCCCACCAAAGCACCACAGAAACATGCGAAAATTAGCTATTTTAAATGCTTGAAGTTTTACAGTAGCAGCAGTGGGTTTTTCTTGCAAAAAAAAGAGTCTCCGTTGATTTTATTTTATTTTATTTTATTTTATTTTATTACACCTGCGCATTCGCAATGATGGGCTCGCCCATGGGAGTGGACCATGCAAAGTTTTGGAGCCATTCCACCAATCGCATGGCCAGGTTTTGCTGACTGTAACAGGCTGGGAGGGCGCATCCATTTGCCATGCAGTGCGGGGGATCGAAAATGGCGACCGCAATATTTTTTTTTGAAATCGTTGCCCAAAACCCCACCAAAGCACCACAGAAACATGCGAAAATTAGCTATTTTAAATGCTTGAATTTTTACAGTAGCAGCAGTGGGTTTTTCTTGCAAAAAAAAAAAAGTCTCCGTTGATTTTATTTTATTTTATTTTATTTTATTTTTTTACACCTGCACATTTGCAATGATGGGCTCGCCCATTGGAGTGGACCATGCAAATTTTCCACCAATCGCATGGCCACTTGGCCAGGTTGACCACAGAGACTTCTGGGATGTGCCAATCGGGCATAAACAGCTAATCGTAGCCCATCTTAACCCTAAGCCAGATCTACTTGCATTGCACTACATGCAAGTACGTGAGACACAGCGGGTGCAAAGAGTCTGCCAGTCCGTCACTTGTGGCTCTGGCTGACTCCTGCAGCTCCCTCCAGGAGCCCGCTACCCCCCCAAACCAGTACTAATGACAACGAAAAAATGAAAAAAAACGAACCGACTAATTTTTGCAAAATTTCGCAAAAAACGGAAATGAGCCGAAACGGACTGCCTCCGACACACGACAACTCGAAAATGTCATTTTCCCTAGTCGTGCCCATCTCTACTCACAAGAAAGGATTAATATTGTTTGTAATAGTTTCTGCCACTTAGTTTCAAAATAAGAAAAATAGAGACGGCAGTAACTAGACTAGATTGAATCCAAAGCAGTGAGGAACAGCCTACAAGCTTTGTTTTTAAAACATGTGGTTATTTCAAGGTCAGATGATGTTTTTTTGAAGAAAAAGCTTTTCCAACACTGCTCTTTTAGTTGCATCTTTAAATTCAACATATAGAAAGCATAGAGGCATAATGTAGTTTCCTTTAAGTTTTGTCTTTAAGTCCACCACATATAAAGAGCAGCAAAGACATAAAATATTTTTCCACAAGAAGGCAATAGGCAGGAAAACATGTTCATGAAATAATGTGAAATCAATCACTTCTGTGCTTGTCTTTCAAAAACATTCACCCGTTCTTTGTAAAAAGCCGCTTCCTCAGAGAAAGTGGATTTAGTACTTGTTTGAAGGAAAGATTTCCAAATACTGAGAAGCTTTGTATAGAGAGAGATAAAAGCATTCTACTCACAACACACCAAGTATTTACAAGCTTTTATGTCCGGCACCAATAGCTCTGACTTTGCCATAGCGAAGGTCTTCCTCTGGTGGGAGATGAGGCATCCTCCTGCTTCCACAAAATTCGCCACCACTCATTTTGTGGTCTGCAGTTGCTGCCTCTTCTTTATCGTCCGCAAAGGAAACTTCACCCTTATTAGGGTTCCTTTATCTGGAGGAATTAAACTTGATAAGCTGGAGCACTTATCAAGTTGTCTTGTCACAGTGTAGCCAGAACTGGAAGTCTCCTTGCAGTACCTCTTATAGTCCTTTATTCTGTCCTCATAGATTTTAAATATTTCAAATAAAAATCATCTTCCTGTAGCCACCACCCCCTTCCCCAGGGTTTCTTAGTCCCTGTGTGTTGGACACCCTTGCACTGGTGCTACCATACACCCACTGCCAATTAATTTGCATAGTGTTTTACTATTTAATAATGTTTTAATCCTTGTATTAGTAAGGCACTGCAACTGATGTTCAGTATTGAATTTAAACTAGCACGATTTTTTATCAGTAGCTGAAATCCTGTTGCATAGAGCAGTAATTCACAGCTACAGTAGACCCAGTGAATCAGTGGAACTTGTAAAGCAGATGACTCCCCAGATCCCCACAGGAACAATGTCTCATTCAATTCTGATGACATTTGTTACACCTCTTTAAGAAGCAGAGACAAAGCTTCTAGGTCATGAGCTTCTGGGAGTGGGGTGGGGGGAGGTTGGTATTTTTCCAGGTAGAAAAGAAAGAACACATTTATCACCTTAACAATGGCCCAACACTGCCATCTGCCATCTGAAACACAGCTTCTCAAGGGTTCATCTATTGACCTCACTTGTGTTAATACTGTTTGCATGGATCTCGAACTGGAATGAGATAAGCTGAAATTCTGTGCTTGTGTAAGTGTATTATCTATCTATCTATCTATCTATCTATCTATCTATCTATCTATCTATCTATCTATCTATCTATCTATCCTGTCCCCTTAGTGCAAACTGCGCTATCCAGGGCAGTTTACAAAATGGTCATAAAATACAATATTAAAACGTTACAGTTATAATTAAATACAATGAATACATTAAACATCCAATTAAAATATCTTATTAAAACATTTAAAGCAGCCATTCACAGAGCCTGTTAGGTGGCAAACACCTCATCCTGCCTATGAGAATTTAAAAGTGAACTTTAAAAATGAAATATCCTCAGATTACTTGGGGGGGGGATAAAAACCATTATTAAAAGTTGGTCCTGCATTTGAAACATTCAACTTTTTCCACAGCATCTAAATGCTTTACACATCATTTTGTGCTCCTACTGTTGAGCGATATTGTGATGTATCTTGATTAAGAACATAATTCTTCTTAGTCTCATCTTTATAACAAGGGAAGATGCAAAACTACTACATTCTTCTCCCTATCAATGAGTATGGTGAATATGATCAGAAACTTTGAATGCTCTTCTTGTAGCAATGGGAATGGTGTTTTTCATGAACTGCTCATTTGTTGGCACCAAATTTTATAAATTGGGTAATTGCTACAAATTGCCTGAATTGTGCAGACTGCATAAAAGTATGACGACTGCTGCTTTGTTTTATGAATATTTAAGAATCCGAAGCATTGCAGGAGTTGTTTCCAATTTCTCTAGCAGTCTCCAATCCTTCTGTCTTTTCGGTGTGTGCCTTGCTTCACAAAGGGAAAGGACCATAGTTTTGAAGAATGTCATTCTTTGTCTCATGTCTTGAGATCACAGTTTAAATGAATGAAGATGAGGAATTTAACCAGTATTCATCACATCCTTAATCTTGATGATGACTGGGGGAGTTCATAAGTTCCTCTGAATCTAGTTATAACCTTGACTGTGGGACATTAAGGCCAAATCTCTACTTCACTATGAGGTTCATCAGGTGGCCTTTAGTAACAACTATCTCTTGTTTGTAGACATGACTTCATACATGTATGTCTATTATTTAGTAACAGATTATTCAAAATGGAACCTTTGGCTTCGGCTTTGAACAGTGGCATCTATTTAACACATGGCTTGGATATTCAGACCCTGAATGCTATGAATAGAATGAGCAAAGAATCATCAAATGTGTCATGGACTGAATAGGTACAGAAGTATGATGATGAGTGATGATGAGGCTTGCCCTCGTAAATGTGAAAGTTTTCCAGCTTATCCCATATTTCTGAGGAGGCAGAGGGTCTTGTGTTTTTTCTTTCTTTCTGTCCCTTGCATAACTTTCAATTGCTCTGTAGCTCTCCTCTGCTTTTTACCTTTCCAAATTTTAAACATGATAAAGGCTATATTATGCAATATTTACTGGAGATTCTGAAGTGTGGATATTCAGGAAAGCTGCAGAGCATTTGGAAAGGAAAGGCAGTTGCTCTCATTTAGGGCAGCTTGTAAATAAGATAAAAACAAGGACCCTTCAGGTGAGGATTTTGCTGATCCCTCCAGCATTTAACAAAATGTTCTGCCTCAATATTAAATTTTCTATGATTATTTTCCTCAAACAGATTATCCTGTTAAACTGAATGGCTATGGTGGGGAAAAAACAACTCAAAGTCTTTGTGACAGAACACTGTTCTGTTCAGCAGAGTTGGAGAAGCATCTTTTTGAATATTTAACTATGGTACAAATATGAATGATGCAGAGACACAGAGAATGTATTACAGGTGATCAAGATTAATTCTCAGCTGTAATTGGTAAAGATATTTGACTAAGGTGGTATGATCATATTATCAGAGGCAAAACCATTCACAGTTGATGTTGTGAAGAGGTATCAAGAAGGATATGGCAAGACCAGGGGGGAAAGAGTAAGAGAAATCATGGGTGACTTAACTCCTGGCTTTTGGTTTTTAGACTTTCTTCTTTTCTGTTGAAGCTGTGCTTGTGTTTGTGGATTTCAATGGCTTCCCCGTGTAGTCTGACATAGTGATTGCTAGTGTTGTCCAGTATCTCTGTGCAATGTCCAATCTGTTTCAGAGTGTGTTCTGCTACTGCTGATTTTTCATGTTGTTTTAGTCTGTAGCGTCTTTTATGTTCTTTGATTCTGGTCTAGATGCTGCACTTTGAGGTCCCAATATATACCTAGCCATCAAAATTAACAAAGCCTGGCTTCCAGTACTGAAAACTACAGCCTGCAATAGATCAAAGTCCAATGGTTCCCACCCAGCCACAAGCACCGGTGATCAGTTCACACAATAGAACAGCTAATGACACCCATCAACCACAGAGAAGGATCTCTGCCACCCCTGATTGCAGTGCAAATTCTTAATCCCTCCACATCACAAAACAATGACTAACACCTATTCTCCTGAATAAGACAAGCTTCCTCTTTTCCACAACTTTAATAACCCACAATCTTACTCATTCTACACCCCAGAGCAGTGTTCCCCAACCCCCGGTCCGTGGACTGGTGCCGGTCCGTGGATCAATCGGCACTGGGCCGCCCGAGGAACTAACCCTAAGCCTAAGAACGGGAGCGGCGACCTTCCCGCTGGACTCCGGAAGGTCCTAGTGCCTGTCGATACAGGGGTGGGGTGGGGTGGGGAAAAAAAAGAGGGCCTGATGCGGAGCGGCCACGTTCTGCTATGACTCCCTATTGGCGACCCCCCTCCTCTCCCCGCACCTGCGCCAACAAGAAGAAGAGGAGGAGGAGGAGGAGGAGGAGGAGGAGGTCAAGGAGGAGGAGGTGGACATTGCGGGTGGAGGAGAAGACGAAGGCAGGTGGGCGAGTGGTCAGCCTGGATGCCCGCCTGTCATTCCGCAGGGGGGAGGTGCTTTTTGCATTTGCACCCCATGCGGGCGAGGGTTCTTTTTTTGGGGGGGAGGACTTTTCCTGCTTTTTTCATCCGGGAAGAGCCTTCCTGGCCTGCCCCCCCCGCCGCTGTCGGCTCTTCTTCTCCCCCATCCCTGCTGTGTGGGGCAGGAGGAGGCCCTCCACCACGCCCGCCTGCCCTGCGGCTGGAAGCGGCGGTGGGGGGGAGGGAGGAGGAGGAGGAGGAGGAGGAGGAGGAGGAGGAGGAGGGGAGGAAGAGGCGAGTGAAAGGGGGGTTGAAAGGGGGCGCACGTCAGGAAAAGCCAGCAACACAGCCTGGATTGGAAGCTGGGAGCAACCCCCCCGTAGGCCGCTATGGAGGGCTGCTGGCTGGGTCGTGCGCCGCCGCCGCCGCCGCTTCCGTCCCGGGCGGAGAGGAGGTGGTGGTGGTGGTGGGGACACACACTGAGGGGTGGGTGTGCAGGGAGAAGGGGGGTTGCACGCGTGTGCCTTTTGTGTGTGTGACACACTTCTGTCACGCGTCCCCTCCCTCCCTTGCCCTCCCACCGTCACCAGGCTCAGTTGTGCCTCCCGTACAGTAAGAAGGTTGTGGGGATGGATGTCGTCGGTTGTTGTTGTTGTTGTTGTTGTTGTTGTTGTTGTTGTTGTGGTGGTGGTGGTGGTGTGTGTGTGTGTGTGTGTGTGTGTGTGTGAGAGAGAGAGAGAGAGAGAGAGAGAGAGAGTAGGGAGTTCTGTTCAGCAAGAGAGCAGGCCTAGATCTTTTCGCAGAAGGAAAAGATGGACTAAATCAAAACAAGCGGGTCAGGGGAAAATTATCAAAAGTTTACCAGTCCGCAGCGATAAAAAGGTTGGGGAGCACTGCCCCAGAGCACAGAGAAAACTCCTAGTTCCCTGAAATCCTTGCATTCTGAAGATGCTGGCCACAGAGACTGGTGAAATGTCAGGAAGAAAAACTTCCAAAACATGGCCAAACAGCCCAAAAAATTCACAACAGTTATCAGAACTTGATAATCCTTCCATTCAGCAACCCGTCTTGCTGAATATGATTCCTTCACCTTACTACCTATTTATATCTCATCTTTAGTCTATGAAAATCCTTCATTTTATGAATTTAGGATATTCTGCATCTATGCCCACAATTTAAAACACCAAGAAATAACCTGATGTTGCTACACAACATTGTGCCCATTTTGCCAGCAGAAGAAATAATGTCAAGCTTTATATTAGCAAGGGTCAGCTTGAATGTTGAGAACACCGATGACAGCAGTCAAGATGGGCTACAGCATACCCATATGTGCTCACTGCTATTTGCTTAGTAGTGACACAAAACAAAGGAAAATTGCAGAAGCTGACTCTTTTTTTTTTCATCAATTAACTACCTCTCACCTAAACACAAAGCAACTGTCAGGGCAATTTTTGGTAAGTTTCTGCACAGAAACTTGGGATGTATGTGTTAAAACAATTTATTATTTGTTTGTGCTGCCCACATTTTTAGAATGACCTTGTAGAAAGTGGATTTGCTCTGGTGCAGAATAACATCAGAGCACTCTCATGCAGTGATAAAACACACACACAAATGTTGCCATCAGATATAGGGTTTTTTGCATCTCCAGTGAAAACAATGGATCCTAAATCTGGGTCACATGATACTAATTATTTCAATGTGCAGATGCTCAAGCCACCGTGATCAGAGAATCTGAGATGTGACTTTCGACAGGTTTGGCAAGCACCAAGTTAATACTTTATAAGACAAGGAAACCTTTAGATTCCATTGTCAGAGAACAGCTTACTAACAGGAGAGCTGTGCACAATACAGACTTAATTACAGCTTGAAATCTACTTTATAACAATTTGTTACTTACAACTCACTACTGCAGAACTATACAAATTCCGGTATACTGATTTCATTTACTACTAGATCGTACACATCCCATAATAGCAAATAAAAAGAAAATATCAGTAATTTTATAGATTGTATAGATGATATAATTTGTATCACAATACAATAAAATGTGTTTCTGGCTTATTTTTGTTTATGTTATAGTGTCCCATGTCCTTTTCATGGATAGTAAGCAGGTAATGAGTAAAATTTAAACAGCTATGATTTAAATAACTCATAAGGATGCCTACTTAACAAAAAGAAAAGAAAAAGAAAAAAAAGAAAAAAAGATTTTAAATATTTTAGAACATATTCAGTACTGAAAGGGTTAAATAATTAAAGATTGTGTAAATCATGTTATGCTTACATTTTGAAAATTGCCATTTTGTGTTACATTTTTTTAAACTGTTGGAGTAAGGTCTTTAACTGAAGAGAAAGGTCTTTGCCTGTTTCTGGAAAGACGACAGAGATGAGGCAGTCCTGGCCTCTAGTGGGAGGGAGTTCCAGAGTCTGGGTGCAGTGGCTGAGAATGCCCTTTCATGGGTTCCCACAAGACGTATCTGTGAGAGTGGTGTGATAGAGAGAAGGGCCTCTCTTGACAACCTTAACACCTAAGTCAGTTCATACTGTGAGATTTGATCTCTGAGGACCCAGGCTGTGCAGTGCTTTGTAGGTTAAGGTCAGCACTTGAATTGTGCCCGATACCTGATTGGCAGCCAGTGGAGCTGCTTTAATAGGGGTGTAATGTGATCTGTACCCCACCCCAGTCAGCAGTCTGGCTGCTGCATTTTGGATTCATTAAAGTTTCCTGAGCCTTACCCTTTTTTAAAAAAATTGAACTTTGAGACTAATATATCATCTTTGAAAGTAACATTTCCATGCTCTGGACACAATGGGGTTGAAAGGCAGATATCTGGCAACAGATGTTTCCCAAAAAAGGTCATGACGGGCACATTATATCCCTGGGCTCCGTATCAAGGGAGTTTCTGACATTTTCAATGACATTTTCTGGTGTCAGAGATACTGGGTGTAAGATATTTCATGGCTTTTGTGACTGGGGATTAGCTTAAACCCATATTTGTACTTCTAGTTTATCATACTTTATAACCCTCTTCTGTGCTAAAGGATGGGAATAGATTTGTGTTCATATATCTCTTTTTCAAAGCAATCTCTTGGGATCAGTTTTCTCAGTTGAATGAGACACTGATATAATGGTCACTGGGGAATTTAGACAGCGTAGAAGTGTAGCGCTAAGGGAGACTAGGCAGCTTAATTTTTATTCCTGAACTCAAGAAAAGAAAAATTTGTTAAATAAATTACATTAACTCACAACAAAAATACACTTTGCTGTCTCAAGTGTTCAATAATAAACAGTGACCATGAGCTGTCAGGCTCATACATATTTTTATTTGTTTATTTTTTTATAAACAATGGGTTGTCTAAAAATTCTGAAGGGATGGATAAAAAAGGAAATATTTGTCCCACTGTATTTGTTTGGTCCTACTTCAGACCCGATGAATATGAAGGGATGAATATTTAATGAATCAGCAATATTCATTGATTTCATTGATTTGTTTTTTTTAAATTCATCTCCATCTCTAGTGGTGTGCCTAATGATTGCACTGTTTGGATAGAAAGAGAGCATCTAAAATGGCTTATTGCTGAGTAGGTAAGATAACTGAAGAACAAAAACACAGGCCGCCCCTCTTCACCATCACTTCTGCTGTACAAAGTGTGCAGAGAAAGGAGGGGGTAGGGGATGCTAACGAGTCCCTGGATGGGTAAAATTTAGATATGGGCTTTTTGTTTCAGAAGTGGTCAGCTTCCAAAATGAACTGTGGGAGCCCAGGTGGCATTCGGAACCGGAGGAATGAAATCAACCAATCCTTTACCTTGCGCTGGGGGTAGCGCGGGGCTAAACTCCAATGAAGAAGAAGCCTCTGACATCATCTTTCCTTCTCTTTGGCACTGGCCAATCAGACAGGGATGCAGGATGATGCATTTTCCTGCACAGCTCCTGATTGGCCAGTGCCAGGGAGAAGGAAAGATTACCTTGAAGGCTTCTTCCTTGTTGGACTTTAAACCTGTGCAAGCCCAGTAGAAGGTAAGGGATTGGAAGCTGACGAGTTCCGAAATGAAAAGCCCATCTCTATCTAATCCTGTTGCTTGATGTAGTACATCACGATAGAGCAGGCTCATTGAATCAATGGAGATCTAGTGAGTCAAATCCTCTAGAAATTCAATTAATCTAAATAGGCTTGTTTTCACTGTCTCTTGCTTTGTTATTATAAGCATAAGTCATAATTAAAGTATGCCCATATGAATCAATATGGAGAAGCTGACTCACTAAATCCTCATTGATCCAATGGGTTTACCCTAGTGCAATTTACTACACTAAATGATAGAACTTTCAATATTCAACTATGATTGAAAACCCCATGAAGAAACTGAGGTCACTGTGTATCAGAAGTCACTGTGCTCTTTAGGCATTCATACTTTCTGTTTGGGTGGGTTCCAAGTACAAATGGGGAACTGATACCGAACAACAGAGAATGGTACATGTGAATCCCTTGCCCTCCTTGTTGTGCTGAATGTAGCAATTCCTTGTCTTTATATAGGAGGATGAGACAAGCAAGGATTTAAATCTGGTGTAAAATCCATGCATTGGGGAATGATTTATGGTTGTTATCCCCTCCCTTTAAAAAATTTACTTTGTGGCCCTAAGAGTGATTGGGGTCAGCTGGTAGGCAGCAAGGCAAGGATACGCCTAGGTGCCACTGGCTGCCCCAGGACCAGCAAAGAAAAATGGAGGATGGTGTTTTTTTTTTAAAAAAACAAAACTTTTTTTAACTTTCACCATTTGAGTGCTTCATCCCACCATTACCTGTGCTAACAATGAATGATAGGATCAAGGCAAGGGAAACTGGATGCACACGAACAAAATCCACAGCAGCAGTTTGAGATCTAAAATGAAATTACAACCTTATACAGAAAGAAAACAAGTCTAATTTGTGAGATGCCATAGCAACCATTTCACTACTATTTAGTGAGATATAAAAGTCTTTATATGCTTGTTTCAAATATTAACATTTTGCATTTCTGTCAAAGAATATGATGATAAGAAAGAACGAATCACAAGCATTGAATGCAACAAGAGAAAAAACAGGACTTTAAAAGGGTAAAGATAAAGCAGGTCATATAGTAAGTAAATGGTAGAACAGAAGATTTTATTAAAAATAAATAAAAATAAAGCCAAAAGGAGTGACCTGTATAAAATACCGAGCCTTGTAATATGTGAAAGAAAGCAATTTTAAAAAGAATTATTATTCCTCCTCCCCAGCTCTTTAGAGAGAAAGACAAAAATCCGCTGCCCCATTCTCTGAAAATTTGAGAACAGGGCCTGTTTTTCAGGACATGGTATGCAATTTTGGGGGAGTTTCTCACTGGAGACCCAGCCAGCTACTGGCCACTATCTTTCTGTCCAACAAATCTCATGTTTTAGGGACTGTTACAGGGTGGAAATGGCAGCTGCCATACTATGATGTTTTTGGAGGCTCAATATTTACTCATGCCTGTCTTGGAATGGAGCATGACTAAGGGTGGGAAATAAAAAAAAAAGCTTCTTCACTTTCCCAGTGGACAGAATACCCTGATGGTTGCATTCCGTATCATGTTTGCTCCCTGACCTGTCCTGGGACAGAGACAAAGACAGAAAAAAGAAAAGTCAAGTGCTGAAAAGATAATTGCCACCGCAGTGCATTTAAAATGCAAAGAACAGGGGACGGAAGAGTTTAAAGCCTATCTTTCATGCAACTTTGACCTATCCCGCTCAACAGGCATTCAACTGGATTCAAAAGTATAATGCAAATGGAGAGTCGAAATTGTTTAAAAGATGGGAAAATGGTATAACTTTTGGAGGCGAATTGCCGAAGGTCAAGAAACCACTGGAGACATCATCAGTTTCCTGCTGAGTCATATATCTCAGTATGCAACTAATGACGCCTGTCATGATTTCATGACTTTCGGCAATTTGCCTCCAAAAGTCACACCTTTTAGTCTGTGGCAACATAACAAGGCAAGAAGATTTGGGGCCTAATGATAAGTAACTAATTATTTACAACTTTCAACCTTCTGCTCTGAGACCACTCTTGGCACCAGATGATGTATTATATCATTTTCTTAAAATACAGTGCTAGGCAGTATAAATTATAACCCTATCAAGTAGGGAATAAAAAAAATCTGTCCTTGCATTTTTTCTCCTTTCTTGACAAATATCAATTTCTGTCTGTATGTCTGTGTCCAAGCAAGGATTGCTTCCAGAAGCTGAGAAACATCCTTGAAAGATTTTCAAGTTCTCAGGTGGAAATGATAGCAAGCATCCCATGTTTCCTTAAGTGACTGATGACTAGAGATGGGCACGAAATGAATTTTTTTTTTTTCTTTTTTCTTTTTTCATTTTGTTTCCTAACAAAACAAAACAAATGAAGTGCCCTTAAAAATGAAATGAAACTAAATGGAAATTTTCAGTTTTGTTTTTTATTATTTATTTTGACAACTTCCAATCTCAGCGCTTGTCAAAATAAATAATAAAAAGTGCTGATCAGCTGGCAGGTGGGGTTACACACCAGCTGGTTGGTGGGAGAAAAAAACCCACTGACTGGATTCCCTGTGTGCCAGCTGGTTGGTGGGAGAAAACAAACAAATAACAACTGGCTTCCCCATGCACCAGCTGCTCAGTGGGAGAACCCCTCCACCGGCTTTCCCGAGCACCAGCTGGTGAGCAGGAGAAAAAACAAAACAAAAACAAAAACCAGCCAACAGGCCTCCCTGCACACCAGCTGGTTGGTGGGAGAAAAAACACCACCGACTGGACTTCCCACATGCCAGGTGGTTGGCGGGAGAGATTTTTTTTTAAAAAGGCCCACTGACCGGCCTCTTCACATACCAGCAGGTTGGCGGGAGAAAAACCACCACCAACAACCAGCCTCCCCATGCGCCAGCTGGTCGGTGGAAATAAAACAAACAAACAAACAAAAACCCGCCAATCGGCTGCCCGATCCCAACAGTAAAAAAAAAGAAAAAAATGAAACAAAACGAAATATGAAACAATTTTTTAAAAAAGTTCATTTCGTAATAAACGAAATGAAACTGGGGAAAAAGAAACAAAAAATGAAACAAAACATCATCTTGGCATTTCTTGCCCATCTCTACTGATCCCGAGATATGTACCTGATGGTGTCGTGCATTTTCTTATTTAAATATTATAGGTTCCACCATATTCCATGCATGTGAATACTGTATTTGACTTAAGTTACATGGATTCATACTTGTAGCAACGTTGAAAGAAAATATCACAGGAGTTATCTCTGGTATGAAATTTAAATGTAAATGATTCTGGATATGTGGCCTTGTGTGTGTAATGTATATGTTGCATTTAAGACTCAGTTGAATTAGTAAAAAGAAACAATTGGCAGATTTCAATACCTTTGAAACAACAAATAATAAGTACATGCTACTGGTTGCTTTTTACAACAAGGAAGGTCAGACTGTTGGGTGGATGCACAGTAGTAATGGTGTGGCTTCCCAGAACCAGGTCTGCTGCCTCTGCACAGGTGCCCACTGTCAAGCTGATAGATGGGTGCCTGTGCAGAGGCAGTGGGTGCAGCTTAGGGAAGGGAAGCTAGACTGCTCTCTCTGATGGCATTGACAGAAGAGGAGGAGGAAAATGAGGAGGCAGCAGAAGCAAGTAGGTGGAGGCAGTGGGGACAGTAGGAGGGGGAGCAGGTGGGCATCTCTTTTACCAAAGCTTTGAAGTGCTGAAAGAAAGAAAAAGTTTTGGCCTATGTTTTGCTTCAGCAAAAAGAGAATGCATGTACTGGGTCATGAAGTGAACCACAAACTATGCTGAATTGTTGGCTTTTCTGGTTTGTGGTTTAGTTCGTGCCCATCTCTACACAGGAGAATAGAGAGGTTTTTTTTTTAAAAATTGTTGCAATATCAGTGATTAACTAGTCCTTGGGCTTTGGAACAATAACATTTTACTTTTAAAATATAGTTTCCAATCTCTGATGCTATTAATCACATAGTAACAGATGTGTAGCATTATTGTTCGGTAGCTTTTCTTCCTGAACGTGTAAACCGTTCAAAAAATTAGCAAATGTACAAAGTGCATTGTTATGCAAAGGATAAATAGATACAGGCAATGCATGCTTACACAATGTCAGGCCGGAAAAGATTGCATATGCACTGTGAGGAAGAAGATTAGCACAGATAAAAACTAGCCATTTCTCCTCCAAACAACCACCACCACCACCACCACCACCACCACCACAACAACAACAATCATGGTCTGCTTTGCAGTGCTATAGGAACAATCAGCAATACTCCAAGCAATGATATTTCTTTTACTGCTGTAGTGAATTAGTTTTTAGGTAATATACTCTCTCTGAACATTTCACAGAAGTACGAAATAAGTACAAAAACTTGGCAGCATTTACCTTTGTTTTATGTTGCTGTTACGCTGTCTTGGGGGACCTGGTGAAAATGAAGTCAGAATATAAATATTTCAATTGACGCATAAAACGGTGTTGGCATCTGGGCGACATTTGGTTTTCTTGTTTTATAGTACAATCCTATGTATATTCAGTCAGATGTTGTTCCCCAACTTCAGTGCAATGTACTCCCATCTGAAAGTTCATAGGGTTGTAACCTTAAAAACATACTTTGAAAAGCAGCAGCAGCAGCAGCAGCAGCAGCAGCAGCTATGCACTACCGGCTGAGTGGAATGAACTCTCAAATTGCAGCATAAAACTTGTGTGTTTTATGTTAATATCTGATTTTTATATATATATATAAATATAAATATAAATATATATATTTTTATATCCCTTGTTCTCCTAGTTTGTAGTTGCCCAAACATACTCTTTTGTAGAATGAGAGCCAAGATTAAGAAAAGATTGTTGCTCAAAGTCTTTAGGATGAGTTATTGATATTTTGATGACTATACACGATACACTGAAGGCTGCTATACACTTAGACATCTTGGCCTAGTTGTACTGTAAAAAACCACCAGCAGCATTGCATCAGTACAGGTGTGATAAAAAGGAGGATGGGGTCAATGGGAATTGTAGTCCAGAGTATCTTCTGATTATGGAAGGCTAATACACCCCCTGGTGTTGCTTAAAACCACTAGGTCAGTGTTCCCCAAACCCCGGGCCGCGGACTGGTGCCGGTCCGTGGATCAATTGGCACCGGGCCACCCAAGGAAACCAGGCGGAAATCGCTGGTGTGGGGAAAGTGACCCCGCCCCTGCCGAGGGAGGGAGGGAAGGAGGGGGCGGGGCAACCAAAGCCGGAAAGGGAACCTCTTTGTGCCGTTAAGGTTTCCTCGGGGAAGAAGGAACGCCCGGAAGCCAGCCGGGTTTCTGTTTCCGGCCTCAAGCCTCCCCTAAAGGTCCCCCCGAAGGAGGGTCATGGAGGATCTCCCGTGCGGGTGAGCGCCATTTCCACTGTGTGTGTTTTCTCCCCCTCACACACACACACACACCGAGCGCACGTTTGGTTTCTCTGAGAGTCTGAGGTGTTTTTGTCCCCCTCCCATGAAGGCCACCAATTCCCGACCCCCCACTCTCCGGCCTCATGTCAAGGAAGGGCGAAGGGTCCCAAGACCTCATGGCGGCTCGGTAGCTTTAAAAAAAGGTCAGGCGACAGCGTGGATGGGGAGCTCCCCCCGCCAAGAGCAGCTCCTGTCTTCCAAAGTGGTTGCGAATAAACTCTGGAACTGGAATGATCTCCTTGCGTTTATATGCTTTGAAACCTAGCCATTCGAAAGCATGTGAAATGCAAGTCAGATAAAGAGACGCCCCCGGGGGGGAAAACACAAGGAAGTAAAAACAGTGTTTCCTTGCAGCGATGCCAAGGACTCGCACAAACTGGCTCTTCGGCTTGAGTGCAGAGATGAGCACCGCCCCCTAGAGTGGGAAACGACTAGCACGCATGTGCGTCAGCGGCCGGGGGGGCATTTTAATTAAATTAAAATTATTAAATCAAAACAAGTGGGCCAGGGAAAAATATCAAACATTTACCGGTCCGCAGCGATAAAAAGGTTGGGGAGCACTGCACTAGATGACTCCTCCACAGTCAAGATCAAGTTGTTAATTTTTTTTAACTTTGAAAAAAGGGAAAATTTCCAGCAGTAAATGGGTGACACTTCATGCCAAATCTCTAGATGACCTCTCTCAGAATGGAAATACAGCTAAGTGTCTATCAGTTTGTAAATCATTCTTGATTAATTTACTTTTCATTATTTAAATAAGAGAAGGTTTGATTCACCTACACCTTGAACAACTTCCAGAGGCAGATATAGCCCAGAATTTATAAAAAAATGCATTGATTTTGAACAGCAGGTTTAATCAATACGGCCGTGTTTGAATGTTCTTAAGGGTGCTAAAAGCAAAGTATAGTCGTCTTTGTTAGTGATTTGTTGGATGTCTTGATGTTCCACATGGAAAAAAGAATGGCATTTGTGGGTATGAAAGTTTGGAACCCATTGGGACCTGGCCACTGGCAAGAAACCTATTGCTATTTCTGAGCCCTATCACACTTAGGTTTTGAATTGCCTTTTGCTTAAAGTCAAATCGCCTTAAACATCACTTACCACATTTTCCAATTGCTTTTTCCGTGGATCCCCCTTGGCCATGCCCCTTTTTGGCTGCTGTGTCGGTTTTTCTTGTGACGGCCATCAGGGGCGGTGTTTTTTTAAACCAATTTCTAGACCACTTTTTAAAGCGATTTGGCTCAAACTGCGGACACTGTACCTTTTTTTCTGGGTTTCCCCCTCTGTATGCCTTATCCTGCCATCAGAAAAGCCAAAAAAGAAATCCTCCTGCAGTGTAATCATTTCCGCCAACTTCTCCGGTCCTTCTACTTCCTTTTTTGGGTACAAGTTTGCTTTTTCTGGTCACGGAAGTAGGCTGTCAAAATCAATGTGCCACATTGTAAGCACTCTAAAGAGAGAACTGGAAAATTAGCTACATTACTTTGAATGGAAGAACAACGGCATGATTTATCCTAAAAAATAATTTCTAAAATTGAACCAGATAATGGAAAAATATTTAGCAAAGTGCGGACGGGGAAACTGGTTGTTGAGAAAACGCCCAAGTGTGGAATGCTGAATCGCTTCAGCGACCATGTGACCGGGGGAGGGCAAAAAGCAGTTCAAAACAAAAAGCGGTTGCTACTGCACTTCAAACATGGAACCCTACAGAAAGCACAGGCTATTTTTAATGCATACCCCTCATGCACATAGTCCTCTATTTTATTGGTTTTCCTTTTCTCTTTTTTAGAGATAGGAGGTTTCTGGATCCTCAAACAGCCTGGTACTGGATATATGCAGCCCCATGGTCATGTGCTTTTTATCCTTGTTCTGCTATCCTCCCTATTTATTCATGTTATTCAAGCATCACCTTCATTATATAGATCTAACCAGAGTCCAAAGGACTGTGTTGTTCTTTCCAAGTAGATCTGTCTCTCTTGACCAGTTTCCTTCTTCCGGGATGTACAAGAAAATGTGAGAATTTTCTTGAGCTTTTTTTCCTGTCTCTCAGAAATATTTTTGCTTATTCACAAGATGGGTTTTGTCAAATTGCTGAATACTATGCATTATTAAGACAAGATAACCCCCTTTTGGCAGGAATTAGGAGACAATAGCACTGGATAGGTGACGTGTCTTATTATTTTTGTTTGTGTTGCTTGTGTGCTTGAGGAAAAAAGACCAATTTTAGAGTCACCCTTTTTTAGCAAAACACAGAAAAGTGCCCAATGTTCTGTTACCAAAGATAATAATTCTTGCAGGATCTGGTGAATTCTCTGTGGGCTGTACTGCAGTGTAAGGATGACCTATCTCTCTCTGGAGACTCCTTACCAGAGTATATGATAGTGCCTATTGTTTAAGAATGGGTGAGGAAAAAGGCATGGGTGAAGACAGGCTGGAATATCAGTTATCTTGAACAGGTAACAATTTGAATAAATTGCAATTGCTGCAATAAGGAGACCACAGCAAGCACCAATAATATCCTTCTACATATAGAGCTTTGGAAAATAGGGATTTTTGCTCCACTGATAGTCAGGTTGGGTGCTGGATTCTGGGATCTATATTAAAACAATTAACATGTTCTATCTCTGGGTGAACATATGCAAGGTAAAATTCACCAAGAGGCTGAAGATATGTACCTTATTTGTCCTATCTGGGATCCTCAAAACCCAGGTCTCAGCCGTGTATAGAAGCCCAAGGAGACCAATTTATTAACAAGCTTGGGAAATGCTAGTTAATTTTTCAGGCTTGTGGCTCGGCAGTGTTAAGACTCTTCTAAGCCAAACTTGTTGAAATTGTATTTGAAAGAATTCATAAGCAAAAAGTAAAGGATGAGAGGAGTTAAAAGACTATTTTTATTAAAATGGGACTATGTGAAACCTCAGAAGATTAAGATTACACAAACCAATTAAGAAGGTTTACAAAGGTAAAAAAGAGCATAGAAGTTCACCTGTACTCATATGAGAGTATCACCAGCATCAGAAATGTTTCCACCATGTGAATGCCAAAAGCAGGTAATTTGAGAAGTGAATGGTAGAATGCATCTAGACGAGGAAGTACAAGGGTACCAAGCTATGAAATATAGTAGAAATGAGTAGAGAGAGTGTAAACATTTTTAGCAATGAAGAGAAATATTCTTAATTTAGATTCAGTGTGTTTCTCTTCTCAGAACCAAAACAAAATGAGTTGAATATATGAAGGTATTCAGAAAGGGTAGGTATAGTACAGATAGGGTGGCCTTTGCACTGTGATGACTTTGGTCTCCCCTAGTTATGAACTGGGATGCACAAAAGACCAAGGATGCAAGTATTTGGTTTTGAATCCCAAGTCTGAGTCTCTGGTACCAGGTACAAAGTCCAAGTCTTTGGAACCAAGTCCATGTCTCCAGCCCCAAGTCAGAGTCCTTATTAAAAACAAACTTCTTTCCCAGGAAAAATAAGAGAGAGGATAGGTGAGTCCTGAATTACAAGTTGAGTCCAAGTCATGGAATACAAGTTGAATAAGTGGTCTGGCTTGAAAATGAGTTCTCTGGAAATGGAGTCATGGCAACTGGCCTTTTTTTCTTGAGCGATCAAAATGTTTTGCTAGTCATCCAAGCAGTTACATCACTCTGAGGAAAGTTAGTGACGAGGACTCCATTTTATAATTCACCTTGGTTTCACCTCTGTTTTCTACTTATCAAACAGCCCTTTCATCAAGCCCCAGACAAAGCAGAAGTACTTCATATCTCCACCAGCAAGGCCATAGCTAATGACTCATACTTAATGGGTTTTGGGAAAGGTAGCAAATGTTAAACTTTCACCCACCTCAGGCCATTGTCCCTCTAACGAACCTATTCAGGCCATTGTCCACCCAATGAGCTTATACAGGCCATTGTCCATCTTATGAGCCTATTCAGACCAGGTGCAGGCTAAAAATACTGCACCTGTTTTTAATGACCATAATATTTATACTGATATTGAACTTGGTTTTAAAATATTGATCATGCAAGTAAAATATTTCCAAGGTGGCAGTCGTCTTCAGAGATCATGTGAGATGTTGTCCTTGTTCACTAGTGTTAAACATGCATATGAGGATTGCTGGATAGCTCAGAGGTTTAGCTATCTGGCTGCAGAGCCAGAGGTTGGGAGTTTGATCCACCACTGAGCCTCCTTGACACGAACTGGATTCAATGATCCATTGTGTACCTTCCAGCTCTGCAGTTCAAATGTTATCATTATATCTCACTCTTAAATTGGGAGGAAGGTTGGTAAGAATTTGGATTTGTGGTCAAGTTTGGCATTGCCAGTCAGACTGTTGTATCACCTCTGTGGATTTCAATACTTATTTTTATTTATGTATGTATTTCAACAGTTTATGCCCTGCCTTTCTACTGAAGAGGGCCAAAAGCACACATCTGCATTTCAAATGTCAAGGGTTAGAAATAAGAAAGGTTAGATGGATAAGAGCAATCAAGAGGGAGCAGGGAGCATTTGAAGAAATACAAGGTATTAAGTTATTTACAGACAGCTTTTCTTATGGGTTGTACAATTATGACTATTGTGATACCATTTTAAGATTTTTAACATATTTGTATACACTTTTAACTTGAATTTTATCTGTCATATTGTTAAAAATAAGGTATAAATACAGTCAGCTTCTGCTGTAATCCTTTATGATTATGTGTTGCCCTTGAATATAGATACTTGGATATTGACTGATTGCTATATTGCTTTTATTGTATTTGTATATGTATATAGATAATAATGGCCATTGGCTATAATAAAAACTAATTTGAATTTGAATTTGAATAAGAAACAAAGCAGCAGCCTAGAAGGCAGATATTTTACTATTTATTTTGATTAGACACTATGGAACTGGGAAAGATGGACACCTACACATCACACAAACAAGAGTGCTTAGCTGCCAAGATGGAAGGATTTGGGGACAAACTGACTAGTAAATGTTGGATTAAAAATGAGATGGGATTTCCAGAAGTTTGCCCGATTTGGATTGACAAATGATAACTGCAGCAAATTTATCATTTTAAACCAGTAACCCAAGGCTGAAATCCAGGGAAGTAGAAGGCAGACATTAATTAATCAGCTTGCTAAGCTGAGAGCAATGCTTGCTTTTAGATACCCAGTGAACAAAGCTAAGGACACTAAAAGGACTTCCATAAATTATATTCTACTAGAATCTGCGAAGGTCTTCATGTTAAAATGAAGAGCATCTTAACAAGATAAATAACAAGTGCTTAGTGATACCAGACAAATAATAATAATAATAATAATAACCTGCATTCTGACAGATAATCAATTAGGACCAGATGGTAGTTAGAAACTGCACATATCTCACTGTTCCATCTGCCTTCATCTACTGAAAACATTTTAGATTGAATTCCAGAAATGGTCCATTTTTTATGCTTTTCATATTTCATTAGAAGTGTCAGCTTGCTTCATTATGTTCAGTGATATATATTGGCAAAGATTATTGTTAACATGTGTTACAGCAAAGCCCAAAGTTGGCTCTTCTCGAGAGGCCAAGATTTGGGTAGTTTCATGTAGAAAAGTTATAGAGGAACCTCAAGCAGAAACATTGTTGTGCCTATAATTGTCCCGGTCTTTCACTTCTGTTTTGCAATGGTGCAAATGCAAAATGAAATGCAAGCACTTTCCATTCCAGGCAAATCTATTGCACAATCACATGGATGTTTTTGATGAATCAACATTGCCTGCTTCCCGTATGCATAAAGAGTTAAAAGAAATTGCTTTCAAAATGTCAGTGGATGCTGTACTGTGCAGTATGTGGCTTTTGCAAGGAAATGTTGGCTGGAGTGTGTTTTTTAAAAACAAAGTGGATTCTGTTCAGAACTAAATATCTTAGTCACATTCCCAACATGCATTTTTTAATGATTTTCCAGTTTTCTTATGTTAAGCCATTGCCAGTCTATGGCAACTATATGAATACTGTACATGATCTCCAAAATGTCCTGTCCTCTTCAGCCCTGCTCCCAGCTATTGCAAACTCAAACCTGTGGCTTCCTTTACCTTATTTTTCTTTTATTACACTGCTAATAATTTGCATTGACAATTCTTCTGTTTTTTTACTTTCTTTACACAAGCAGGCAAAGACCTTTCTTTTCAGGCAAGCGTTTCCTCAATAAGCAGGTTGCCTATAAGGGATTTCCTAAAAGTGATGCTTCTGTTTTTTAAAAAAGGTTTTAGACTGATTGATTGATCAATCGATCGATTGATCACTCAATCACTCACTCACTCACTCAACCAACCAACCAACCAATCAACAGATTTAATACAGTAAACTGCCTCAAGTCATCTTGATGAAGATTGTGTGTCATGCAAGAAATGAAAGAAAGCTGATTTATTACTCAGGCAATAGTCCCAGTCATGCATTCTACCATATCAAAACATTGACTCAAATGTTCTAGTATGAGGGGTAAGAGAAAGGGGCATGCACAGGACAGGAGCCTTTTGCATATTTGTTACAACACAGCCTAACATCTCCCAGTAATCCTACGCAGTTGAGGCAGGAAACTGACAATGATGCTGCATCTCTTCCGCATGTACCATATATACTCGAGTATAAATCGACCCGAGTATAAGTCGAGGCCCCTAATTTAACCCCACTAAAACTGGGAAAATGTATTGACTCGAGTATAAGTCTAGGGTGGGAAATGCAGCAGGGCCTGGGAGCTCCTCCTTTGTGAGCTGGGGGAGTGGTGTGTGATGTTTAAAATGATTTTTAGCCACTGATGCAAGTTCTTGGGTCAGTGGCTAAAAGTTATTTTAAACATCGCGCGCCGCTCCCCTGTGATGCAGAGGGGGGTCATGAGAAGCGGCACACAATGTTTAAAATGACTTTTAGCCACCGACCCAAGCACTTGCCTCAGTGGCTAAAAATATTGACCCGCATATAAGTCAAGGACCCCTTTTTTCTGCCCAAAATTAGGGCTGAAAAACTAGGCTTATATTCGAGTGTATACAGTATTTATTATGTGGGATTATTGTTACAACATGCTCGAAAGGAGTGACTAGCTCCTTGGCACACAACAGTTGTTCAATCCATTTCCAATAATTCTTTAAAAATAAAAGAAATAGCATTTCTGAATTTGAAAGATTGCATTTCTTTATCTACAATTCAAAATTCCAGTGCTCATGCTGTCAGCAGGAAAATAAAATTGCAAAACTTCATATTAGTATAGGGTAGCCTGAATGTTGACAACACCATTGATAGCAGTCTAGATGGTCTACAAGATATCCTCTTGCACTCACCGCCATTCGCAAAGTGGTGCTATGCAAGGGAAACTCATAAATCATAAATAAACCAGTTCTCACCCAAACACAAAGCAATTGTCAGATTCCAGCACCACCCCTTTTTTAACATGTCTGAATGGTAGATTGTCTCAGCGAGGGAAGACACAGCTACAGTATTAGTTTGCAAGACATGAGTGGAAATTACTGGAAAAGACAATATTTTTAGGAAGGGGGGAGAGTAGGAAGAAAGAATAAGCTAATGTTGGTTTGCAGAATCTGAGCAGAGCTGCTCATGACAGGACACTTTTGGATGCCATAAAATCAAAGAACACCATGCATTAGAAGTGACTTAATGGCACATAGCATCTTTGGAAAGAAATTTAAATTACCCAACAGTTGCATAGTGACCTTACCTGAATTTAGTACAGTAGTGAGCTCTGGAAAGCAGAGTACGTTGGTATCAAGCTTGGAAATCTTGGTATACTTTTAGATCTTTAAAGTAAAGAAAAATCCCTGTTGCAGCTAACAGATATGAAAGTCCCTTCCATATGCTTCCTTTGATTTTTCTCTCCTTCATTTTTGTAGCCTGAAGCACTCCCACTGACAAGAGTGCTGAAGGCAGATGGTTTGTGCCTTGTAATAGTGTGAAATGAGAGGGAAAGTTTGGACATATCCTCACCTAGAAGGCAACAAGATATTGATAAGGTAACAAGGGAAAGATGTAATTGTCCTACTTTGTGGTAAGATACCTTTGGGTATAGCGTTTGGGATACTTCATCACGGACCTGACATCCTGAGACAAGGGTAGCTTTGTTTCATGCCAGCTTGAATATATATATAGAATGGAATTGAATAATTGCTTTGTCCCAGGATATTGCTTCTTTTCCAAAGTACCAGAACAGACTGAGCAGGTCCAAAATATTTTGCTGCTTGAGTCAAAGGGCATTGGGAATCCTTGTCTCCCATTCAACTCATGGAGACATGGACTGGACCACCAGTTGTACCAAGAGCCTTGACAGGAACTGAAGGCACCAGCTGTGCTTATTAAGAATAGGATAGTGCAGGTACTGCCCATTCCTCTGTCCCCTAAGACCAAGAAGAGGCCAGCGGACTCAGTAGGACCAATCAAGGACTGATATTGTTGCTGTCCAGTATCAACCCCTTCAAGTGATCTCCTTTGGCCTTGTAAGTAGGAGCACCCCAAGAGAAAAACATGATGATGGCAATAAAAAAACCCTGCCAATTAAAAACATGAATTTTGGAATTATAAGAAAGAAAGGTTATGGATAAAGTTTGACAATATGAGGGGAAATGTTCTGTCTTTGGGGTAGGGATGTGATCATCATTATACAACAATGTAGAACCCCAAAGTCTGAGTCTATATGTCTGTGGTAATGTTGTTAAGATAAGGAATATGAAAAGTTTGAGGGGATAGCACTATATTTCCATCAGGCTGTCATTCAAGACACCTGCAGCTACTCAGGCACTGCCATTTATCACGGTTGTCTTGAATAAAAAAGTTTATATAAGCAGTCTAATGAGCTTAATTCCCCAGCCTGACAGAATCTTGCCCCAGGAAGCACAGCTCTGAAATATGGTTCTTTCCTTTAACTGCTTTATGAAGGTCTACTATTTTTGGAGAAGAAATGAAGGAGCCAGAAATGATATGGGGCATATGTTTTATTATTATTATTTTCTGGTAAGTAACCCAAAGTGTTGTTTAAGTTTGATTTATGTGCTTGATCAAATGGAAGACTAATATGCTATTATCTTATTTAAATCAGGGCAAATGAATTTGCATCTGGTGATGCTTCCACATTCCAAAGACAACTCCATGCCTCAATGTTCACCCTTCCACCATCTAAGGCATCTCTTTAGTCAATCAGTCAATTTTTAAAAATTTATCTTCCCAGGAATTCATATTATGCCTATGAAGGACACTATGTGTCTAGCGGCTATCAAAACTGCCAAGGTTCCTTCTGTGGTCAGTTTTTGACATTGTGAAGTGGATTACTAAGCAATTCAAGACATCATCAAATTGAACACTTCCCTTGATCCTTTGTGGAGGGGCAGGGGAAGTGAAATTAGTATTATTATTTTTACTCTACTTAGACCATCACTGTTGTACTGAATCACCTGGATCACTTAAAAATAATATTTGCTTTTGAGTGCAGTATAGCTACAGGGCGTTTCTTCATTGGTACTGAACACAAGGGAAACAAAAAATTTAATCTAAGTGATTCAGTACATCAACAATTGTCTACCACATGTAAAAACAATAATTGCACCTTTGAATGAATGGTTTAGTGAGGTCTTGAGGAATGCGGGGGCTCTTCTCAGTGCCTGCCTCTGATGGCTGTTGGAGCTGTTCATCCTTCAAATTTATGCATTGCCTCACTCTCTCACTCACACACAGGTACACACACAACAGTCAGGAGGGAAATCCACATCATTCCTTTTGCTTGGATATTTCATTTCCACTCCCCCCCTCCATCGCCTTCTCTCCCTTGCCGTTTCCACTTCCTTCCTCTTCCAACTGCCTTCTTCCTTTCCCATCGAAGAAGGAAAGAGTGGGCTTCCTTCCTTGCTGGCTGGCTCCCTCTTTTTGACTTCCTTGCATGGCAGAGGAGGAGCCCCTTCACAACTTTGTCATGTGGCTGCTCCTTTTCATTCAGTGTCTCTTGCTGTCCCGTACTCAGGGATGCATCTACAAATCTTATGAAAAATTTTTTAAAGATTGTTTTTTTATTTCATAAAATCGGTAACCCGTGGTCACACCTTCTCTGTCGTTGGCCCCTCTCTTTGGAACCAACTTCCAAGTGAGCTGCGCCTTGCAGAGTCCCTGCCCGCCTTCAGAAAGGCTTTAAAAACTTTGCTTTTCAAGGAGGCATATGGTGACCTCATTTCTGTTTAATTTTCTGTTTAATTTTTCTTTTCTTTTTCGGTCCGCCGCTCTCCGCCGAGGGTTTCCCCTCTTTGCCACTCTTCTGTTTTATCTTGCCATTGATTTTCCATTGTTCCCTGATGTTTTATCTGTGATTTTAACTGTTTTATTGGAAACCGCCCTGAGTTCCTTTTGGAAAAAGGCTGTGGTATAGAAATTCACCAAATAAATAAATAAATAAATAAATAAATAAATAAATAAATAAATAAATAAATATTTTGTAAACCTTACAATAGATTTGTGCAAAGTGATTTATGCCTCTGGTAAGCAGAGTCCATGAGCAAACTGAGTTGAGTATAATGGAGCAGAGTACCATAAAACAGAGTAGAAAAGATTACCATTTGTCCTGTCGTAGCCAACCAAATATCTCTAGGAAGGCATCAAAAGGATATGGCAGCCACATCTGTCCCTTTTGGTTGTTACCTGTCAAACGGTATTGGATTGCATGCTGCCTCTGAACCTGATGGCTAGCTATCCTCATCACTGAGACACAGCTTTTGAAATGTATCTGAGCACATAGTCATCACACTGTCCTCTGGCAGTGAATTTCATAAATGTACTCTATACTGAAAGCAGTTCATCAGGATGTCAGGGGAAATGACACTGAACTCCCAATATGAGTTTTCATCTCAGTCTCAATGTATTTGGGCCCCTGAAGGACTGTCCTGGAGCTACCTCTGATGTTCACATATTTCCAACATTAAAGGATGCTGCATGGGAAGGCAGGGTGAAAATCCTTAGTATGCTTAAAGTGTTGTTATGGAGACAAAAAAAGAGAGTTTGAGACATTTTGCTTCTGGGGATGATGGATGGGCCACATGACTTCCCCTCCCCTTTTCAAGTACAGAAGCAAGCAAGAAGGCCTGCTGAATCTTTAACATTGGCAATGGGTGCTGCATCTTCTACTGCACCTTGAATAGCATTTTCCCTCTCCCTTCCTCCCAGCACCTACTGACTTAGATAGCAGCCTCACTCTGCCTAATGACAGGGCCAGCCTTATGTATAAGAGGAAATAGTTAGAATTCTAGCATCTAGAACAGGCATGTCCAAACTTTGGCCTTCCTGATGTTTTGGACCAGAATTCTAAGCTTAGACTGCCAATGACAAAGGACTGTGGGAGTTGTGGTCCAAAACATCTGGCGGGCCAAAGTTTGGACATGCCTGATATAGGAGGAAAATATACTGTATCAAAGGAAAGTAGACTGGAGAATTTTTGCCTGAGTTCCAGTTTATACCTCTTCTTATAGGACTATGCTGCTGCTTACAGAAGGTTTTTTTTTGAAGCCTTCCTTTCTTATTTATCTGAACACCATTTTTCCTGTTGCAATTTATCATTTATCTAAGGCAAGAAAGGCTTAATTAACATGCAGCTCCAAGCCTGCCTCAGGATGCTGTTTAGGCTTGTTAACAGTGAAAAAGAATAGATACTAAACCTGCCTGCAAGATTTGGAAGAAATACCTGCTTTCAGAATAATGCAGTGATCTAGCAAAGGAAACCTGTGTTGGTAATGAGGGGGAAACATAATTTTCTACTAGGAGCTGGCCTGCAAATTTGAATATGTTATCTGATTTGGTAAGAAAGGTGGGATGCCTTTAAGAAGACCCACTTTTTCTCCATAAAGATAGATAGCTGCCCACTCATACAAAGGAAACAAGACTGATGTATTTCTATTACTCAAAATCACAATTTTTTTTTAAAAAAAAGCCAACTCATATAAAATGGCTGTGTGTGTGTGTTGTGTCATTACAGTTGTGACCAACTCTTCGTGACCCCATGTCCATGGAGTTTTTTTGGCAAGGAATACTGGAGTGGCTTGCTGCTCCAGGCACCTACAGCACCTGGTACTCCCTGGTGGTCTCCCATCCAAGTACTAACCAGGGCTGACCCTGCTTAGCTTCCGAAATCAGGCGAGATCAGAGGTGCTTACGGCATCTAGGCAGCTATAAAATGGCTACTCTCTGCTAACTTAAGAGACCCACCACCACCACCACCACCACCACCACATCACCACTTAATGTGCATTGTTTAAAAAGAGGAAACAACTTTCAAGGGAGAAAGGCACACTGAATCAGACAAGGGTCTCCTTAGGTTAGAGAATAAATGTTTTATCAGAACTGTGGAGCAAGTACCTTAAATTTGACAGTGATTACCCTAGGGCAAATAAGAAAGCAGTTATCCCTAAAACTTGTGGATTCTTTTGCTGACCTGTGGCTCCAGGGAGGCACTTAAAATGCTTTGGCTATTTGAGGGAAGAAATAGGTGTTTTAAAAATGGATGAAACAATCTGATGGAATTGTTTCACTACTATCTTGTTTATGACTTTCCATTTTGGAATATTCTCAAGGCAGTGATGGAGGCATTGTTATGGGTATTTCCAGACACTGACTGCCCAAACAATGTTAGGAATAGAAATGGAACAGAAGCAGCATGTCCTCCAAAGCCACCAAACAGTAGTGTTGAAGAGACTGACATGAAAGTTCTGAGCACTTGTCACCTGGCTGACCCTACACCATCTTCCATTTAAGAGAGGTTTTGTAATATAATTAATAAGTGGATATAGGTGGCACTTTTAAAACACAGTCTCGCACAAAATAAATGTCCTAGCTAACAGCTGAAACGAAATCGCTCGCCTTCTTGTTGAAAACCCTCTCCCTCCTCTTCTTGTAGAGGGGCGGATTTGAAAGGCGGGAAATTCAAAAGCTGAAAGGAAAAAGTCAAGTCTTCTTATCAAAGAAACCTCTCGCCACTCACACACATAAGAAGCCAATATTTTACTTTGACTTCCCTATGTCTGAAGCAACTTTCTTAAAGGTCAGCTTCAAGCTGTCATCTGGGTTGGCTCGAACCGTCCACTCTTCTACCTCGCTCGCTGGGGCAGCTCGTTTCACACGAGTATGATGAATCCAGGCACTCACTTCGGAGACTTTGACAGCCGTTGGCATCGACAATAACACCGTAAAGGGACCTTTCCACCTCGGGTGCAGAGGCTGTTGATTCCCATCCTTGATCCAAACAGAATCTCCCGGTTCAAAACGATGAAGGGGCTCCTGTAAAACCACAGGCAGTCGTCCAAGAGTCCACCTGTGTAAGGAAGAAAGAGATTGGCCAAGCATCTGAAGATATTTGACATGTGTCAAAGAAGCTACACTCTCTGGACGCAAGCCATATGAAATCGGAACTGTCCTGCCGTATACAAGTTCGAATGGTGTAATGCCTGATTGACTTGAAGGGGTGGTCCTGCTTCTAAAGAGAGCAATAGGTAACATTTCCACCCAGCCCTTGCCTGTTTCTTGTGTGAGTTTTGACAAGTGGCTTTTCAAAGTCCTGTTCATTCTCTCCACTCGTCCTGAACTCTGGGGCCGGTATGCTGTATGTAAATTCCATTTAATATGCAGTGCCTTAGCCAGTCCTTGCAAAACATGATGGATGAACCCGGTTTGAACACTGACCAAGGGCTCACGAGAACAAGAACCCTGTCCCCTTCAGTAAGGGACATCTTCTTCCAGAACCATCATGTTCTGGTATGGTGGGGTCCAAACTGGACCTTGTCCTCTTTGGGGTGCTTGCTGAGCCTGAGTTGATTGCGCTTGAATTTGACTTGCGGGCTGAAATTGGCTAGCTTGTCATTGATTCACCTGGAAATTCCTCTTCTGTTGGTAGTTAAAGGGGCCAGGCGCTGACTGTCGATTTCCTGGCTGATTAAAGCTGGATGAAGCGGGCGCTGAATACCTCTCAAAAGCCGGCGGCTGCCAGGGGTGGTGTGGACCTTGATTAAAGCCTCCTCGCCTTTGATTTTCCGGGTTCCTATAACAATCTTTACGCCAATGCCCAGTCTGTCCACACAGTGCACATTGATTTTTTAATAATGGCCCACGCCGGTTCTCTGGGGCATTGAAATTGCGGGGCTCAGGGACTTGATTCAGAGCCATCACTTTCTTAGTCTGTCCTTTACTTTTTGGGCAACTTTGATCTTCCTCCCTATTATTAAATTTAGTTTGCACCAATTGGAGCATCCACTGCAATATTTGTCCCATAAAATTGGCCTCTTTCTGAATTCTTTTTCAAATATCTGGAGCAGATTGAGCTATAAAAACTGTCTTCACTATATTCTCCATTCCAGGATCTTCAGGGTTAATGGGAGTATATCTCCTAAATGCCTGATACAATCTGTCCAGAAAAGCTCCTGGGGACTCATCTTGTTTTTGCACTATATCGTTCACTTTTGACTAGAGATGGGCACGACTTGAAAATTTTTTTCGAGTTGTCGTAAGTCGGGCCAGTTCCATTTCGGGTCGTTTCCATTTTTCGTGAAAATTCGCAAAAATTAGTCAGTTTGTTTTTTCGTTTTTTCATTGTCGTTAGTACTGGTTTTTTTGGGGGGGGGAGCGGGCTCCTGGAGGCACCTCTGTGGGGTGGGTGCCTCCTCGGGCCCGCTATAAAGGGAAAGTGGGCTCCTGGAGGCACCCGTGGGTGCCTCCTATCCTCACCCACTAGGAAGGGGAAGCAGGCTCCAAGAGACCCCTCAACATGGGGGTCTCCCCTCCTCACCTGCTGCTGCTGCAAAATGGTATGCAATAGCCATATTGATATTGCATACCAGTTGTGCAGACAGTGACTGTGAAGACTAGTGGATGGCACTGAACCCAGAGCCATAGGTGAGATGCCTAACTAAGGCTCTCGCACCACCATGTCTCACACAGAAAGGAATTGTACTTGAGTGTAGTGCAATGCAAGTACATCTGTCTTAGGATTAAGGTGGGTTAGGGTTAGGGCTAGGGTTAGGCTAGTGACGGGTAAGGTTATGGTGGGCTAGTGGGTTGCACCTCTGTGTGCCTCTCTGACCCACTAAGAAGACAGTCTGTGATGTATGGGTACGGAGTCAAGGGTTAGGGTTAGGGTTAGGGGGATAGGGCAGGTTTTAGGGGGCTTTTTGGCACATCCCAGAAGTCTCCATGGCCAAGTGGCCATGCGATTGGTGGGATGGCTCCAAAAATTTGCATGGTCGTCCACTCCCACATGGCTGGCCACTCGGCCAGCCCATCATTGTGCAGGTGTAAATAAAATAAAATAAAATAAAATCAATGGAAGACAGAGGAGGAGAGGAGAGACATTTTGTTGCAAGAAAAAACCCACTGCTACTGTGAAAAATCTGGCAGTTAATAAATTTTCGCGTGTTTCTGTTGTGCTTGTGTGTTTTTGGACCACGATTTCAAAAACAATATTGCATTCGCCGCCCCAGTTTGGATCCCCCGCCCGCACCGCATGGCATGGCGACTCGAGTCTGGCTGCCCAGGACGGGTGGGAGGCGGGACCCCCCCTCCAGAAACCACCCCTCCGGTAGGTGCCCTGCGCCCTTAGTCAAGCAGGCATTTTTCCGCCTGCTTTTTTGGCCCGGGAATGGGTGGGGAGAGAGTTTAAAAGTTTTTTCCTGTGCCGTCCGGGCTTGCGCTTTAATTGCGGCGGCCAGCGGCCGGCGAGACTGGTCTTTTTGCTGGCTGCCTGCAAGCCTGCAGCGAGTCCCACCAGAGCAGCCCAGGATGGGGGATGGGGGGGAGGCCGGGGACCTCCAGAAACAACCCTTCTGGTAGGTGCCCTGAGGCATGGCAGGCATTCTTCCGCCTGCTTTTTGACCGGGAACCGTTTTTTTTTAACTTTAAAAAACTTTTTTCTGTGCCGCGTGGCATTGCGTGATCGCGCGATGCAAGGAACGAGCACGACAAATCAGACCAAAATTGTTCATTCGTTGGTTCAACCTCGAAGTCTGGCGGAGTAATTCCCGTTACCGTTTCCGTAGAGTAACGGAAATGAGTAACGGAAACGGAAACGGGAATACCGCTAAGTCGTGCCCATCTCTACTTTTGACATATTAATCTTTTTCCTGCCAGCTGCCCTGATGCCCTGAAGTATTGCCGTATGATAATTTCTTAAAGCAGTGCACCCTGCATCTGCATTATAGTCCCAATCTGGTGCAGTATTCGTTGGAACAGCGGCTTCCGCTTGTGCAGGAGTGTCCCCCAAAGCTATGCGGGATTTCCTAGCCTCCTTGAAAATCTTCCGGGTCTCCTCTGAATTAAATAAGCCTCTCACAAGGTGCTGCACATCCTCATAAGTGGGCATGTACACATTGAAAATACTGGACATAGTTTCAAAATTTTTGTCAGGGTCATCCTCTAAACTTGGTAGGGTGTTTTTCTAATTTATAATGTCACTTGATGTAAACGGGACATGCTGCATCGAATATGTGCGGGGACCCTGCTGATTTTGGGGCAAGGGGTCGTACACTCGCCTTAAAGGCATGACTTTTGCCTGCTCCTCAATCCTCTTTTTCTCAAGGAATTCCTCATGTCTCCTTGCTGCATCATATGCCTTTAAGAGATATCACTGTCTCTTTGCCCAGTTTTGTTCCCCTGCCGCTTCCAATGCATAATTTCCTACTTCCATCACTGATTCCCGGTATTTCTTAATTAAATCAGCCACTCTTTGATGGTCCGCTTCGCCTCATTCAACATTTCCTTTTATTCTATGGCGGAATTCCTCCTCACTCTCCTCCTCCTCATCATCATCCTTTTCATCTCTTTCATTTATTTTAGGGACTCCTTTCCCTGCTTCAGGCTCATCTTTAGGAAATTTGCCAGAAGGTCCTGGCTGTGGAAGATCTTTAGATATGGGAAGATTACCATCTACATGGGGTGCCTTCGAAGGGAAAGAGGGTGCTGGACCTGGAGGAGGTGGTGCTGCGGGGGGAACCACCGGATTCCCTGGAGGGATGGCTATGGCGTAAGGAGGCGGTGGGGTGAAAACATCATAATCTTCAGGGCGACTTTCTAAAGTTGCCTCCTTTTTCTTTAAGGCTAACAACTTAGCCTGTGGTGGCAATTCTCTACAGAATTGGATCCATGAGGGATTTTTCTTCACATTTCCTTTCCAAACCTCAATGTAGGGAATGTGTTCAGGGCAGTTCTTAAGAATTTTTAACCACAGCTGCCTAATAATACTCTCATTAAAGGTCCCCTGAGCCAGCCAATCCATCTGCATCACTGGCCACTCTATTTGACATAGAGTCTCCATTCTTTCCTTCTTCATTTTGATGCCAAAATCATAATTCTTGGTGGCCGTGTGCCAATTCAAAAGGAAGCAGTCTAATGGAGTTGTGGGTTTGCTGGAGTTTTGCCCCATGGTTTTTTAATGATTTTATTTGAACTGTGTTCCTATATTCTCCCACACAATGCCACTTGACCCGCTCCTATACTCTTTAAACAATTTTCATACACTCGATACTGACTGTGATCTGCTGGGTCGCCCACAGACAGAAACTGCACAATCCAGACGTCACTCGGCCAAGGAGATACTAAACTCCGACCTTCCACGCATTCACACATTCATTGGGTCAGTGGCCACACAAATTGCCCACATTTCAAACTGCCTCCCAACCTAGTCTGGATCCCTCTGCCTATTAAAAAACATTTTTCCGCTAGTCTACTTTGACAGTTGAGAGCTCCTTCTCACTGTCCACACCAAATGGGTTCCCTTATTACACGTGGGATATCAGAGCACTGGTCCTCTCCTCCCCCCAAAAACCTCAGAACCGTCGTTCTGTTACCCTTTTACGCACCAGGGGCTCAACCCCAAAATTAAGAAACTAGAGACAAATTCTCTTCCCACACTGGACCGGTCCCATATCTTACCAAATCTCTCAAGAGGTCCCCTCTCCGGCCGGCCAGCATTTTTTCCCGAGCGGTACCATCTCCGCCACCACGTTGAATGAAAAATTCCCCTTTTCAAATGGAAAGGTGTGCACCGGAGCTCTTCGTCCACTGCTGGCTGTTCAGAACCGCTTGGCTTGGCCCCTCGCTCCAAAAAGGGAGGGCAATCCCGGATGAGCCCCCAGATGAAAGCTACACCCCGGGTTACCTTGCCGCTATTACGGGAGCTGAGAGATGAAAGAACACGCCAAGGTTCAAAAGGCACGGAGAAAAAGCTTTAATTCACTGCAGCGAGGTGCCCAGCCGAATTCAGTCGGAAAGCTGAGGCAATAAGCAAAGAAACTCTATAGACTTTAAAGGAAACATTCCCTCAGTACCCCTCCTTTATCAGAATAAACAAGGATGCATCTGGGCGTCGTAAATCACCCGCAAAACAACGAAGAAACTACAAAGGATACATGGTTATTACATAGTTACAAATCAATTGTCAAAGGAAACACACAGGGGGATACTATTAATCTTGCCCTTTGGCACCACCTGTCTTGCAATTCTCGGAACTCTGGGCTTTCGCAGCCGGAGTGTTTGACAGCTCTGGCGATATATCGATGTTTCGACGGATGTCTGGCTTATCTCTTGTGCGGACCCCTTTACCAGTGGTCTTCCCACACAGATAAGTGTTTATCCAGCAACTTTTATGGCCTGGTATCTCATGACACAGGCTTGGGGAGGAATGTGGTGCTTTGAGTCACAGTTCAGTGAAGGGAAAAGGGGTGAATTAAAGGACACAGGGCTGAATTAGAAATAGAACCAAAGTACTGCCATTTTATCTACAATGGCAATTTATAGGCTACAGGCTGTATTAAAAACCACTTCTATCAATTTGATGACATGCATGCCTTTGTCACTTACAGCCAGGGCCGGCACATCCATTAAGGCGAACTAGGCAGTTGCCTAGGGCAGTGCTCCCCAACCTTTTTATCGCCGCGGACCAGTAAATGTTTAATAATTTTTCCGTGGCCCGCTTGTTTTGATTTAATAATTTTAATTGTCACTCTCCCCGCGGCGGCGGCAAGGTTTGGGGCCCCTTCCCGCCCCATCTCCAAGTGGCCTCCACATCTTTTCGACGGAATAACTCCCCACACACACACACACACGCACCCGGGAGAGGGGCCAAAGGGCTGAAACGAGTCCAAACCCGGAAGCCAAGCGGACTTCAAAGAAAGCCCCCGCGCCGTCGAACGAAGCCCGAAGGCGCGGCGGGACCTGAGCGCTCCTCCTCGCTCTCTCGCCAACCTCCACCGACCGGCCGGCTGGCCGGCCGCCTTCCCTCCGCGCAGAGGGGACCTTATGGTTCAGCCCAGCCCAGCGTCCGGTGCCGGGAGGAGCCCACCCGCCTCTCCCTCGTTTGCCAGAGCGCGCTTTTTTGGAGGAGGTGGAGTGGGGGTGGGTGGGCTGAGGCGAGGCGTTGGGGGGGCAGCTCCTGCCAGAGAGAAGCAAGCTCCGTTGGGCAGGGCTGGCCCTTCTCTTTCCTGGGCAAGGCAAGGCGGCGCCCCACTCAAGCCCACCCTCGCTCGCTCGCTCGCTTGCCTGCTCACTCACTCGGGCGAGCCCGCAAAAAAGGGCTTGTGCCGGCACCGGTCCCGGCTCTTGCTCGCTCGCTCGCTCACTCGCTGGACGCCTCCCAGGCTGCTCGCACTCTTCACTCCTCAGCCAGTCCGTCCTCTTGTTCACCGCCTCCTCCTCCTCCTCCTCCTCACACACACACCGCACCCGCCGCCGCCGCGCTCGTTCACCCGCCCGCCCCCCTCTGTGTGTGCGAGTGTTTCCTCTCTCTCTCTCTCTCTCCCCCCCGCCTCTTTTTCTCTTCAGGAGAAGCTGGGGCGGGCGGGCAAGTGTGAGGGAGAGGGGAAGAGACGGAGAAATCTGCCACCACAGGAAGTGGAGCCCTTGGCCAGGAGGGCCAGCGCGGGAGATCTGCGGGGAGCCGTCGCTCCTCCCGGCCAACAAAGAAACCTGCTTTCGAGCGGCCGCCAGCTCCGGAGGTGGAGGCGGCGGCACCGCGAGCCCTGGGAGCCAGTCCGGAGGGGGGAGGGGAAGGGAAGGGGGCACGGGCATCTCCAGACCTCCCCCTCCCTCTCCCCCCTCAGTCTCTTATCCCATGAAAACATGGGGCGAACCTCCAGCCCGGATTTCTCAGGATCCCCCTCCGAAGGGAGTCAGCTCCTCTTGCTCTGTCCTGGTTTCCTCGGGCGGCCCGGTGCCGATTGATCCACGGACCGGCACCGGTCCGCGGACCGGGGGTTGGGGAACACCGGCCTAGGGCACCAAAATGGAAAGAGGGCGCTGGCCTGCCTGCCGCCCCCGCCCCCCGGTGCTGGCCACCGCCGTCTGTCCTCCCACCACCCGCCAGCCGCCCGTTGCCGTCAGCCCATTGCTGCCCCCTGTGCCCATCGCAGCCCACCCCCTCATGCCTGTCGCTGCCCGCCCTGCCCCCGTCACCGCCCCCTTCCATCCGCCCCCCTGCTGCCGCCCTGGCTCAGCCTGCCCCTCCCCTAGGGCGTAAAAAAACCTAGCGCCGGCCCTGCTTACAGCATATAGGTGACCAGCAAACTGGAAAATGAAGAGCTGCTGGCAATCATGTCACAAATAAGGGGCCTGCCACCATTCTTTGATAACATTCCAGCTGCTTGGAAATAAAATGTAAAACCAGGGCTAAGAAATTCACTTGGGACAGGGATTTCCACATTCTGGATGGCATGGCAGAAGTATTTTTGATAGGTCTTGGCCCATAGAGCCTCAGAAAGCTCTAGTGAAGTGGATCTCAACCTGTGGGTCCCCAGATGTTCCTGGACTGCAACTCCCAGAAACCTCTTCCAGCACAGCGAGTGGTGGAGGCTTCTGGGAGTTGCAGTCCAAGAACATCTGGGGACCCACAGGTTGAGAATCACTGTTCTAGTGGCTGGTCTTAGTGCTGTGGTTCCTCAACTTTTTTGACTCGTAGTTCCCTTGGTTTACTGGCCACTGGTTACAGTTCCTCAGTACAGTACAACTGCTATAACAGCAGAATCAACACCCCGGATTCACTTATTTACTACCTAAACAAATAGTAAAATAAAATAAAATAAATACATACACATTCCCAAGCTGTATTACCCAGACTGGCCACTAAGACAGCACCACATACTAGTTTTCAAAAGGCTTTCCAATAGGAGCATATTAGATTACTCTAGTTCACATGCAGCTCAGCTTGGCTTCCGAGGTTTGAATTTATTATTATTTTTAAAAGAAATATACTGACAGCTGATTGACCTGCTTGTGACGACTTCTATTTCTAGATTTTTATCATTGCTGTTGTTGACAGACTTTATATGTTTGATTGATGGCATTTCTAAATCCCAGCAAGAGCCTTCAAGTTAGTCAATGAGATATTAAGTGTTCATACTACCAGGAGGAGGAGAGTGAATGTGATAATACAAATGGAGATCAAAAAAGACCTTCAGCCTCACATAGCAAGGAATAGAGATACAATTTAAAATCAAGGTCCAATCTCTGGATTACTTGTTTCAATATAGGCAAGCAAAACCATTTTCAATATACTAATATGCATCAGTGGCTATTAATGGCATGAGAGATAGACATGTGGGTACTATATCTCTTCTACATAAAATGCTATGCCATGTGCATTTTTTTAAAAAAACGACAGTGACATCTTTGCCAAAATATTCTGTATCATGACAACCACCCAAAATGTTGACTGCAAGACTCTCTGCAGTGGGGGCTGGAGTATCTAAGGAAGCAATAAATATTTATGAATAACTTTCGTTATAGGTATGTTAGGGGAAAATCACATTATTATCTTTCTCCTATCCTTCGTCTCCTGCTTAGTCATTAAAAGGGTAAAGGCAAAGGTTCCCCCCAGACATGCGTGCTAGTTGTGTCCGACTCTAGGGATGGTGCTCATCTTCATATTCAAGCTGAAGAGCCAGTGTTGCGCAAGTCTGTGGCCACATGGCCGGCATGGGTGCAAGGAAACACTGTTTTAACTTTCCGCTTTTTATGGCGGTAACTATTTATCTACTTGTATTTTACATGCTTTCAAACTGCTAGGTTGGCAGGAGCTAGGGTTAACAGCGGGAGCTCACTCTGCTGGATGGCACCAGGGATTTGAACCACCGAGCTGTCGACTTGGCAGCTGACTGTTTCAGTGCCTTAGTCCACTGAGCCACCACGCCCCTTAGTCCACCATGCCCCTTAGTGATTATGAACGCTTAAATGCATGTATGAGTGCACAGTCTATAAACTAGGCCAAAATGTCAAAAGAAAGGACAAAATTGCAGAAGAAAGGGGAGGGGAGAAGCATACTAATAAGGAATTTAGTAACACTGATTGCTTGCTTGCCTTTTTTGGTTTTCAGATTTAAACTGACTAGAAGATGACATGAAAGAGAAGGTTACCTCTCAGCTCCTTGTGTGCTCTGCCTATGAGGGCCACTCACATCTTCAGATCATGCTGTTTCACTTTAGCGGCACTGGAGTTAAAATTTGAGCACAAGGATGAAAAACCATAGGTGGATGAGATTGACAGCTGAACCACCAACAAAGACCTAGAACAGTAGTGGGGAGTTTAATCTCTGGCACACTAGAAAACGTTCACAAGGAGATCAATAGAGTCTGTGTGTCTCCCTACAGCTTCTTAGACAGTCACTGGTTACCATAATGGATGAGTGTGTTATTCCTGATGCGTTCTTTGACTGGTAAGTTATAAAAACATTGGAGACCATCTCCTTTGTCCCTTTTCTACGTTTCTCTTCCTTTCTTTTTGTTGGCTCTACTCAAAGAAATGCCTCTGCCCGCTGTTCTTGTAGTTTGTTGGCAGAAGAAAGAAGAATGGAACATTTTCCAATTGAAATCAACTTTTCTGTTCACGGTAAACCTTTGATGCATTTTGTTGTCAGCGGGAACAAAATCCTTTTGGAAACCTGTGAGTGTACGTATGTTTCTGGAAGCTGGGTTACAAATTGGGAAGTTTGTATATACTGCAAGTCCATCGTTAGATTCTCTCCTAAGCATCTCTGATGCTTTTCCATTTAGAGGGGCAAATTCTTTTGATGCAAAATGAACATTTGATGCAAAACCAGGTCACTGATGTACCTGATCTGTCTGCTGTCTTAGTGTTAGCTGCCAGTGGTCCTCCTCAGTAGCCTTACTTTCTTTTCCTGTAGACCTTTGCCTTTCCGTTGGCCTTGGTTTGGACAGCAGTTAAAACAGAGGACTTCAACCTGACTGGCTTTCAAACAGAGACATGTCTTTTGCAAAATAGAAGACACAGCCAACTTGGTGCTGATTCCCCTGGAAGTGAGACATTCTGAGTATGGAGTCACCAGATGGTTGATGTTATGCTCTGGTGATCTCCTGTATTCCATGTCATATATTGAAGCTTGTAACTGTGTTCCAGTGAATTCGTCTTTGATTTGTGAAATTCAGTGGCTTGGTTTTCCCAGTTTATGGACTATAATGAGTCTTTTTTTTTTACTGCTCTCCACCCCACCCCACCCCCAAAAAACAACAGGTTCAGTGGAAAATTGTTTGCAGAACTGGTTTAAAGCAAAAGCAAAGCAAAGCGTGCCACTTATATACTGCCCCATAGTGCTTAAAGCATTCTCTGGGTTGTGTACAATTTAATTACACAGGGTACACATTGCCTCCTCAGCGAGCTGGGTACTTATTTTACCAACCTCAGAAGGATAAAAGGCTGACTCAACCATGCTATCTGGGATTGAATCCCAGGCCATGAACACAGTTTTAGATGCAGTAGACAGATTACCCACTGCACCATGAGGCTCCTGACAATTACTGTTGGTTTTTGCTGTTCCTCCTGAATTCAGCTCTTCTCAATAATATATCCAAGGAAATGGCAACTTCCCCAGACATACTTTTTCCCTGGAGTAGGCGCAGCATACTCCTTGGAGGAAATGTGTCAATCTTGATAGAGGATAACTGCTTCCTTGGAGTGCCTATCACACAAACATGCCTCAACTATGAAGCATATTCAGACTCTTGCTGATTAGGTTGAAACATAGCTAATAATGATTCCTAGAGAAGCAGATTTAGCTCTAAGCTATTTATGAGCTTTATGGCATGAAGTTGTGGAAACTATTATCTCTGAATGGGGAATGGATTGTGATCAAACAGAGAGAATTACCTAGTCCAGCATCCAAATGCCTTCTTACTGTTCTCTTCGACTAGGAGAATTATATCTTGGATCTCTGTCAGGAGACATTACATAACCCTGTCTAAAATTCAGTTGTGTTTTCACAGTTCTGTGGAGACCTAATCAAAATCAAACACTGAGGTGCATCTGAATCACCATTCAGATGCTAGCTAGATATATGGATTTATACCCTGACCTACCCACCATCTATATATGATTATCTTCTATATATTCCTGAAAATAAGCCCACCACTAATCCTTATTGTTACTTCTATGGCCACTCTTACAGTTTATGTCTCGTATTTATTCCGTTGCCCTTTCATCTCCCCCCCCCCCAAAAAAAGTCAGGACCACTTCATACTTCCACCTGGTAAGCCACTACTAATAACCTATGCTTAAAAGATGTTGGGAAGGGCTGCTGAGATGTGACTTTCACACACACATGGTCAGTGTCCATCTACCTGGCCTATTCAGACCATGGTAAATTGAAATATTTTTGAGGATAAATTGGAGGTTTCCCACCAAACGTCCTCAAACTGAAGAAGCTACTTGGATGATAGCAAAATGTTTTTCATCTCAGAAGAAGTTCAGTCATCAAGACTCAACTTCTGGATTATCCACTGTCTCATCACCAGCTAGCATGAAGCTTCTGGCTAGGGGAAATGGAGGGAAATGGAAGTGATGGAAATTTCAGTTGAATACTTTTATTTTATTTATTTTATTTTATTTATTTAGCTTGTATGCCGCCCACTACCCAAAGGTCTCTGGGTGGCTCACAATCAGAATAAACAGTTAAAACATCAAATACAATAAAATTAGAACAATAAAACATGTAGATGCAATAAAGACGATACATTAAAAACACACCACTTTTGGAGTGTATCAGGTTGGGGTTGCAGCTGATCAAACTTGCAGACATTCAGTACAGTAATGTTCAATAACATTTCCATTCAGTATTTAAATATAAATTTGGCGATAATGAACATATGCTACTGATAAGCAACGCCCCATAAAATTGAATTGGAATGCCATATCAAATAAAAAGAATTATCTCCAAAAGAGATCCAATAAATTACAGTTGTCCCATTAAGAGGTGTAGAAAGCATTAGGAAGGGGAGAATGATTAAGAAGCAAGATGAAGGCAACTCTTAGACAAGCAAATAATCAGCCTGCGCCCTGAAGACATGGCCAGTTGGGCAAATTCATGTTTCATGATATAAAAAGTGGACTCCACATCCCATACCTGTGGGAAAATGCTAGGAAGAAGATGATGAAGACAACTGTTTCTTTTAATTATTAAAGGTATCACTTCTTCTAGGCTCGGGAAAGTGAAAGTGAAAGATCAAAAGGGCACTGTACAGTTTTCCTTACCAGATGCCTCCTTTGTGTTGGAGGGCAGCTCAAAACTGGTTTCTCACCTATCTTCCGGGAGATCAGGAACTGCTGCAACCAGGGACCAGATGTTTGCTATCACAGTATTGTGCCCATTTAAATCACCCTTGGGATGACTTGGCAGATGGATTTAATTCATTATCATGGTCTCAACAAATGTCTGTAAGGTTAGGAAGAGATTTCCTCAAGATCAAGAGGGGAATGATTCTGTTTCTCCTGTCAGATGACAGATTTGTCCTGAAAATATCCTGAATCATTATTCCTTGTTCTTGATTTTTCCCCACTTTCTCTGTCATCTGTCACAGATGTGCTCTGTTTGTTCAAGGGAAATATGTTGATGTAGGTATGGTTGCTTGAAAGTTGACACATCCAGTATGACTTTTCAGTGCACCATACAGTCTTAGAACATATAATGGAGGGTGACTGGATATTCTTGTTCTTAATTATTCCACCAGAAGGCTTTTCCCATACACTTCCAAGATCTTTTTTGCAGATGCACACTGAAGCACAAATGTTGCTTCTTGGTCTGTTTGACCTAACATAGTTCTGCTCCTATCCCCTAGGATTTAATCTGTTCTCCTACCTTATTGTTCTAGAAAGGAGGACACAGCATGAGCCCTGTGGTCTGTAGAACTTAAAGCTACCATACCTGTGTGGATTATTCTTCTGATATTACATTATATATTTTCCTTCAAGTTATATTCCACATACAACTTCCATGGCCTGACAAGTGAAGTTGAACATGAACTGACACATTTGATAAGACCACCCCAACGGCCTCACTTGCAAAGGCGACATTGTGTCTTGTGATCGCACAGGCTTTAAACAAACTGTACAAGTATGTTAAATCAAATGGAAAAGAGAACTATATTCATTGCCTTGAGGCACTCTACCACATGGTATTAAATTAACTAAAATATTAAAGAAGGATCTGTTTGCATGGCAGAAAAGTGGTTAGATTTTAAAAATTGAACATAGCACATATATAAGATCAATCAGGGTTGCAGATGGTTGTGCAAGATATAAGACCCAGACACAATTTCTGGGTCCAAGTTGAAGGGAGGGAGAATGGATGACCTCAGTAGAACAATGAAGAGGAGATATATTCTTATTATGTTAACACATCTTCCCCATTTTCTTCCAGATGCCAACAAAGTTCAAGACTATCTAGGAATGATAGTGTCTGTGTTTGCACAGAGTGGAAGCCAAGATTTGCCAAAACAACCTGCATGAACCATGAATGAGACGTGTGTTGCACACAACTCCATTCACGCCTGCTTGGTTTTCTCCCAGAAGCAGAAATGGTTGAACAAGCCAGAGACATTTTATTTAGCACATCATCCAACTCTGAATTTCAGGCTTATGGGTCCCAGACAAGAAATCATAGTCAGGAGTAAAATCTATTTTATTATCTTGGCTGACTAAATTAAAGATGAGCCCTGACTCTGATTTTGATCACTTGCAAAGCAAACATCTAGTTAGCTGCTTCCATAAGTGGTAGGTGCAAAGCAGAGAGAAATGAGCTGTATGAATCAATATGCAGGTTATCTCTGGAATTTGAGTCATGGCTACTGGACTTCTTTCTCTCTCTCGAAAGATAGAAATGTTCCGCTGCTCATCCAAACAGCTTCATCAGTCTGAATACAGCTAGTGTGAGTCCTCCATCATATAGTCATCGACCAGCCTTGGCATTGGGGGGGGGGTAAAATATAAAAATAAAAAAAGAAGCAAAATGAAGCAAAATGAAGAACAAAACATTTTTTTAAAAAAAATGTAGTTTCATTCCAAACAAAATGAAAAAAACAAAACAAACTGAAAAATGTGCCCATCTCTAGTTCTTGAACATGCATGTGCCTTGTGCATGCAGGATGGATCATTCTTTTCTTGCCTAAGTTTGAACTCATTCGGTACATTTGAAATGATGATCCACGGCTAGGATTATTTATGACACAGCATGAACTGGCATTGGAATACAGAAAGTGTGCTTGCTAATTTATAGGCATCCATACTGCAAGAGAACTCAGCAGTTTCCTTGAACGGAAGCGTGACTCTGAGTGTTTGTGCTTCTTAATGCTATGAACAAACAAACAGATAAAACCCAGTAGGGTTGTTACCCAGATCTCACAGAAGAATAAAGATATTCCCCGTGTTGGCCTGAATGTGCAACATTCCGGATGAGTGTGTACTTCTTGTCCTTGTTTTGATTTAATCGGGCACTTGTGGGCCTGGGGTTCACTTGCTAAGAAGCTGTGGTTGCTGCCCAAGGCTCTGTGTCAGATCAATCTCTGAGGGGTGAGCTACTCCAGAAGAACAGGACTATGGGGGAAAAGAATAAGCCTCTTCCTTTTATGGAAGCTTGAGAAGATCTTCTTCAATTTGGATTTCACGTGTTCTTTCCCCAGATTCTGCTGCTCCCATTGTCCTATTGTGCCCCTCTCCTCCATGTCTTGCTCAATAGAGTCTGAGCAGGGTTGGCCTTAGAATATGGCAGACCCAGGTACCCATTTGTGAAGGTGATGATGGTTGCCACAAAAGGGCAGCACATCACTGGTGATGTCATTTGGGGTGAGGTTATTTTTAATACAGTTGATTGCAGGGCCTGAGGGACCTTTGTCTCATGTAATATATGCTTTGTCTTGTGTATGTGTATTCAGGAGCATCATTTGCTCTTTTGCCCTAGGTGGCTTTGACTGACCTAGCAAAAGGGACAGGACTCCAATGGTTCCTTATAGACAATAAGACACTTTTATTCACGCAACACACCCAGTTGTGTTTCTTTTTATTTTATTTTTAATTAAAGGATAAACAGTATAAGTTTCGCAGTAGCAGAGCTGGCAGTATATTTTGCAAAATTTCGCATTTTTGTACAAAATACCATCATTGATTCTGCAACTTGCCCCAAATTAGAGTTGGGGCTTTATGAATTTGAAATACTGGATCAGTTGTTCACATCTTTCGTAACCACCTTTCCTTGCTGTGCTTGTGTCTGCTCTGTTTGTCAAAGGGAAAAGGTATGAAGTACTTCGAACAAGGCAAAGAAAAAATAAGAGCTCAGTAAGATACAGATAAGACTGCTGTGGGCAGAATGCTGGTTTTTCCCCAACAAAGACATGATCTGAGCACCATGAGCTAGACCATTCCTGAAGTGGACCAAACAGCAGACTTAAAACCCTTGTAGCCAGCCTCTAAGTCACATTTGGAATCAACCCATTTTAATCATTAATAGAGATCAACTGAGTTAACTCAGTTGATATCCATTAATGCAATGGGCCTATTGTAGTGTGATTTTTCTATGCAAAGCAGCAGATAATGGACCATTTAATGCAGTAGTTCCTAAAGTGGTGGTTGGGACCCCTTTGGGGGGTCGAACGATCGTTTCACAGGGGTCGCCCTGAGCCAGTGAAGAAAAAGGCACAAACGGCTTGGGTCTGGAGGAGGGGGGGGAGGAAGGGGATGTCAGTCAATGTCACCAGAGGCTGCAATTGGCTGAGGGTGCCTGTTGTACAGGGAAGGTCTCTATGGCACCTGCAGCAGTGACATGCCAAAGGGGGCTTGTGGCCTCTTCCAAGAAGGGCAAGGGGTCACCACAACATGAGGAACTGTACTAAAGGGTCACCATATTAGGAAGGTTAAGAACCACTGATTTAATGTGTCTGAGAAAGCTTTTCTCAGAATTCCTATACCTTCCCTTGTAGAGGATCTTGATTTTATAAGAAGTCCTTTTTATTTGAAAGATTGACCTAACTACATTTTATAGACAAACAAGACACAAGAAGAAACATTAGGAGACTTGATTATGAAGTCAATTCTTAGCACCAGGTCAGCAGGCAGAGCAGGCAAACAGATAATCTCATCATGTCAAATCTCTCCCATTATGCCATGATATATGGCATTTCTATTTAAATAGTGATTGTTTTGAAATTTACTTCTATATATAATCAATTAGTATATACTAATTTTATGCAAATCTTGCCCTTTCTTGGTGCCTCATTGATGCTGTGAATTAAAGCTTTTTGGTGGTGGCATTTGAGAGTGCTCAGCTAGGACTGCACTGGGGACGCAAAACAATATGAGTGGCATATGAAAAACAGAGATTTTCTGAGAATGACATGAGATGTTTCTCATATACAGTGCCACACATTTGAATACAAATTTCTCTCACTTCAGATAAATAAGCTAATCTCCCTAAACTTGCTTCTGTGCATAAGTGGGAAATACCTCCTGGCGGTATCTGGAAATTTGAAGCCCATAAATAAATGGTAAAATCCGTGTATGCATGGATTTTAATATATCCAGATTTTCTTCCCTTGCAGCTCTTCATATACAGTACACAGAACTAAAGATAAACAGCACAGCAGTTTTGAAAAATACTATGTGCAACTTTGTTTGAACAGTAGAGAGTGGCTTTGATGGAAGTGGTGGGGGAGCCTGGGTGCCTCTTCTGGAAATATGAATATATGCCTCAGCTCTGTAAGTCTGCCTCAGACCCACCTGCAATATAGAGGGGACCCTGCACTAGAATTAACTTCCCACTGGCAGTTTGTGCTGTGTTATAACAGTAAAGTGAAAATACCAAACCTCCGGAGCTTTAAAAGCCCTAGTCAGTTCCCAAGGCAGGCACTCGACACAAAGCTGAGGGAAAAAATTGCTCAAGCGGCAAATGCCGGCTTTCCAATCACCTGCACAATGGCCAGTCAGAAAAGAAAGGTAGGGGCGGCCGGTGTCTGCTGGCAAAATGCAGACACACATTTAAGTGGAGGTAAAATGTCAATGGTTTCAGAAAGCGGCTTGCAGCTTGATGATGTGCCGGAAATCTGTTGCTGTGACGTACATCCCTTTTATTTATTTAAATTATTTCTATGCCACCTTTCTCCCCATCCGGGATGCAAGGTGGCTCACAGCAGATAAAACCACAAATTAGACAACAACAACAGTATATAAATACCACATTTGAAAAACAACAACTAAACATAAATGAAGATTAAATAAATCAAGAATTAAAAACTCCAAAAACATTTTTATAAAAACCCATGCAAGTTAAAAAAAAAAACCAGTATTCCTGAGGCAACTGACTGTGCAAAGGCCTCCTGAAGAGGTGGGTCCTTGCCTGATGACAGAAGGGCAAGTGGGAGGGGGGCAACATGGCTTCCTAGGGCAGAACATTCCAAATCCCAGGAAGCAGCCACAGAGAAGACCCTCTACTTTGCCTCTTATATTGAGCTGCCATTTGCCTTTAACAGAAACAGGGCATACGGCAAAAATTACGCAAGCCACTGAGGCAGTGGAGTCAAAGAACAGATCGAGCCAAGAGATCTTACATATGGGGAAGTGGAAAATGCTATATCCAGGTCAATGCCAGTCAATACAGAGAGCATCTGAAGGCAAAAATCCAGGTGCACAATATATTTATTGACCTTTATTGATCACCTTTGGCTTTTGGGTTGAGTAAAAGCACCACATAGTTTTTATTTATCTTTATCATCGAAAGACAGCCATGTTATTTTCACACACGAGGCAGAATGTCCCTTAAACACTCTTCCTCAGAGGAAAATGAGTACAGTAATAAGAAGTGAGGTAGCTAGCAGTGGATGTCTTGGGTAGACTCCCTGTGCCTCTGAGACTTTTGCCTCTTTTTGCCTTACATTAGGATTGGTCATTCTGATCCTGTTACTGCTACAGTACCTTGTCCTACTTCCCAGGAGGTCTGATTCAGGGAGGGTGTTAGCTCTACTTGTTGCCTTTAGGCAGTACATATAGTCAACAGTTTTGTTAATCTTTGGTAATAAGATAAATACTATCATCCAAAATTTAATGGAAGGGAACAGGTTTTGAAGGCATCAATTCTGTCCTCTGCCTTCCACTCAAAAAGCTGAAAGAGCCTGTCCCTTTTCTCTCTCATTATTACTTTACACACGCAGAATACAAGGATTCTTGCTTTTATATAGAGCCTAATTATGAGCAGAAGCATGTTTGTTGCAGAAGTCTCATTTTCCATGTGTAGAAAGTGATGCCAGTGATGAATGGGATAGGCGTTCCTTTCTAAATTCAGTGGATGTATCTGTGGCAGCAATGATGGAACTGCTCTTTTTTTCAATAGTATGAGTCTGCCAATGGTGGAACTGACATATTTGTTCACCTCTAGTTGGTAGCAATAGAACATAGGAGGATCAGGCAAGGGTGTAACACTCTGGGTTGCATCCTGACTAAAATTTTAGGCCAATTTATTTTGGAGCAATGTCAACATGCATGGGATTGTGCTGCCTGTTCATTTTCATTTGGAAATGATGGAATTTAAGAAAAGCTGTGATTATCATGCTATGATGTCCACAGGCTCTAAGTGCTGAGCCACGTCTTCATCTGCATCTGGGTTTTCTCTGTACATGGCCATGCAGTCCTATAATTCTTCCTTCATCAATATTGGTCAAGGATTAAGCAAACTAGGTCTGCTCAAGGCTGCATGGGAACATCCCTTTTGTCACGCATTATCTTGTACATGTGGTGAACAGCAGGTGAAGTGCTACTCTTGGAAACGTGGCAAACATGCCTATGAAGGGGCATGATGGTTCAATGTTCCAGGCCTTCTGATTTCTCGCCAGTATTACCGTTACTGTACAGTCAGGTTTAGCCTTGTATAAATAAGGTTCTGTTTAAATATCCAATATTTCCTTATGGCTCCTCAGCGGTGACTCTGTCTATTTGCAATGAAATGAATTGCATTACAGAAAGATTTTTCAATTTAAAAGTCTGTTTGGATACTGTAACATAGAGACATCTCTTCCGAGAATAAATAGTTGCTCTTTCTTCAACATCAAGTAGGAGAAATGCGGTCAAGATTCTGATTGTTGAAGAGCTGGCACCAATGTTACATTTACAATTCCAATTTTTAAAAGCACACTATACACTGTTTAAACTTCCCACTTTGCTTTCCAGTTAGATGGGACATTAATCAACTGAATTTGAATATAAACATTTCATCTATTAAACAGATGCCATAATTTACTCCAGATTTGGCTACTTTATCATGCTGAATTATGGCTGGCATTTAGTGTATTTTAACTGTTTAAAATTTTCAAGAAACATTTGAATACTTTATAGTGAAAATGCCAGTCTTCCAGCATTTGTAGTATCGTTCAATGTCAACGTGTAATTGCCATCCACCTGTGCAAACCGTACAGGGCAGAAAGTTTTCAAGGAGTAGCACACTGGCCAAAATCCCATTTAGCGTGATAAATTGCACTAGAGTAGGCCCAGTGAATCAATGAAGATTTGGTAAATCACCTCCTTTTAAAATTCCATTGATTCATATGGGCCTACTCTAACTTCAACTTATTTTAGCATAATACATCATGAGCATGAATTGGCTCACTAAATCCCCATTGATTCAGTGTACCCCCCCTAGTGTGATATATATTGTTCTAAGCAACAATGTTTATTACTATTCTTCTTGCACTTATTATTCAGTTTAGCTTACTAGTGTTTACTGAAATATCCAGAAGACGGGTGGTATATAAGCTCAAATAATAAATAAATAATAAATAAATAAATATCATCACACTGTTAAGACTGAATGTATGGACGATTGTGGAAGAAGGATTTTTATCTGAGCTTTGACTGATTTGGGAGAATTATAGGGTTTGTCTTTGCTCTCTCCCTTTCTGCCCATCCTTATTCACTTTTTCATGTGGAAAATACCAATGATTGCCTGCTGGCCTTAGCACCATAACATATGTAGATCATACAACTAAGAAGGTGTGTGTAATGCAAGCAGCAACTTGTTATATTGCAGGTAGTTTTCCACCACAACTTGCACAATTTCCCCTTGCTCCTGCATACATTCGCAATAGGATTCTGGCCTCAGTGCTTATGATCTGCCACATTCCTCTAAATAACTGTGCTTTCCAGCTTTCTCTGTGTTATGGTCATTTGTGTTGTTTCCCCCCATTTCGCTAGAGATCCAGAAACATACAGATAATGTCACAAGCCAAGGGATTGAATGGGTTTGGCACGAAACCATTAGCCCTTTATTTGGGTCTAGAATGAATAAAACGATGGAGATTTGAAGCCTGCACAATATCTACCTTGAAGTATTTGTGTTAAGTGTGCAATCTGGCTTAGTTGTGCAAAGCCGAAAATGTTCTTATGTCGGGAGTGCAACACAATGCCTCTTTGGAGGGGGGCTGGATGAGAAGAATCATTCTACAGTTCTTCATCCTCACATTTGATGATGGGACAAGGGAAGATCTACATCCCTCACTGGAGTTGGGTCTGTATCATCAAAACTCAGCCTCACCTTCTAATATTCTTAGCCTTCCTGAGTACCAGAGCAGTCCAGCATGTCCTGCTCATATTTGGTTGAGCTCAAGTAAACATGAGTAGAACTGTAAGTCTCATGACCCAGCCTAGCAAGCGTACATACCTGAAGCAGGGGCATATTTGGGGGGAGAGGCAGAAGGGTACATCTGCCCTGGGTGCAGAAATCTGGGGGCACCTGGAGGGGAGGCAAAGCAATCAGACAGGCAGGCATGTGAGTGCAGTGGCTGTGGTGCCCTCCTCCTCCTCCTCCTCCAATTCTTCGTCATCACCGCGGGAGAGGTAAGGTATGCGTGCGCTAATGTGCATGCCCCATACCCGCTGGATTGCCCCCTTTGCTGGGTGGATGTGATGGGGTTGGGGAGGGCCAGAGGGACACAAAACCAACTTTGTCCCCCAGGCACCCCAAAACCTTGCTACACTGCCGACCTGAAGTAACTGAGATGGTACAGGCAGGAAAATATGCTAAGGACAGGAACAGCATGCTTGATCTTCTCTCCTTCCTTCTGTTAAGTAGAGGAGTAGTCTGGAACCCTTTCTGAAGCCATATACAGTGGTACAGTGTATAAAGGAATTAATTCGTTCCAAATGAAATTATGTTAAGCAAATTTTCCTTTATACAAATTTCCCATAGGAATGCATTGAAAACAGAGTAATCCCTAATTGCAGCTATTTTTATGTTGTAAAGATTTGCCCCATAGATTATTTTGTTAAGCAAATTTCCCCTATCTCCTCAATTTTTATGTTGTATAAATTTTATGTGATACAAACCATTTGTTATATGAGGGTCTGTATTTGTTATGCAAAGAGAATTTATACCTTTCCTTACGGAGCACCATTCAAGCAGGCTGGCATTCGGCTGTTGCCAACTACAGCAGACGCTGTCTAAGGTGCTCGCCTCACTCTACCGAACAGTAAGGATAATCTTGTTTTGTCAAACATCTCTTTAAAATATATTTCTTAAAAATGATAGAACCGCTTTAAGTCTTCCTTCTTGGAGATCCCTTTTCATCCTTCCCCCAGTATGTTTACATGTACAGGTGCATGAAGTGGGGGAAAAGAAAAGGCTGTCTTTTTAAAATGACGATCATGGCCCATTGCCTTATACCTGTTCAAGTATATGCAGAATTATCTTCAAACTGACAGCCTTCCAGTTATCTGAACACAATTTGTGCACATGCATACATTAGAGAAAATTGAATAGCATATGGTGCTGAGGCAGTCACAATTTGTACGGCTTGAAAATAGCACACTCCTGAAGCCTGGTGACAAATTTTATGGGCTTTCTCTCCCACTAATTTATGGAAAAATAGCTCTTAACCATTTATCCTCAGAAGCATTGCCTAAGCCCCAGCTGTAAAAATTCATGGCAATACCTATTTCTAAGTAAATTACTCTCTCTATAAAATGCAAGAGACTTATGCAAGTAGATTTTCTTATTACATTGTACAGATATATGCAATTTTTGTTTTGTTTTGTTCTCTTGCTTCTTTTGAGCATTGCCTTGTGGTTTTCTGCCTCATTTAGTGGGTTATTCTGGAAGGCAACCCACCCTTCTTAATCCCAGTTCCAATAAAGGAACTCACTGAGAATACAAAGAAATATTTTGAATATGCAATATTTTTAATGGTTTAGCCATTTTTTTTTTACTACTGCAACATTGTTTTACTAGTACAACACACATCCCACCAAAAATCCTACCAATATATTATTACTTATCTAAAACCTTATGATGGAAATAATGAAGTAAATAACCATGTCCAGAAGCTCCCTTGCCCAGCTCATGCGTATAGCCATTCACTGTGTGAACCATTGTTTTTTCTGAACTTGTTCATGGAGGTATCTTAGAGGTTTGCACTCAATTACATTCCCTGATTAGCTGCAGTGGGCTGATCTGTGGTTTCTACAGTGCCTGTAGAATGGCTTCTATTACTCTTTGCTTATCAACAGGATCCTAGCTACCTGGTTGGCATTTCCCCCAGAACTGTATTATTTATTTTATTTATAATCACCCTTTTCTCCTGGGTAAAGATAAAGACAGTGGATATGGTTCTTCTTTCATTATCCTCTTGACAACCATGTGAAATGTGGGGAGGTCAAGAACTAGTGTCTGGCCCAAGAACCTTTTGTCAGTCTGAGCATCTGAGCCCAGATCTCTTGCATTGTTATTTTATATTTTAAACTCCAGAACAAGATAGCAAATGAGGACTTTGAAATATTGCTGGAGAGAACTGTGGCTTTTACCTGTGTGATGAATAATGCATGAGAGCTGTCTGAGCTGATTGATGGGTCTGTAGACCAATGAGAGAGTCTGAGGAATGGCCTGAAAGGATTTAAGCCACTGCTCAGTACTGTTTTAGACAGATAGGGTTAGATAGGGACCTACAAGAAAACGCTACAGGAAGCTTCCTTGATCATTTTTATTACTGTATACTAGTTAGGCCTGATGGGTTTTGAATGTTCAGCAAAGTCTGGAGGGACACATATTGCCCATTTATGATGCAAAATAGATGTGCATATATTTTAGTTTTGTTAGCTGGTTAGCTCAGTGAGTTAAGGACCTGGTTGTGGGGCCAGAGCCTGGTAATTCAGTCTCATCCTGTGTGTCCCAGAAGAGTGAGCTGCATTGTCTCTAGGCGCTTCCAGAAGACAGGAAGGGAATATGTTTTCGGTGTACTTAGAATTCCTAAAAAAAAAGCTGCTTTAAATCAGAATTGACTAGATGGCATTGGATTACTTAGGCTGATTATTGTGTCATGGGAACAGAACGTAACAATACAGAACTGGAACTTAGAATCTCCCAGTTCTCATTTCAACTGGACCATGAAACTGGCCTTAGGCAGTCTATCTCATTCTTAGTCTTTCCTATTTGACACAGCAGTCATGAGGACAAAACATTAGAGTGGTGTTGAGATGAAGATAAAAGCCGCATATGTTGCCTTGTTGTCCCCAATAAGGTTTTAAAATGAATGGAAAGTTCTAAATTAAAACAAAGCCATTTTCCCTCATCAGTATGGAAACTCGAAACTGGATTAGTTGTATTAGGAGTGGTCAGGTTTTTTCATTGGGTAGTTTGCATAACCAAAGTTGTCAGGTCCTGGCCTAGTCTATGATGCCGTCAACTCCATTGGCTCCATTTGCAAAGAGGCATTGGGAGGACTGATTAATAAGACAGAGCTGATGGGAGCCAATAATATATTAATATATTCACGACACTCTGCATTTACACAATTGTCCTTCTCAAATTCGGGACTTGTTCCCCTTCAGGCTCAAGAGATTCCCCCATACTAAATGTTTTTAAGAGTGAGATTAAGGCTCTTCTTTTTAATATTTTTTCCCCCGAGTTCCTGTCTAATCCCCTTTAAAGTTTACGTTGCCTTGGGGTGTTTGCATGAATAAGGTACCCACTAATGAGACTCTGTGTTGAAATTATGCCAGTGCCAAGTTCAAAAATGAACCTTCGTGCCTCTCATAATGTGAGCGATGAGTAAATGAAAGAGATTCATTACTTGCAAAAAGGTGTCTGAAGGTCACTGCATTGGAAAAGAACACCTCCATGGGTTTCTTCTTCATCATCCTTTGATTGGAGATTCCTCCAGGCATTGGGATACAGCAAGCTGTGCAATGAAGACCCTGGACTGGTTCAATGGTGTAGCACCCAATGTTAATGATTCTCTTAGTATTCATGGCAGGCTTGACATCTGAACTGCAGCACTGGCAGTCTAATCTAGCCCAACTGCTGTGCTTCACATGATAGGCTTTGTTGTTTCTTGTGCTGGCAGGGCTGCCGATGCTTTTGCTCTTGCTCATGTCAGTAACTTTCTAAGAATGTCTGTTCCATGAAGACTCTGAAGTCTTTATTTCTGGATCCAGCACAATGAAAGGCCCAGACAGCAAAGAAGCTGTGCCACTCTAGATATTGTTGGACTTTGGTTAGGGACAATGTGAATTAAAGACGAACAATTCCTAAAAGTCCTACCAAGTTCTCTTCAAAATGTGGTTTAGTCAGTTTCATACAGAATCATGTTAGACTTAAAGAGTATGGTGAATAGTTCAAGGCCACCTAGTGAGTTTCATGGCTTAGTAGACTTTTGAATGTAGATCTTCTGACTAGAGATGGGCACGAACAGAAAAAATGATGTTTCAATTTTTCGTTTGTCAGAACGGGTCCGTTTTGTTCCGTTTCCGTTTGTCGTGAATTTTTTTGAAAAATTGTCATTTCGACGTTTCGTTCGTCATTTGTCATTTCTATCGCAATTTAGCGCGATTTGACTTCCCAGAGCATGGGGGCATCCCACAATGACCCAGAGCAGGCGGAAAACACTTTAAACTGGGTGATGAATAATATATTTAATAAATATATCATATCATAAGACTGCATCCTGTGCAATAATCCTCCCTGGTTTTGAGCCAGGCAAGGGCTAGAAAAATTGGGCCTACAGATACAGTATGATTCCCTTCAAATGACACATTGGGTGGTCCTCCCTGGTTTGGAGCCAGGCAACGGCTAGAAAAATTGGGCCTACAGATACAGTATGATTCCCTTCAAATGACACATTGAGTGGTCCTCCCTGGCTTGGAGCCAGGCAAGGGCTAGAAAAATTGGGCCTACTGATACAGTATGATTCCCTTCAAATGACACATTGAGTGGTCCTCCCAACGTGGAAAGGTTGAAGCGGATGAAAGTCAATCTTTCCACGGTCTCCAGGTTCAGTCGAGAGTGGCGCAGCCTCAGGACATCTCCCATGTGGGAGAAGACACACTCACTCTGGACACTGGTGGGTGGAATGGACAAGAGGTCCAATGCCAGAGTCAAAAGAGCGGGCAAGATGTCTGCCTTTCTGGCCCAGTAGTGGAGTGGGTCCAAGGTGAGGGGTTGGAGGGGCTCAGACATGTACTCCCTCACCATGGTCAGAGTGGGGTCTGGTTCTCCTTGCCTCCACTGAGGAGGAGACTGCCATGGCTAGGGCAGAGGCCAGGTAGTTGGCTGCTGGTACGGAACCTGGTCTCTGGGTGTACACTCCTGCAGTAGAGGAGGAAGAGGACCCTTGCGAGGATTCCTCTTCTGGATCGCTCTGGCTTCCGTGCGCCCTCAGGAACGCCTGATTTGAGACAGCCCTGCAGACTTGACGGCATAGCTCCGTCTTCCAGGAGTTCAGGTCAGCAGGGCTCCCTGCCAAGGAACCCTTGACGCGAGGGTCGCACAGGCATGCCATCTGGTACACCTTTTCCCTCCTCAGTGGGCTAAGGTGGGTATCCACGCCGGTCAACAGCCTCTCTGCCAAGGCCCTGCTCTTTGGGAGAAGATCGGCTTCTTCCCAGATACTGGCCTCTAGGCGTTGGTGAAGGGCATGTATCAGGGGAGTACATGGCCAGATGCAGGGAGTGGAATCAGGAGACAGATATGTAGTCTCATGTGCTCCCAAACGCATCTGGTGGGGCCACTGTGAAATACAGGAAGCTGGACTAGATGGGCCTTTGGCCTGATCCAGCATGGCTCTTCTTATGTTCTTATGTTCTTATGTGGCCCAGACTGGTGTTGTATTTGCTGAGGACGTGGGTGGTCTCCTCAAAAGGCTGCAGGATACCCACCATCTGGGAGAGGGCGAGCCACTCAGTAGCACCAATGTCCAACACCCTCCCCTCAGGTAGGACGGGAGTGGTTGACATGATGTATTCCACCACTTGCCTCTGCTCCACAAGGCACTTGACCATTTCGTAGGTGGAGTTCCACCGGATGGTCACGTCCTGGATCAGGATGTGCTCTGGGCGGCCCATCTCCACCTGCTTCCCACGCATCATCCTGGATGCCTTGACACTACGTGAGAAGTGCCCAACTATTTTCCTGCACTTGTCCAGCAAGGCCTTGGTCTTCAGGGTCCCCTCACACCAGGAGTCCTTCGGTGCACCCAGCCCAATGGCATCGCCCACCACTAGATGTAGTTTGTGTGCTGCGCACACGATGCCCTGGAACCCTGCCCTTTCAACCGCGTTGATCATGTTATGTCCTGCGTCAGTGACCATGAATCCACGATTGACCTGCCCCTCGGTTGCCAATCCCCAATCTCTCAGTGCTGTCTTGAGGGCCTCAGAAATGTGGATGCCTTTGGCACTGTCCTCCATGCTTTGTGCCTGGAGAAGCACCACCCTGTACCCTCTTGGGGTGCTCCCTTGTGGCTCCCCCTGCAGCTGTTCTTGGGATGTCCTAGTGTCAAGGACCTCCTTGGGTTGCCACCAATGAGCTGTCAGAGAGAGTTATCCGTGGTGCCCACCGGTCCAGAGGTCGGAAGTGAAGTGGATCTTCCTTCCTCTGGCCGCCTGCAGCAGGGCCCGGACCATGTGCCTGATAGACTCAAAAAGGGAGGGAATCACCCGCCTGCTGAAGGTACGCTGGGATGGAGGCTCTTACTATGGAGCCACATGCTTCATCAGGTGCCTGAAGCCCGATGACTCCACAAAGGAGAGGGGCAACCCGTTCATGGCCACCATTTCACCAACCATATGAGTGGTGGTCTCCTGTGCCTTGGCCCTATTACGTTGGCTGACAAAACTCCCACACAGCAGCACCACTTCCTGCAGAGTGGCCTGCCTCTTCCCACTCTCAGTGGAGCTGCTTCCCCCCCCTCTTTCTCCCTGAGGAACCAGGGCCTGACATGGTCCCAGGCAGAGTCCCAGGGTGCCTTCGCATGAGGTGGCTATGCAACGCACTTGAGGAGAGGTGTTTGGGGTCATTCCCCCTATGCACGACCACCCTGCATTTCTTGCACACCGCAAGCCTCGAGTCTCCCAGGCTGTTCTCAAAATGCTCCCAGAGAGACCCATGAGGCTTATGGAACATACTGCCCCCTCTGGTACTGCCTGCCACTGCTGTGCTGTTGGTGGTGTGACTTGTGCCCTGCTGTGACAATTGACTGCTGCTGTCACTGGTGGTATTCTGGTCCTGGGTGGAAAGAGGGCTGCTCCTTCCATCACTGCCTGAACCCTGCCTTTCGTCTGATCCTGCCAACAGGTCTTCAGAATCTGGCAGATGCAGATGAACAGAGCTTTCTGATTCTGAGTACTCGTCGTCCTCCCGATACAAGGGGGGGTGAGAGTGTGAGACCTTGGCGATGGGGATCACATGCAGTCATCCATGCTTCCCTCAGTGACAGAAGATGGTCCAGTCACCAGAAACAGATTCAAAGTGATAAGGCGCGACACTCCATTTAAAACCCCCTTGAAGGAAAAAGCGATCGGAAGGGAAATATCTTGCACAACCACAACAAAGATGGGACCAACTTGGTCTTGCCAGGTCTCCTGTAAGAGAGAGTTCCAGAGTGTGGGCATGGTGATAGAGGAGCCAACGTGTCCCCACCAACCACCTTGTGAAGATAGTGGGACTGAGAAAAAGGCCCCTCCTGATGAACTTAACACCTGAGCAAGATCTTAAGAGAGTGGCAATCCTTGGAATAGCTCGTGTCCAAGTCGGTTTAGGGCTTTATAGGTTAGAACCAGCACTTTGAATTGTGCCTGGCAATGAATTAGCAGCCAGTGGAGCTCCTACAACAGGTGGGTCAGGGCCGGCGCATCCATTAAGGCGAACTAGGCAGTTGCCTAGGGTGCCAAAATGGACAGGGGGCTGCCCAGCCTGCTGCCCCGCCGCCCGTCCCCCCACCGCCCGCCGCCACCGCCGCCCCCCGCTGCTGCCGCTGCCTGATGCCCGCCACCATTGCCGCCCGCCCCCCCTGCCGCCTGACCCCAGCCACCATCGCCACCCCGCCCCCACCGCCCCCCCACCGCCCCCCCACCGCCACTGCCACCTGACCCCCCCTGCCGCTGCCTGATCCCTGCTGCCGCCACCGCCTGACCACCCCACCGCTGCCCTGCCCTCCCCCCGCCCCTCACCTAGGGTGTGAAAAACCCTAGTGCCGGCCCTGAGGTGGGTTATGTGATCCTTGTAATCAGCCACAGTTATCAGATGGACACAGTATTCTGTACCCTCTGAAGTTTCCAAGTACTCTCCAGTCAGTCCTATGTAGAACATGGTGCAGTAATCCAGCTGGGATGTAATTAAGGCATGTGTAATAAGTTCAGACCTGTCCAGGAACAGGCCTAGTGGACACTCAGGTTTGAACTCCTTTTAACTAGGGATGAGCACCTTACAAAAATGACACACTGTTTTTTTGTTTTGTAAGAAACCTTACAAAATGGAATGAAACAGCAAACAGCATGTCATCAAGAAATGAAACAAAACACAATTTTTGGTTTTGGAAATGTAACAATTCATCCTAGCCTCTTGATCCAGCCATCTTTAGAACAGGAGGTTTATTTTTAAACCGATTGATTTGTTTTCCTTTCTTCCCGTGGCTCAGTTGTTGAGATAGCTCATCTCCAGTTCTGATCTGCCTGAAGCTAGCAAGGACCTGAGCTGTTTCCTGCACTGGCTGTGTCTGCAAGTAGATTTAAACTGAAGGTTTCCCTTTCCTTTTTAAGTAGGTCTGTGGAGATTATTTTCTTAATATTTTCTTTGCTCCCCTCACTGCGGTGATCAGCTGTTGATCTGATCTCTCCAATCTCTTTTTTCAGCAGCTGCTATTAGGTTTCTTGCTTGTTTATTTTTTTGAAAGCAAATTGATTGGAAGGTTTGAGGGTCTTTGATTTAGGGCAGTGGGCTCCCTGTTGAATTAAAAAAAGGAAAGCTCCCCATTATTTATAGCCTTAAGAAGCATTTTGTTTCAATTCGTTTTGTGATTATAATTCCTTTTAAAAATCTGTTATTAAAGAAACAAAATGAAATGAAATGCTATTTTTCCATTTCATGCCCATTTCTATTTTTAACTATTCTTGAACCTATCCACGAAGCAAAGTATTATTACAGATGTGGGTAAATAATGCCAGGGGATGTTTTAGGGCATTTAGGTTTATCTTACACCATATTTTATGACAGTTAGGAATTCATCAGTCTGTAGACATGGGCACGGAGCGGCGAAATTCTCGTTTCCGTTTTCAGTTCTCGTTATCGTTACGTAACGGGTAACAGTAACGAGAATTACTCTGCTCCAGCTCAAACCTGAACCGAAAAAGATAAATTGGGTCTAATTTTTCGTTGTCGTTCATGGCATCGCGGCGATCGCGGGATGCCAAACAGCACAGAAAAAAAGTTAAAAAAAAAACAAATTCCCAGCCAAAAAAACAGGCGAAAATATGCCTGCCTCAGTGAGGGCACCTACCAGAGAGGGGTGGTTTCTGGGGGGGATCCCCGGCCTCCCCCCTCTCCTGTCCTGGGCTGCTGGTACCAGGCTGGGGGGGCATCCTCGTCGTCTCCATTTGCCATGCGGTGGGGGGGATCCAAAATGGCGACCACAATATTTATTTTTAAATCATGGTCCAAAAACCCACCAAACCACCACAGAAACATTTGAAAATTAGGTATTTTAAATGCCTGATTTTTTATAGTAGCAGCAGTGGGTTTTTCTTGCAATAAAACGTCTCCATTGATTTTATTTTATTTTATTTTTATTTTTATTTTTTTACACCTGCGCAATGATGGGCTGGCCATGGGATGGGACCATGCAATTTTTTTGACCCATTCCACCAATCGCATGGCCAGGTTTTGACTGAGACTTCTGGATGTGCCAGAGGGCATAAAAAGCCCACTAACCCGAACCCTAACCCTAACCCTAACCCATACGCCAGTACACTGTCCTTCTTAGTGGGTCAGAGGCACCCAGAGGTGCAGCCCACTAACCCACCCTAACCTTAACCGTAACCCTAAGCCTAGCCCTTACCCTAACCCCAACCCTAACCCAGATCCATACGCAAGTACACTTTCCTTCTTAGTGGGTCCCAGGCACCCAGAGAGGTGCCTCCCACAGCCCACTATCCCCTACCCCTATCCCATTCCCTAGCCTGTACGTCAGTACGCTAGTATGCTCCCCTTCTTAGTGAGTCAGAGGCACCCAGAGAGAGAGGTGTCTCTGCCACTTACCCCCCCACCCTAACATAATGTAAATAATGTATGGTACGCGGCGGCTTCACATTACGCTTCCCTTCCCTTCCCTTCTTAGTGGGTCAGATGTCAGAGGCACCCAGAGAGGTGCCTCCCAGAGCCCACTTACCCCAACCCCAACCCCAACGACAAACGACAAATGGAAACGACAAATTTTTGAAAATTTCCTCAACAAACGGAAACGACCCGAAACGGACCCGCCCCGACAAACGACAACTCGAAACGTCATTTTTTTCTGGTCGCGCCCACCTCTAGTAGACAAATTAAAGACAAAATTACATTTTTGTCCATGAAGTAAAATTTTTCTCATTTGGATGGAGAAGCAACCGTGCGATTGAGATAATTCCTCTAGATGGTCTCGTAGTGATCAGAGTGGAGGGCTTTCTATCTAGCCAAGTGGGCAAACAACCTTCATCAGAAAAGAGAGTCCCTGGCCTGGACCACCACATGCTCTGTTAACATTTGCAGCTGTGTTGGATGCCACTCAAAAATGGCAAAGTCACAGTGTATCTCTTCTTGTTTCCTAGGAAATACAGCAGTAGGAAGAGGAAAACTGTGATTCCAATGAAACACATTACCTCAGGAAATCTAGCTAAAATTGGCCCAATCAATTTTCAGGCTATATCTCTCAGAATACCCAGCCAGCATGGTCAGCATGAGAATGCCACAAGGGGATACTGGGAGTTTTCCTGAGCTCTGAAAGAACCTCTTGCTTTCTGGGAGGAAGAGAACCTGAATGGCAGGAAATGGAACAGAAGTGCTTGGTGTACCTTAGATGCACCTGAAAGTATAAGGGCAAGAATATAGGCAAGTCACTCAAAGAGGGATGGGAAGAGTAGCATATACTTTCTTAATTCTTCTATCCTTCCTGTTGTCATGTTTTCCCCCCAAGGTACTGTAGTGATACATCTTAGAAAAGGGGCAATTTTTTCTCTCCTTTGACAATACGTACGACACCTCCATTCGGTCTCAAACCCAATATTTTCTTTTATTTATTTACTTTAGCTCGTCAACCTCCTGCATTTGCAGAAGGCCTTCCTAAATGGAAGATAGAATTAGATATGAGATTAGCTGCCACAATGCATGAACTGCAGGGTAGTGTGATGCTTGGTGCATTGACTACTGTACAAGCGAATGAGAAAAGGACCCGTGAGAAGCATTGGTAGTTAGTTTCAGGATTCTGGGGGACAGAATTATGTCTTTTCCCTAAATAGAGCCTGTAGAGCTTGGGAAGACAGAAAAGATGTGGAAAAGGCACAGATTCTCTGGGTCTGGCGCTCTGTGGGAAAGACAGCTTAGTCCTGAGCACACCAGGGCTAACGTGCTCAGTTACTCCCCAGTTAGTTTGTTGCATAAATTTCTGGTCACATGATGGGCGGCCATTACCAAATCATTTTCCCAAACTGTGCTGTAACTCTGAAATATTTCCTCCTTGCCAGGAGGGTTGTTTTAGTTTGTACCAATGACGTGTCGAAACATTCCTTACCAGTATTGCTTGTGTGATTATCCCTATCAGTTCTTTCCCCTGGTCTACTTCACTTCCTCTAAAGTTGCCTTCTCCTTTTACCACCTCCTTTCCCAGCTCTTCCCCTTATGCCACCTTGGCAGTCTTCTGCCTGTCTGTCCAACTGCCTCCCCACCATCTTGCTTTGAACAGGGCAGCAGGCTGGGTTTGTTTTCGTTCCCACTTTGCCATACCAATTGGCCATGTGAAGGTGTGACGACACCTCCCTTTTAGACGTGTAATTGTGATGAAAACGTGAAGTGTAAAGAACCACGTTATTAATCTTCACAGGATCCTCTTGGTAATGCTGCCACCTTTTAAATCGACGCCTTATGTACTGGGACAGACTCAGATGTATAATATAAAAATAATAATGATGTTTATTGAGAAAATAAATAAATACAACAATGACTGAAGTTGGTATGTGTTGCCTTAAACATAAAATAGATTAAATCAAATCTTCAAGCCTCCCTGTCTTTAATAAACAGTAAATAGCAAAGCCCTCACACCTAACCTGCCTGCCTGAACTCCAACAGAGCTGTGCTCTCAACTCTCTACTCCCAGACCAGGCTCCACCCTTTTTATACCATACAATCCCCCTCCCTCCTGCTGGGATTGGCTGATAATTTACATATGTATTTCTCCTGAGTCCAGGGTGTTGTCATAGAAGGTACAGCCAGGCTGGCACAAGCAGTGGGGGTGGGATGGGAAGTGTTCCCCCCCCCAAGCAGACCTCTCGCTATGGACCTTCTTGCACCCCCCCCACCAGCCCTGATTCCATGGCTGTGCTTGGAAAGTTAACTTGGCAATTGTTTTCCAGAGGAAGGAGGTGCCTGACAGGAAGTGCTTCTGCTGCCGTAGGTGGTGCAACTGGAAGAAACTTTTGTCATGTACTATGTGGCATGGGAGGACACGGGGGACATTGTGTGCAAGGGAAAATAAATTGGTCCAACGGTTGTGGAGGCCATAATAGAGAAAATAAATCAATACAGTTAAAAGTAGGATGGGCACCAAACGGGAAAAATATGTTTCATTTTGTTCCATTTCACCCCTGCTGCGTTTTGTTTCATATTGCAAGTAACAAAAATTTAAAAAAAAATTCATTATTTATGAAACAAAGTGAAACAAAAATCCCCCATGGCATTTTGACAGCTCAATCCCAGCTGGAAGACAGGTGGTAGGAGGGAAGGCACAGCCAGGCAAAAGTAATTTCCATGCCGGACTGCTCCTTTCCCCCCTGTCAGCCCCTCCTCCCAGGGAGGTGTTTTGGACAGGGAGTGTTGTAGGCAGTGGGGCCAGCCCCGATTGCCCACAGCCCTTCCTGTCCAGAAAACCTCCCTGGAAGGAGGGGTAGCATGGGAGAAGGAAGGAGGCAGCGGTAAATTCAAACAGATTTTCAATTTACCGCTGCTTCCTTTTTTCTTCCTTGTGGTCCTGTAAGGGAGGACATTTGACTAATTATATATTTATAAATATATATGGCTGCTTCACTAACCACAGGTATGGACAAGCCCTCATGTATTCACCAACAATGTATTCTAAGCAATACATATATATATATAGCCACACTAGTGACACGAATAATGTAGTTATATTCACTTAAGCACTCCACGTATATATATATATATATACATATATGTATCACATACACATGTATCTACAGTTGTATTCTTGTAAACTTAGAATCTTTGGTCAAGCCTTTCCGGCTAGAATAGAGAAAGGAACTTCCGCTAAGTCAGCTAAGGCAATTATGAATTCAAGGATCCAATTAAGTTCCTAAGCTTTGAGGATCACACACTAGCAATTAACGTGTGTCCAAGGCGTACCAGGAGGCCTTATCTCAGCGTCTGGTGTTGTTAACTGTCAAAATGTCCAAGGACATAAGGATGATCCTACCCTCCCTGCCTGTGAGGGGAGGAGATCAAACGTACCAGTTAGAACTTCTAGGCAAGTGTCAGGAATACAAAATAAATGACCAAAGATGTCAATTAGTGTTTGATGCATGTAACAAATGTATATGACGTAAATTCGGATGGGCGGAGGGAAAAAGAGTGCTGGAAAAACCTTATAAAAATATCTCCTTTCGTTTTCTGGGTGGACTTCTCACCACCAAAAAGTGTGGAAGTGCCTTGATTGATCAATCAATAAATTCTCGTCTCCTGAGACTCAGACTTGGTCTTTTGCAGCCCATGAAGCGCAGGCACGCTGGCACGGGACCCTCATAAATTTAAATTCCTTACATTTCTGGTGGAGATGCCGGGGAAAGTGCCACTGCCCCAGCGCTCTTGGGAGTCTGACTTAAATCACAGTAAGAATTCATGCTGACCCTGGAACAAATCTAGTCCGGACCCTCTGATTTTGAGAGGAGACTTGTTCTATCAGCATTGGACACAATACTGTTATTTAAGGAGAAAACAAAGCCGGCAGAACAACGGAGGAACTGTAAGAGGACTGCGCAAAAGAAATCTGGTAAGAAGAGAAAACTAGTTGTGGGGTGGCGTGAGTTCGAATCTAACAGCTCTGTGGAGTGGAGAAGATTGCGGATTCTTATGAGTCGGCCCCGGGAGGGAGGAAGACGAGAAGAGACACTTGTGTGTGTCTCTAGCATCCCGCGGACCAGGGAGGACTCAGAGTTGAGAGACTCTGAGGGCCCCGAGGGTGGAGGAGAGCTCCTCTCGAATAACCCTAGTGTCCCCCTCCCCAAGTGTTTGAAGAATTAGAAGCAGAGCACTGCTCTGGCTTCCTCAGAGGATTTACTGATGTTTAAATATATATGTGGGTGTTAAGTTGAATTCTTTTTGGTAACCATAGGGAAGTGGCCATTCCCTGTGTCTTAAGCAGGGGCAAAGACTGGCAATCTTTGCCCCACAATACCAACGAAGTTCCGCCATCTTCGTTTGATTTTAGAGAAGTTAGAAAGATCTATTCTTAGGCAAGGGATCGCAGTTAACTGGGGAAACAGAAATGTGGGAGAGTTGTGTATGGTTGCTGAATCACATGTTGGCGTGTATGATGGGCATTTGATTGTTGAGGTGTGAGTCCGTTTGATGCTTGTGTGGGAGAAATCATAGGAACACAGTTAGACCTTTAAAGTAAACCTATGGGGATAAATTAGTGCAGTTTATGCACCCCCTTTTTGATGTGCGATGTGGTAACATTGGAATTCTGCCACCAGAAGTAATGATTTTGGTATTAAATGGAACATGAGTAAGCTTTAAGAAGAACCCCTCTAACTAGGATGAGGCAGGACTTTACCATCTCAAATTAAGATTCTAGCCCTCAGGGAGGACAGACCAATTATGACCTGCTAGCAAGAGGTGTGTGAATGTACAAGGACGTGCTTAGTTAATTAATATAAGAGACTAAAAACTCTGCCAACTAGGAGACCCCTCCAGCAATTTTGATAATACCAGGGGAATATGGGCAGTGAGAAAAATACTTTTGAATACTCAGGGATAAACAACATCCCGCATATTTTGTGACTGGCTGGTCACGCAACAAAATTTACCAGCTGAAGGGATGTTTTACAAGGAAGAAAAAATAGTAGAAGGAAGGCAGCAAGACAGAAGTGGGATGGATAGGTATGATGTTGAGGGAACGGGAGGAGAGCACGGAGCATTGAGGGGACAGGAAGTGCTAGATGGGGGATGCGTACCCCTAAATTGCCTTATTCAAGCATTCAGGAGGTACTTCCATCCCGCTACGCCAATGCCCAACTCCTTGGATATGGAAGCTTTAAACAGAACTAAGGGTTGCTATGCACCACATGAGGAGACAGGTAGGGACGTTATTTCTGAACTATTAATAGTCAAAAGCAGGGAAATCAAATCTTAGTATCAACTGTTGTGTGTGCTTGATGTGTAATTAATTGAGTGTGAGTCCGTTTGGTATGCGGGGGAATTTATGAGCATACTACTAAACCTTTAACAAAAGGTAGATGGGCATAACTTAATTCAGCTTCTGTGCCCTTTGTTAAGGAACCCTGTGGCAAGATTGGCACATTGCCATAAGGAGACCTGATTTTGATATTGAATGCAACAAATGTAAATTTCAAGAAAGTCCCCTCTGACAAAGGCAGGACTTTAACATCCCAAAGATTAAGTTTCTAGCCCTCAAAAAAGGGGAGGGTGGCAAGCCACGTATTGCCTGTTAATATGTCCAGAGGCAGTAAAAATCACCCAAAATGAGAAGACCCCAATTTTATAAACCAGGGAAGTATAGACACTGCAAGAAGATATTTTTGAATACTCAAGCCGCATGTTTTGTATAACTTAGCCTGGCTTGTTACACAATATAATTCACCACCTATAGGGACATTTTAAGAAGAAATCATCACAGGGCGTTTGAGAAATACGTTTTTTTTTTTTTTTGCGCGGCCGGTCCCATGGGTGAAATGAACATCCACCCCTTTTCAGACCGACTATGTGCTCTGAAAAGACAGCTAGCATTTTTGTACTCATAGCCCAGCGAGCTAGGAATTAAAAAACCAAGTGATAACATCATTCCTTAAGATTTTGCACCTAAAAGGCTTAGGGCAGCCTTTCCCCCCTCCCCTTGCAAGTAAGCCCTGGCTGGAACCATAAGACAATTTAATTTGGAACAAGGAGATTCTTAGGAGCAACTGAAAATAGAATTCCCTCCCATCTCCTACCTAGATCAGGGCCTTGGAGATGCCATTAGAACGGGAGAGGAAAGGAGAGAAAGAGAGAAGAGAGAAGGAGAGAGAGAGAGAGAGAGAGAGAGAGAGAGAGAGAGAGAGAGAGAGAGAGAGAGAGAGAGAGAGAGAGAGAGAGAGAGAGAGAGAGAGAGAGAGAGAGAGAGAGAGAGAGAGAGAGAGAGAGAGAGAAAAGAAATAGTTAAAGGAAACGAGGTAGAAGGAAAGTGTAAGTCAGGGACGAGAATGGGCAGGGTTCATGATGGGCAGACTGAGGCAGCAACCCACAGAACGCTCCGGCAATTGAGAAGCAGAGGCTCTATTTGTATCCCATTACATTATTTAATCCAAGCTTTTAGACAGTTCCTATTTCCCCAACAAAATTTGTCTAAATCTCTGAATATGGAATCTTTATCCAAATCCCTTGTAGTACGTCAGCTCCATGAGGAAAACGAAGGGCCTGAGACTTCTGTGCTGGAAGTGGTCCAAAGCAGGGACTCCCCTTCCTCTTTTTAAAGCAGCTGCTAACAGGTTTTTGAGAGCAGGACAAGGTTTTTTTTTTTTATTTAGAATACGAAGGGGTTCTTAAAAGCCGCCAAAAGGTAAAAATAACATAAAATAAAATCATTTTTCTTGTTCTCACACTCTGGCTGGAAACGCCTGTGACATTTTTTTAAGGCGTATCAATAACGCTGGGTCTCACACTCTGGCTCTTGTTTCTTTGTACGAGAGCCATGCATCCCAAATTAGGCTTAAGTAGATAACTTCACAAACCACAGGGATAATAGGTTGCCTTAATTAGTTTAGTGCCCTTTTTCACCTAATTACAGGGTAATTGAAGGGGCTCACCTTCCTGCCTCAGGCTGTGTAATGCAGCCTGCGGGGAGAATTCAAAAGTCCATTGCCCCGCCTTCCTTTTTCTGCCTTCACCCCCCTCCTTCCCCTTCACAAAGTTGACCTCATCCCTCTTCCCTCAGGAATTTCAAGCATGCTGGCAACCAGCCTGATTTTTTTTTACACCTCTTTCACATCCTATATTCCTAAAAATCTCGAGCAGACGTTCTCCTTTTTGACTTAATAATGCTCACCTAGCCTTATTTCCGTCTGAGTTTTTTTTTAACCCTTTCCTTTCCAAGTAGGACACCTGCTGGAAATAGACTCTTAGTTACTTGATAGCTATTAAACTACTATCAGCCTTTTTCCTCTCTTTCTATCTATGTGTGGTCAAGCAGTTTGTGCCATGGCATGTGTCACTCCAAACCAGCCAGCAGAGACACTAGGAGAGGGCTTCCTGCCTTTTTTTCCCCCCCCTCTTTTTCTCTCTATTGTTTTGTGGGGGGAATGGGGGCTTTTGCAAGCACCTGACTTTTACTTTGAGGTGAGGCTGACAGGCCAGCAACTTCACCCTTTTTATATCCTTTGCGCCAGCATAGAGAACTAGCTGTTTTTGAACCTGGTGACATCGTCACTATTTTTAAACCCATGGCAGATGCCAACATGTGTGAGGCTGTGTACTCGTGGGTGTTTGCATGTATTTTTTTTCTTGAGTGACGAACCAGAAGAGCTCGTCTTGCCTCGCACACACACACACACCAGCCCCCGACACGCACTAGGACAGATTGGCGCCTTTGCAGCCTTGCAGAGAGACACTAATTCTTTTACCATTTTTTTCTCTCTCTGTCTGCGTGTGTGTGTGTGTATAGTATGGGCCATGGCTTCTATAAATCCTAACCAGCAACCAGAAGAGGGCCACCCTGCCCGACCCACCACACAGCCCCGACGTGCACCTCCGATTGCTGGACGTGGGGGGGCGTAATATTTTACGTATTTTAAGGCCAATTCATTGCACGACTCGCCGTGTTGTAATTCTGGGGCACAGTTTTATTTTCTGGGCGTTTAGATTTGCCCGGATGTCGGCGTGGGGCGTGAATTTATGCCTTGGCCGCCCCCTTCAAGTGCTTTGGAAAGGGATCAGGGGAATGTCCTGGGATTCGTTCTTCGAAACCGCGACCCTTATGGCTCGCGAATGTGAAATTGATATTTTGCTCATCCATTTGGGAGGCAATGATCTGGCCACGGTGAGAGGTCCAGCCCTGACTCGCCGCATCATAGCTGACTTGCGGACTTTTAAGCAACTTTACCCACATACAAAAATCATTTGGTCCTTCATACTCCCTAGGCTCATATGGAGAGGGGCATCTAATCCCCTCAAGATTGAAAGGGCTAGGAAACATTTAAATCAAAAAGTTGCTGCATTTTTACGTCGGCATTCTGGCTATGTGATTACTCATCCAGCTTTGACACTCCCTCCGCCTGACTTATTCAGGAGGGACGGTGTTCATCTCACGGATGCCGGATTACATATCTTTCTGCACGATTTCCAAATGGGAATTCGCCGTGCCCTTGGGGACTTGGTAGTAATATGAATGTGGTGCCTGCTCCTATTTTTCCCCAATCCTGTATCAGCCGTACTTTTCCGAGACTATACCACGCCACATTCCAAGCCCATCTCCCCTGGCGCATTTTGCTTCATGCTCAGAGATCACTTTGCGACCCTGGGACATTTTTGCCTGTTCCATTTTTGATTGTCCCCATGTAGCAGAGCTATTTGACTTTGGGGCTGAGATCTATCTCAGGTGCCTGTTTGGGAACGCCTGAGCCCCTCGCTTGTGAGATCCTGCGAGATCATCTTGCAAGCACTCATCATACACTGCCGACTACAGATGCGTCCTCACCATAAACTGTGGCTTCCCCCATTCACAGACTGGTTCTACAAAAACGGAAGCCTTATCCTACCTTTTGCAACATTTTTTTTTTCTCTTCTTCCTGTTTTTAAGACTGTCAGATAGACTGTGCCACCCTGCCTTGCAGCACAAAGACAGCTGCGGGGGCATTTCGTGTGTGTTTGTGTTCTGTGTTTGTCTGTGGTCGTGTGTCTGTTCTTCCCTTACCCAGGTACATCCTGGAGGTCGGGTTTTGCTCTGGGAAAACGCCCACCCGTTCTTTATTTTTGGATCACGGAGTCGGTCGGGTTTGGAAAGCTGACGCCGCCGGTCGTAGATGCTCAGATGGGGACCCTCCTGCCCTCCATTCTGTCATCCCTCCTGGACCTCCCCTCCCCGCCTTTGATGCCTTTGATGATGCCATCTTCGTGATGACTTCGCTCCGCGGGTTCGATCGATGTGGGCTCCAGGATCCAGTGATGTCAGCCTTTTTCACCCAGCCTGACCCGCACCCGCGACCGAGAGGGAGTGAGGCCTGACCGGTGACGCCTTCTGCCCTCTGCTGTAGATTGCCCCTATGCCTTAGATGACTTCACCCTGGACGGCGGGCGACAACATGAACCTGACCTGTGGTCACCGCATCCTTGCTCATCCTTCCCCAGATGACAGCGTGCGTTTGATACTTCGGAGGGTCCCAAAGCAGCCTGCGGATTCACTTTCAACTCAGGTTGACAGATTAAAATCCTGTCTTCCTGTCTCTCATTTCCTTCTTTTCTTTTCTTTTCTGTTTGTTTATGGGGGGAGAGAGTGGGTCTGAAACAGCCACTGACTCTTGTTTTGGATTGCGGCCAACAGACTTCACGTCTGCAATTTAACCCCTTTTTCACCGGGACAGAGACTTGGGGTTTAAATACTGCTTTCAGACCTTCATTGATGCCTGTGCGCGTGCCCTGGATCACCATGAACTTGTGTTGCCACACACGCACACACCAGCCTCCCAGCATCCGACAAGTGAGCGCTTATTTTTTTTTTCTCCTGCGTACGGTAGGCTCCAGAGCAACTTCACATATTTACATTACCCTGGGCTCTATTATGATAGTGTTTATTGTCTATTATTGATAGTCACTGTGAAAACTCTTACTGAAGTGCTTCTCTGGATGTGCCTTTTTATGTAATGATCATGCTTGGCCACTGAAAATGCTTTTTACTCACAAAGCATTGAGTGCCAGAGATTATGACTTGCCTTTCTATGCAATTTGTATTGAATGAGAGACATTTTGGTGCCCATGGGTGTTCACGAGCCTTTCTACCAAAGAAAAAAGTGGCTTTATGAAGTAGCTATATCTACATTATTTTCTTCACCAAAGACACTGATGAACTAATCTTGGCCCCATGTTTACGGGGCAGATTTTTGTGTGTAAACTATCAGCCACAGAGACATTTCTGACCGGATTTCAACGGCTCATTCATGACTTTACCATGAGAAATGTATGGCGCAAGGTGGGTTTTTCTAAGCACCATCTAGATGTGTCTTATGCCTTTTTCAGCCTTCATGATATGTATATTACCTTTATTTAGTATCATTGCAAATGTCTATCAATTGAGAATGCACACACAACTGGGTGATTCTGCACAGCCTGCTATTATCTGAGTTTGAATGCACACCACACACACCTAAATAAGGTTGGAAAAAACCTGGCAAAGTAGCCTGGCCCACATATTTCCTTGGTGGGCTAAGAAGGGCATATTTTCCTTATAAGTATTTGGTTTGCAAAATGAACCTACAGTGTGGTGCTTTGTTAGAATTCAGGGTTCTCAGCCTGACTACCAAACACACAAACACGATATCTCACATGTGCACTGCTGTGGCAGGCAAATTAATTTGGGTTTCATGATTGTCCTAAAATAAGGTAATGAACAAATCTGCTGTTTAAAGCATGTTTAATTATCGCTTTGGGACGGGGATCATGATATCCAAGTCTATCACAATATTATCAAAAATTCTTATGCCAGCCCCCTTCAAAAGTTGAGAATTTGGGATCTTTGAGAAGTGTACAACATGGCCTGGGGGGTCACCTTATACTGCTGTGACCACGATGCATTTCTCCAACAGGGGAAACTTAAATGCTGTGGTCCATGGAACATATCCATCCATTGCAGTCTGTGGGTCCGACCAGGGGGGAGTCTTCTTACATCCCAAGCATGGCAACACTTCATCTGTTAACTTAACATTTTACTCTAGAAAGTGCCCTAGTGAATTAAGGGGTATTCCCTTGGCCTTCACCTATTTGATGCGTCCCCCTGACTTGAGACGCCACAAATCATTTTATGATAATTCATTTTCTTGAACTGTGCCTATAAGCCCCTTGGGGAAAAAGGACTGAGAATGTTTTTCTGACTGCCCTGCCTAAATTTTTGTCAGGAAAATAGAAAGTCCTTCCATGAGCCATGAAGACCATCTCACCCCAGGAATGACATAGGGGGGGCTCACGCAATGTTCACACTTTTGTACATATACCTTTGATATGTTTTGTTCGTCCCTTACAAGTCCATAACGTTTTCTGGGAAATTTACTGGCATAAATTTCCAGAAATCCGTTCAGGGCCGAGTGTAAGGGAGGACATTTGACTAATTATATATTTATAAATATATATGGCTGCTTCACTAACCACAGGTATGGACAAGCCCTCATGTATTCACCAACAATGTATTCTAAGCAATACATATATATATATAGCCACACTAGTGACACGAATAATGTAGTTATATTCACTTAAGCACTCCACGTATATATATATATATATACATATATGTATCACATACACATGTATCTACAGTTGTATTCTTGTAAACTTAGAATCTTTGGTCAAGCCTTTCCGGCTAGAATAGAGAAAGGAACTTCCGCTAAGTCAGCTAAGGCAATTATGAATTCAAGGATCCAATTAAGTTCCTAAGCTTTGAGGATCACACACTAGCAATTAACGTGTGTCCAAGGCATACCAGGGAGGCCTTATCTCAGCGTCTGGTGTTCGTAACTGTCAAAATGTCCAAGGACATAAGGATGATCCTACCCTCCCTGCCTGTGAGGGGAGGAGATCAAACGTACCAGTTAGAACTTCTAGGCAAGTGTCAGGAATACAAAATAAATGACCAAAGATGTCAATTAGTGTTTGATGCATGTAACAAATGTATATGACGTAAATTCGGATGGGCGGAGGGAAAAAGAGTGCTGGAAAAACCTTATAAAAATATCTCCTTTCGTTTTCTGGGTGGACTTCTCACCACCAAAAAGTGTGGAAGTGCCTTGATTGATCAATCAATAAATTCTCGTCTCCTGAGACTCAGACTTGGTCTTTTGCAGCCCATGAAGCGCAGGCACGCTGGCACGGGACCCTCATAAATTTAAATTCCTTACAGTCCCTGCCTACCAGCTGGGACTTTTTGACTGGTTGGGGTTTGGAGAGGGGATGTGCCCCTCCACCCACACACCCACACCCATCAAAAAGCCCCACCCGGTATGCGGGGGAGGGGTGTAAGGCAGAAGAGAACAGGGTTTTTCCCTCGTTGCACTGTTTTGACTTTCACCCCCATCCCATCAATGATCTGATATCTTACTCTTGCTTCTGGAGATTTGAGCTTCTGATAAAATGAAAGAACTATATTGTTTGAAACACCCTTTTGTCATCCATCCCTCTAAAACTCATTATTAAACCTTCCACTTGTCTTGTGTCTTCATGGACATGTCTTGTGTGCAAACAAGGAAAATCTTGTGAAAAACGGTCTCACCCTGGAGGTTAGTGGACCCAACTGAGGGGACATCCAAAACACTGCTAGACGAACACCCTTGACAATGACATGAAGCTGTCCTGGATTCACCCAGACCCAGCCCGTAACCGTGCAAAGTGGAGGGGAAAAACCAAAAACAGAATAGAGTACCCTGCCATCAAGTGGGAAAGAAGCTCAGAAGATACTTCCCACTTCTTCCCCCTTAATCTTACCTTCTCCCTCCTTCTTTCATTTAGTTTTATTAGGTTTGACCAGAAGGGATTTAGAATAAATTTTCTCTTTCAGTTTCTGTAGATGAAAGACTGTGCCTGTGCTGGCTGGAAGCAGAATGTGTTACATGCCATCAATTTACATCCAACTTATGTTGACACTAATGAGGTTTTCAAGGTAAGTAAGGTATTTAAGGACTTGTTTTACCATTACTATCCCCAGTCAGTTTCCTGGAGTAGAAACTAGCAAACCATGCCAGTATTCCTGCCAATAAAAACTCCATGGACATGGGGTCACGAAGAGTCAGTCACAACTGTAAGGACACAACACACACATACCTCCTGGCTCCTAGTCTATCATTCCATCCATTACGTCACACTTGAGATCTCCAAGAAACATGGACATTCTCATAGTAGAAAAGCAGGAGACTAAATTCAAATAATATGTATTGAATATTATAGCTGTAGCACCTAGCTTGAATGATTTGAGGACATTTTGTCTCTTTTTCTAACATTTTTATATTGTGCTGCTCCAACAGGTTACCCAATCCTGTTTGGGGATATTGCTTGGAGGTCAAACAGCAGTTTCCTATGTGAAAGATCAGAATAAGAAACAAGAAATGACACTGGATGCCTCAATAATGTTCATGGCTCTGGGTGGAATTAAATTCCCCAACCAACATCATAATCTAATAGCTGTTGTGAGTTTTTCAGGCTGTTTGGTTGTATTCTGGAAGCTTTTCTTCTTGACGTTTCGCCAGACTCTGTGGTTGGCATCTTCAGGGGGCAAGGAGCTCAGGGAATCTAACTTGACATGTTTTTCCCTTTTTGCCTTCAAAGATCAACTCCCAAATAAAATACAGAGCATTAACCTTTGTTATTTAACTGCAATTTGGAGATATAGTTGTATATAATTTACTATTCCAATGCCCAAAATGTTTAATATTTAGAATAAGCTCATTGTGCATGGTTTTCCTCCTCCCTACTCTATCTTCACAATAAATCTGGCTTGACAGCCTTCCAGAAGAGCTGTGTGTTTTTGAACTTGAGTTCTTTTTAGGCAACAACAGCCTTGGCTCTTCAATAGCTACAACATTTAAAAAAATTTTTTTATTTATTTTCTATACTAAACAGAACAAATATGTTGCATATCTGTCAATCACAATTTTTCCTACAACATTTGTTGTTTGTGCTTCTTACTAAACTAATGCAGATCATATTGTTTCACTGGAGAAAGAGACATACAAAAATCCATCTTGATTGGCTATACCCAATTGGGGAATGACATAAAAGAGAATTCCATGAGGGTTTTTTTCATGTTAAAGGTGCATGAGAGTGCACTGGGGGTCAAGATGGCTAAACATGAGCCTCCCCAATGAGCAGAGAAGCACAGTGAGTGCACTCAGGCAACAGTGTGCAGCTGGGAAATCCTTCACTTCCAGAAGCATTGCACTGGAACAGCAGTGAACCTGCTCACTTTATTGATACCAACCATTTAAATGGGGCTGCCTAAATGCCCTGAGCACATCCAATCTCACCTGATTTCAGAAGCTAAGCAGGGTTGGCCCTGGTTATTACTTGGATGGGAGACCACCAGTGAATACCAGGTGTTGTAGGCTGAAGTCAAGGGAAAGTTTCTTCGCACATTTCAAGCTGTGACTGGTTTGGGTCAAAAACAGTCGTATCATCTTGACATTTTAATTGTTTTTTTGATTTCACCTATATTTCATGCGTATCCATGATTTTGATCATGCAATGCTACGATACAAATGAATAATGAAAAAGACTGGCCGATTATTTAACTGGTGGTGGACTATGTTGTTCTATGCAAGGACTGGAATACATACATACATGCTCCAAGCTCTACTTTATCATACTGGGAGCTTTATTGGTCCTCCTTTTTTGGGGGGGGGGAGGGAGCTCTATACAAGTATATCAAAGGGAACACATACACAGCTAATATGGAACATGGCCAACATGTACATCGGCAGTGGAAGAGGAAGGCTATTTGGTTTGACCATGATCCACTCTTATATAGACTTGAGAAGCCCCTGTTGGGAGACATGATGATCATGACAATGATCATGACTGCAATTACAATTGTTACATATTTATCTTTCCTCCAATGAGACCAAGGCCCCAGTGGGGACCTGAACCACAGTCACCCAAGGCAGGCAACGAACTGTTTTGTGAGGGACTCCAAGAAAATGGCTGGAAATGCAAGGGATAGTCAGTGCTGCCAAAATGTTCTCAAAAGCTACCAGAACTATAAGCGTCATATGAAGAAGCGGTGGAAACAAAAAGGATGGGGAATTTTGACTGGAAGGTGTTAGCCACTTTTATTTTCCCCCTCTAAACTCTTCATATCTGGGAGGCTGAGAACATTTTCTCAGTCTTCTGCCAAGGCCTCTCAAGTACTGTCAAAGAAAATATTCTTTGTGCAAGAGATTAAGCCACCCAGATGTAGATGTGCTTGATTTCTCACTCGCTGTCATCTTTTGACATTCCTTATTCACACATTTGAATGCAACGTTTTCTATCCAACTTGGCCACTTTTATAAATGTCACTGTTGGCATTTAATGCACATCACAGTCTGAGCAAACATCCAGACCTCAATCAGCCTAGTTTGCATTCCCTGTTTCAACACAAATAAATACATTTTAAAATGGCATTGTCTGCAACTCAGTCACAAAGTCAGGACCAAAGGTCCCATGGGAAATATCTAAGCAGATGATTTACCACCATCATGCAAGGTATAAAACCATTAAATCCATTATATAGACCACACCATAGGACAGCCTTTCAGTTTAGTGTGTTAGCTCAGTTTAATCCAATCTGCTTAATTTGAGGATTATATTTGAGAAATCCTGATCAGCTGTGGCAATTTTTGATCACTATCAAGTTATTATCTTGTGTTTTCAAGAGGAGCTCAATCTGCAAATATATTAGCAGAGTGACAAAACAATGTCTGCAGATTCCTACAAATTAGGTTATAATTTAAGGATTTTTATGATTACCAAAGCGACCCTACAGCCTCTATTCCCTCCAAGCGATTTAAATTTTATTTTCAAATAAAAAAGATAATTATGTCCTGAGATAGACACAGTTCCTTCAAATAAGAATCCCAAAACTTTGTAGAATCTGTGAAGAACAAGAATGTACACTTTGCCAAAGGGATGAATGGTGAAGAGTTTCTCCCATCAGGAAAATACTCTGTCTGGACTATTGGAAATCACTTAATAGACTTCAAAGAAAAGTAGGAAGAACAAAGAATGATAAAGTAAAATGGGCTGTTTGGATACAGGACAAATTTTATCTGACTGTAGAAAAAAAAATCAACCAATGCAGCACTTATGTGCATGCAAGTATGCCTCACCACATGTACAAAATAATATCTATCAAATGGCTGAGATAAAACTAATGAAGTAGCCTGCTTCTGTTAAAAATAATGTAATTATCTTATTATTTTAATTTTATTTTAATTTTAACTCTATTTCATATGCACCCATAACTTTAAATTGTGCATTGCTTTGAGATGAATGGATGGATCAACGGATGGATCAATCAAACGACTGATTGATTGATAATCAATTTATCAATCAGTCAGTCAGTCAACCAAAAGAGTCAGACAAGAGTAGATTTCATCTCCCTATCTGTTCAAACTATGCAGAGAACTTAACATGCAGAAAGCTGGGCTTGGTTCAGAAGGAGGCGGAGTAAAAAATTGGTGGAAGAAGCATCAATAATTTAAGATATGCAAATGACTCTCTCTTACTGGTAGAAAGCAGCAATGGCTTGAAACAACATCTGATGAAAGAGAGAGGGCTAAAGCAGGGTGGCCGAAGATCATTAAGAAGGAAAAATCATGACTATAGAAGAACTGCATAACTTTAATGTTGACAATAAAGAAATTGTTAAGGATTTTGCATGCCTTTGTTCAGTCATCAATTCAGATGGAGAAATCAGAAGACTTGAACATACAGCAATGAAGGGATTAGAAAAGATCTTCAAGAGGAAGGATGTGTCATTGAAGACCAAGCTCATTTCCTGATAACTAGGTACACGTATGAAAGCTGAACACTAAAATAAATAAATAAATAAATAAATAAATAAATAAATAAATAAACACCTGACAGCAAGAAAATTGATTTATTTGAAGTATAGTGCTGGAGATACTGTGAACTGACAGAAAGATGAATCAACTGGTCCTAGAACAAGTCCAGCCTGAACTATCTCTGGAGGAAAAAAATGTGAAACTGAGGGTATCCCACTGTGGACACTTCATGAGAAGGCAATGTTATCTAGAAAAGGCAACAATACTGGGAAAGTTAGAAGGGAGTAGGAAAAGAAGGACCCCAAATATGAGCTGTATGGACTCCCTAAAGGAAGCCACGCCTGTGAGTCTACTGCAGACAGGACATTCTGGAGATCACTCATTCATAAGGTTGCCATAAGTCAGAGGCAGCTTGATGGCATATCCAAAACAATAACAGTTGTGGGTCACTCCAATGAAACTCCTGCAATGAAGAATTCTGGAATTTGTAGCCCAAAAATTCCAAATGACTTATTCCTGGTGAGATACAGGCAGTCCTGAATGCTGTGCATTATGGGAAGTTGGTCCATAGAATGCCTGTTTATTAAGAAATATTAAATTTAATGTATTTTGAATAGTATAAGAAATACCTGGATGCAATCCAAAGAAAGCATGGCACAGTTTAATGTGGTGCTTTCTGTTATAATTGAACAGAACCATTATCTCCAATAGTTCTCAAATAATTGTGATATGAAATCACAAACTTATTATCATAAGAATCATTTTTATTTTATTTTTTGCATAAGACAAAGTATTTTTTTTAGAATATATCTGTGAAGATTCTCAGCCATCCAGGTGAGTTTATCTGGAAGCTGAGTCATGGCAACCAGACTTCTTTTCTTGACAGAATGAAACATTTTGCTGCTCATCTTAACAGCTTCCTCAGTTTGAGGAAAGCCAGCTGTGAGTCCTCCATTTAATAGTTCACTTTGACCTCATGTGACCCTGGTCTTAAATAGGCTTATAAAATGGACTATGGCCTGAATAGGCTCGTTAGATGGGCAATAGTCTCAATAGGCTCATTAGGTGGACAATGGCCTAAGGTACTGTGAAAGTCCCACCTTTAACCTTCCCAACACCCATAAAGTATGAGTCATTAGCCATGGCCTGGCAGGTGTAGGTGTGAGGTATTTTAGAATCCTATCTGAGTTTAAGGGTAGAACAAAGGATGGGGATTCATACATGATTGCTGCTCACAAGTGCCCCCAAGCTCTTGGAAACATACTAGACCAGTGGTTCTCAACCTTTTGGTCCCCAGATGTTCCTGGACTGCAACTCCTAGAAGCCTCCACCACTCGCTGTGCTGGAAGGGGTTTCTGGGAGCTGCAGTCCATGAACATCTGGGAACCCACAGGTTGAGAACCACTGTGCTAGATCTTTGTGCGTTCAATCTGAATAAATATCTGAAGAGGACTTCATAACCGTGTTGCGCTGAATATGTTTACAGAGTTCCATTGATTGGGAATCTATCCTTTTATAGGCTCAACTCTGGAATTGATCTCTCTCAAATTGTTACTTATCTGCAGCTTGAATTGTCAAACCTCACCATTAATAAAACCATACCAAAAGGTGCATACAAGTGTAGACTCAAAATGTGTCAGGACACAATACAATGTATTGTATCAAATACAGTATAGGGAAAATCCCACCATAATGTCAGACTGCAACAAGTCCCTTTAGGTGCAGCTTGAAGACATGTATTGAACCATGCAGAAGTGTCTTCTGCAGAAGGAAGGAAATTGAAATGAATGACAAATTACCCCCAACAAAAGCCTATCTTTCCTGCAGAAACATCAGCCTTAAAAGCAAACAGCTGTTTTTTACATTCTGTGCTGGAAATCCTGCCCTCCACAAATTTGTGCAATGTTCAGACATGGTCTCTTGGCTGCTTGTACTCATTCCCATCTGCTGAAGTGGCATTTTGCCCAGGTATAAAGTGGTGTGAAAATATCACTAGGACACAGGTGTCATAGCAGTAGGTGAAGCCCCCCCCTCCAATAGTCTCCATCTGTCTCCAAGCAGTTTCAGAGAGTGCTTGTATTAGGGGGTGGGGTACTTCCTCCCCATGGCTGCAAACGGTGTCAGCTGTGAAACCTCATCTGTATGGGGGAGCTGCTGCAGAAGGTGTAATTAATTCAAGGAGCTCAATAGACAGTAAGTACAGCAGTGGATGAGGCCAACAGTGCCTTGAACTGCCTGGTTCTTCCAACTGGCCTGGTATCAACTAGCAGCTTTGCTGTGTGTCTGCCGTTGGGAAGGCAATGCTCACTGGAGAAGTGGTACCTGCTGCTCAATCCAGTCTCTGTTTAGGTGCTTTCCAGTGGTGATGAAGAAGCAGCACCACAGGGGTTAGTCCAATTTGTCTGGACAAGTGCTGGAAATGTTGACTGTAAATGCAAGTAGATAAATAGGTACTGCAGTAAAAAGCAGGAAGGTAAACAGTGTTCCATTTGCAGAAATGCATTCAGCCATGCCATCCACATGGCCATGGACTTGCACAACACTGGCTCTTTGGCTTGGAATCAGAGATGAGCACCACTCCTAGAGTGAGACAAGACTAGCACACATGTGCAGGGGAAACCTTTATCTTTTTAGATTTATCTGCCCTGATTATTTGTTTTCTGCAAATAGGAGAATCATTCTTTCTCCCATTCATAGGGAGATGGTCCAATATCTCATTGATGACTGCAACAGTTCTCCCCCCCCCCCCACTTCTCATGTCTGCTGTCTGAAAGTCAGCTTCAGGGAATCTCCTAGCTCTCTAGAGCTGGTCTCAGGAGCATACAAGAGCTGCAGTAGGAAATTGGAAATGCCCCCATCCAATTTCATGGGATTATGCCATTTCTCCAAAGGAATTCCCCAAGGAGTCATTAGGTCAGTAGGAGAATTGTATGTATGTATGTATGTATGTATGTATGTATGTATGTATGTATGTATGTATGTATGTATGTATGTATGTATGTATGTATGTATGTATGTACTGGATGGAGGGACAGATGGAGGGACAGATGGATGGATAGAAGGACAGATGGATGGAGGGACTGAAAAAAGAAGAAAGAGATGGCATTGGAGCATAGTAACTATGCTTGGCATACGTTTATGTTCAACATTTCTCTTTGGGCAAGTACTACTTACACTTCGGAAATTTTCAGTCCAGCTTCTATCCTGAAATGAATATTGACAGCATTTTGCTAAAGCAATAATGAAATATCTGTCTCAAGTGAACATTAAGGATAAAATAAAGAACTGAAGTGATGATGCAGTGGAGAAGCAGTTTTGACCCAGATGCTCCCTTATGAAATGCCTGGTCCAAAATGTAGGTCGAGTTGAACTATCCATCTGAGTTTGTAATTTGAAGTTTTGGTTCTGATCTACAAACCCAGATTATCGGGGAAAGGATACACTTATCTCTTTATATTTAAAGCACCAGGAGAGTCTTTATTCCCTTTTCTTCAGCATCAGAAACATGTTTGGTGTGGCCTTTCTTCACTGCTGTGGCTGATTTTATGAAAGCAAGTAAAAACACATCATTTTAGACTGCCATATGATGTCTAACTTGCTCTGCTTTACTGTTTTTAATCTGCTGATTTTAATAATTAATTATTGTAATATTAATAAAATGTTTTAATATGTTAGAATAATTTCTGTGATTTTTACAGTAGGGTGGTTTATGTGATTTTATGATATTTTTAAAGCTGAAAGTGGTTATATTAGTTTTTATTCTTAAATTTGTAAACCACCTTGAGCTTTTAATGAAAAAGTGGAGTATAAATTATTTATATTTAAATAAAACAAACAAACAAACTCTGCTGTGGCTTTGGGAGATTTGTCGAGCTGCCAACCAACAAGCGTATCCCTTTTTGTTCAGATAGTTCTTTGGTCTCATAAGTTGACTTGTTCTGCATGTTACTGAATTGTTTCTTTAATTGTTTCTGAATTGTTTATTTAAGGTGGGAGGGGTTGGCCTCTCCCAGCTCTGTCCTCAAGGATACCAGGTTCTGCAGCAGCCTCGATCGCAGAGGCGGGGAGGGGGAGTCGCACTGGTCTTTCGTGAGTCCATCTCCCTTACCAAGCGCCCAGTTCAGCAGTTCGTCAGGTTCGAGTGTCTGCATGTGGTGTTGAGTGGACCAGACAGGATAGGGATTCTGCTGGTGTACCGCTTGCCCTACAACCCAACAGTCTCCCTACCTGAGCTGACATCAGCGGTCTCGGCAGTGGCATTGGAGTCCCCCCGCCTCTTAGTGCTGGGGGACTTCAGTGTTCATGCTGAGGCCCCTGAGTCTGGTTCAGCTCAGGACTTCATGGCTGCCATGACAACCATGGGCCTGTCCCAGAAGATCTTGGCCCCAACACATGCAGCAGGACATGTATTGGACCTGGTGTTTATAACTGAACAAGAGGGCAATGATCTGGATGTGGTGGGGATCAACATCACCCCATTGTCATGGACAGATCATTTCCTGATAGGGTTTAGGCTGGTTGCAGCCTCATCCCTCTGCAGAGGCATGGGACCGTATTCTATGGTCTGCCCCCGGAGGCTAAAGGATCCAGAGGGTTTCCTGAGGGCTCTGGGGGATTTTCCAGCTGCCAAGACAGCCAATTCAACCACGGCCCTGGTTGATATCTGGAATGGAGAAATGGCCAGGGCAGTGGATGAGATTGCGTCTGAGCGACCCCTGCCTCGTCGAAGACTCAGAGCAGCCCCTTGGTTTACTGATGAGCTGCGACTGATGAAGCGGCAGGGCAGGCGTCTAGAGCGACGGTGGCGGAAAACTCGTGATGAATCCGACCGAGCAAGGTGTAGAGCTCATTACAGAGCCTACTCCGTGGCGGTGGTAGCAATGAAAAGATCTTTCTTCTCTGCTACCATTGCGTCTGCCGGGAACGCCCAGTGGGACTGTTTCATGTGGTGCGGGGCCTAGTCCATCCGGCCGCCCCTGTGGATCAAGAAGCACACACAGTTTCCTGCTGTGGCAAGTTCGATCGGATTCGACATGACTTGGATGCCACATTAGCATCTATGACTATTGATGTCGCCCTGACAACTGTCTGTCCAGTTTTGTGGGATTCTTTTCAGCTTGTGCAGCCTGAGGATGTGGACAGGCTTCTTTGGAGTGTGAGGCCGTCCACCTGCCGGCTCGACCCTTGCCCAGCCTGGCTCATTAGAGCTTCCCGGGCGGGACTGGCTGAGTGGACAGGGAGGGTGGTTAATTCCTCCTTGATGGAGGGGGTTCTCCCACCTGCTTCGAAGCAGGCGGTGGTTAGACCCCTCCTAAAAAAGCCCTCCCTGGATCCCACTATATTAGATAATTACCGGCCAGTCTCTAACATTCCATTCTTGGGCAAGGTGATTGAGCGGGTGGTGGCGTCTCAACTCCAGAGGGTTTTGGATGAAGCTGATTATCTAGATTCTTTTCAATCGGGTTTCAGACCAGGCTATGGGACAGAAACTGCCCTGGTCGCCTTGGTGGATGACCTACACCAGGGACTAGATAGGGGGAGTGTGTCCCTGTTGGTCCTGCTGGACCTCTCAGTGGCTTTCGACACCATCAACCATGTTGTCCTTCTGGGCCGATTGGCTGAGTTGGGAGTTGGAGGCACTGTTCTGCAGTGGTTCCGCTCCTACTTGGAGGATCGGTCCCAGATGGTGGTGCTGGGGGATGCCTGTTCGGCACCCTGGCCCTTGAACTGTGGGGTGCCACAGGGCTCTATTCTGTCCCCCATGCTATTTAACATGTACATGAAACCGCTGGGAGAGGTCATCCGGGGATTTGGAGTTGGGTGCCATCAATATGCTGATGACACCCAGTTATATCTCTCCTTTCCCCCAGATTCCAGGGGGGCAGTGGAAGTCCTAGAGCACTGTCTGGAGTCAGCGGGGATCTGGATGAGGGCTAACAAACTGAAATTAAATCCGGACAAGACAGAGGTTCTCCTGGTTCAGAAATCTTCGATGCAGGTGCTGGAATATCATCCTGCTCTGAACGGGTTTGCACTCCCTCTGAAGGAGCAGGTCTGCAGCTTGGGGGTCCTCCTGGATTCAGAGCTGCTCCTGGATTCCCAGGTAGCAGCTGTCGCCAGGGGGGCCTTTGCTCAGCTTCGGCTGGTGCGCCAGCTGCGGCCGTACTTGGATCGTGCAGACCTGGCCATGGTGATCCATGCCATGGTGACATCAAGATTAGACTATTGCAATGCGCTCTATGTGGGGCTGCCCTTGAAGACGGTTCAGAAACTACAATTGGTACAGAATGCGGCAGCCCGGGTGGTTACTGGAGCTGGGCGGTACGACTCTGTTGGGCCGCTTCTCCGGGGACTACATTGGCTGCCCATTCGTTTCTGGGCCCAATTCAAGGTGCTGGTTATGACCTTTAAAGCCCTATACAGCTCAGGACCAGGTTATCTGAGAGACCACCTTCTTCCATATAATCCAGTCCACCCCCTTCGGTCATCGGAGAAGGCCCTTCTACGAGTACCACCACCCAAGGAAGTGCGAGGGGCAGCGGCAATAAATAGGGCCTTCTCAGTAGTGGCACCGATACTATGGAATTCCCTCCCCTTTGAGTTGAGAACCGCCTCCTCCCTTGAAATATTCAAGCAAGGCCTTAAGACTTATTTATTTAGGCAGGCCTTCTGAGCCTCCAGCATTCACCAACTTTTATAACAACTTACTTTTTTAGTTTCATTGGCTGGGGAACTTTTAACTCTGCTGCAGCTACTGTTTTTTAATCTTGTTTTTATTGTATTATACTGTATAGTATTTTTATAGTATTTTATAGGTATTGTGTTGTTTTTACATTGTACTGCTTTTATAGTACTTTTATGAATTTGTTGTAAGCCGCCTTGGGTCCCTCCGGGGAGAAAGGCGGCATAAAAATAAAGTTATTATTATTATTATTATTATCAACTTGATTCATTTTCAGCTCTCTTGTTTAAACGATCTGGGGATTTGTTTCCACTTTTTTGTATTTTATTCTGCCTTTTTGAGCACAATTTTACTAAAAGGTAGGATACAATTTAATGAAAGTCAAAAGCATGCTGTTCTCAAAAATCAAGCTTTCTGGAGGTTTAGAGGGTAAGCACAATAATAACCAACTCTTCGGGAAAATTATTCTTTCACCAGAAACACAAGTTTCTGCTTTTGACCACTTCTTCTAGCAATCAAACTGTTGTTCCCTGAGTATGAGGGCCCATTATCTCAGTGATTCAGTGACCCTTTTATGAATAAATTGATTTTCTATTAAAGACACTCAATATGGTTTGCAGGTTTTCCTCTCAAAAATCCAGACCAAATTAAGCAAACAAAAAACAAGTGAGAGCAGAGTGGATTTATTTATTTATTTATTTATTTATTTATTTATTTATTTATTTATTTATTTATTTGCAGTTCAGATATGTTTTATACTAGAATTCCTTTCATCAGTAAAGTGGCTAAGCAGTTGTGTTGCACTGAAAGCTCCACCCAGACAGTTGTAGCCCATAATTCAGTCTCTCTTGGAAGCTCACACTGGTATGCCACAAGTACAGTAATGCAGGTGCAGAATACAGTAATCTAAGAATTGAAGAACTGCCAAGCTCGAAGGGACCCTAAGGATAATTGAGTCTGTGGGGAATCCAGTTCCAAACCTCCGGGTCCACAGTCAGATACCTAAAGTACAGAGCTATTTGAGACCAGTGAGATTTACAGCCATTCTCCTCTGTGTTGAATCACTGCCAATAGAATGCATGAGTCACTTGCATTGAGCATGAGCATTCTTGTACATCAGTGATGGCGAACCTTTTAGAGACTGAGTGCCCAAATTGTGATTCAGAACCCACTAAATTTTTGCAAGGTGCTAATACAGCAGTGTAACCTGAATGCAGATGGCTTTGAAGGGGCGATGCCGGGTGCCCATAGAAAGGGCTCCGAGTGCCACCTTTGGCACCCATGCCATAGGTTCGCCAACACTGTTCTACATCATCAGATGCTGTTCGTTCACTATAAAGATAGCTATCATTAGATCTTTTAAAAAGAAGTCTCCATGAACCCACAAACTTGTGGTTTGTCTGTTGGTGGGGGTAAAATTTGTGGTTTGTGGTTTATCCACACCCTAACCTTGTGGATACCCAGTATGTTGTAGTGGATAGAGCTAGCTCTTAGGAGGCCTAGCTGTGCGTCTGTGCTTGGCTATGTAAATTCACTGATTGGTAAAACCATTCCTTACATATCTCACTTATCTCAAAGGACATATTAAGGTCACTGTAAGGTAGTTCCTCATTTCATGGATGCATACAAGTGTTGATGTATCAGGGAAGCTGGCTGTAATTGTATCAGGAGGCCAGACTCCATTACGAAGTGGGACTCCAGTGTAGAACTATCACAACTGAGACACTTGATTTAGATGCACCTACCCTGTTCAATGGCAACAGCCACATCAGCAGAAGAGAATGGGTGGTCCAATTGGTGTCTATGAGAACAGCAGCGACCAGGCAATAGCAGTAGCTTAAGTGATACTGCTGGAGGAAGCAATAGTGGTGATATGTAACATAAACTTTATTAATCCTATGCAGAAGATGACAATGGTAAACAACTACTGACCTTTTCTTGCTAGGATAACCCTAAAAAGAGATGACCCAAAATAAGACAAGAGATACTTTTGGAAAATGAGATTCCTGGGTTGAAAAGCACACAATTGGTTACTGAGGAAGAGCACCAGACAATTACAAATAACAATGTCACCCATGACACAAGTAAAGTCCACTGTTGTACAACCCATACAATTGGAACATTTAGCCATCTGCTAAACAGCACGTTCCTTGGGGGATTTGTTTTGTGGGGCTATAACTTGGACATCACCATGCCAGGTCTTGCCAAACTTCTTGAGAATGGAGAGGAGAGTTAGATGAAGACTTGCTGCACGTTTGACATTTCTACCCCATGTGGGGGCTAGAGATGGGCACGACCAGAAAAAATGACGTTTCGAGTTGTCGTGTGTCGGAGCCGGCCCATTTCGGCTCGTTTCCGTTTGTCGCGAAATTTTTCAAAACTTTGTCATTTCGTTTGTCGTCTGTCGTTAGTACTGGTTTAGGGTAGGGTAGCGGGCTCCTGGAGGCACCTCTCTAGGGTGGGTGCCTCCTCTGGCCCGCTACGAAGGGAAGGCATTTAGCAGGCTCCTGGAGGCACCTCTCTGGGGTGGATGCCTCCTCTGGCCCCCTCCAAAGGGAAAAGGAAGGGTACATGACCGTGTAGCCATTGCGTACCAAGTGGCACTGGCAGAGGCACCTCTCTTTTGGGTGCCTCTAGCTCACTAAGAAGGACAGCATACTGGCGTACAGAGTTTTTTGGAACTTTGGACTGGTGAGCGAGGTGAAAGAAGAATGCCTCTGGTGGGCGCCCTCTGGCTCACTAAGAAGGGAAATGTACTTGCGTGTAGTGCAATGAGAGTACAGATCTGGCTTAGGGTTGGGGTTCGGGCAAGGGCTAGGCTTAGGGTCATTACGGGTAAGGTTAGGGTGAGTTAGTGGACTGCACCTCTGGGTGCCTCTGACCCACTAAGAAGGACAGTGTACTGGCGTATGGCTTAGGGTTAGGGTTAGGGTTAGGGCTAGGGTTATAGTGGGCTTTTTATGCCCGACTGGCACATCCCAGAAGTCTCAGTCAAAACCTGGCCAAGTGGCCATGTGATTGGTGGAATGGCTCCAAAAAATTGCATGGTCCAATCCCATGGCCAGCCCATCATTGCACAGGTGTAAAAAAATAAAAATAAAAATAAAATAAAATAAAATCAATGGGATTGGAGACAGACGTTTATTGCAAGAAAAACCCACTGCTGCTACTGTAAAAATTCAGGCAGTTAAAATACCTAATTTTCACATTTTTCTGTGTGGTGCTTTGGTGGGTTTTTGGACCACGATTTCAAAAAAAATATTGCGGTCGCCATTTTGGATCCCCCCACACTGCATGGCATGGCGAGACGACGAGGATGCCCCCCACCAGAGCAGCCCAGGACAGGAGAGGGGGGGAGGCTGGGAACCCCCCCAGAAACCACCCCTCTGGTAGGTTCCCTCACCCAGGCAGGCATATTTTCGCCTGCTTTTTTGGCCAGGAATCTGGGTTTTTTTAAAACATTTTTTCTGTGCCGCTTGGCATCGCGCGATCACCGCGATGCCATGAACGACAACGACAAATCAGACCCATTTTTTCTTTTATCGGTTCAAGTTCGAGTTCTGATGGCTTAATTGTCGTTACCGTTTCCGTTGCGTAACGGAAACAAGGAACGGAAACGGAAACGAGAATTTCGCCAAGTCGTGCCCATGTCTAGTGGGGGCCATTCTCTTACTACCAGAATTCCTGAATCACACAAGCAACAAAATGGTTTATTTCATTTGAAAGTATGGTTTGCAGTTTGTGAATAGTGGCATACCACAAACCATCATGAACTGCATGTTTCTCACTCCATACCCATCTCTACTCATGAGCCTGTGTGTATCTGCAAAGTACCACTAGGAGAAGCACTGTTTTAAGGGAACAACAAGCCCAACAACAACAACAACAAGAACAACAACAACAAAGCACACAAAAATTTGTGGCACCATTAAGACTATTATATTGTGATATGAGCATCTGTGGACAAGTCCACTTCCTCAAACATATGAGTTGGGCCCTATGTCTGAAGAAGTGGACTTCTCCACAAAAGCTCATATCAAAATACAGCAGTTGCTTTTTAAGCTGCCACAGCTTCTTCTTCTTCTTCTTCTTCTTCTTCTTCTTCTTCTTCTTCTTCTTCTTCTTCTTCTTCTTCTTCTTCTTCTTCTTCTTCTTCTTCTTCTTGCCCTATATGTTTTAAGGGACTACATTAAATTAATTGTAGGAAACATAACATAAGCTTCACAAAAGTATAAATTTCTGAGATACGTATGGTGTCTCAGGTGGTGCTAAATATTTTTTCCCCCAATATTCTTTAAACTACCTAAAAAAATTTCCACCCCACCTTTAAGCATATTATCCCACTGCACTTATATTTTCCTATGTGTTGTCCCCTACTTTCACAAGATCATATTATTCCAACCACATACTATATCATTCTTCCGCTTCTTCCCTACCATTCTGTTTCTCAGCTTCTTTGACAAATTATCATCATTATTTACCTCCTAAGTGTTTGTGTGCCATACATCATCGCTGACATTAACTAACTGCTCTTCTATCAAAATAATGTACCTGTTTCATCTAGCCAAGTAAATGTTCACAGGTTCTATTCTTTGAAAGAGATGATGTGGAAGTGATGCATTTATGCCACCTGTCTATCTGGGGAGGAATATGTGACTCAGTCATTCCCAGGAGAGGGGGTTGCACACAGTTTTTGAACCTATATGAAATTCTTGAAATTCTTCAGAAAACAAAAATTGGGGTTGTGGGGTATTTGGAAGAATATTACCAAGGTTTTGACACATTTCTGGGAGACTGATTGTTATTGTGCATATATTTAAATTCTAATTTCTCACTCCTTTCAGGAATCCAAGGGGGAAAGTCCAAAACTATTACTTTACAAAACGTTATTCTCTGGGTTTTTCATGGTAGTAGATTGCTGGTTAGAGAAGTCTGCTCCACTCCACAATGAAGATCTCTGAGGGTCTTTCTGCCAATTATCACATTTCACCCAGCCTAGAGGATAAATATGGCAAGAAAAGTTAAACAAATTAATCATAGCATATTCTTTCCTGACTAGGGTATACTTGTGCTTTTCACTTAGTGTTTTGATGTGCATGAATTAGAATTTTGAAAATTATTATGCCAAATTCAAGATGCATATATTAACATCAAAAGCCATAAACAGTCTAGGACATTTATCTAAGTGCCTCTCCTTCAGAACAACTGTCCATCCTACCCACACCTCATATAGTAGAAGTGTGATTGGCCCCTTACCTCCTTGGGTATACAAAGCAAGACATGATTGTTCAGAGAGGCCTTCCATACACTAATTTTGCTTATGGTCACTGATAGTCTGTGAATTTTGGAATAATTGTATCTTTAGACAGACAGACAGACAGACAGACAGACAGACAGACAGACAGACAGACAGACAGACAGAGGTAGATATATAGATGTGTGTATGTTCGTGTGTATGTAGTTTTAAAAGTGATTTGCTTATATACCACTCCATACCACTTCAAGTAGTCTCTGGGCAGTTTACAGTTTAACTACAGTATGCAGGCTACAAATTGCCCCCCCCCACAAGCTGGGTACTCATTTTAACAACCTCAAAAGGATGGAAGTCTGAGTCAACCATGAGTCTGCTACCTGGGATTGAACCCCCCGGTAGTGAGCACAGTTTTACCTGCAATACAGGCATTTAACCACTGCACCACTTACTTTTATGAATAATTTGTTTGTATTACCTACCTACCTACCTACCTACCTACCTACCCACCCACCCACCCACCCCCACAAAGAGAGACAGAGAGAGAGAAAGGGGGGGAGAGAGAGAATTAGCAAATTAAATCTAAGAGTAGGGGAAGTCCCCAAAGATTAGAGGAGGGCAAATGTTGTCACCATCTTCAAAAAGGGGGAAAAAGAGGACCCAAATAATTGCCGCCCAGTCAGCTTGACATCAATTTCTGGAAAGATTCTAGAAAAGATTATTAAACAGACAGTCTGTAATTATTAAACAAGCAATGCTGCCATTAGTAGAAGTCACCACGGGTTTCTTGAAAACAAGTCGTGCCAGACTAATTTGATCGCTTTCTTTGATAAAGTTACAGGCCTGGTGGATGAGGTGGAATGCTTGATTTCAGTAAGGCCTTTGATAAGGTTCCCCATGACATACTTGCAAAGAAGTTAGTAGAATGTTGAATAGATAATGCTGCTGTTACGTGGATTTGTAATTGGTTGACTGATCGTATGCAAATAGTGATTGTAAATGGCCTCTCCTCAGCATAGAGAGGGGTGATGAGTGGGGCCCCCTAGGGTTCTGTTCTGTGCCCGATGTTATTCAACATCTTTATTAATGACTAGGATGAAGGAATAAATAGTAGATTGATTACATTCGGAGATGATACCAAATTGCTAGGGGTGGCTAATTTCCTAGAGGGTAGGATAAAAATCCAAAATGACATATTCGAGTGCTGGGCCAAAGCAAATAGAGTGAGTTTCAACAGAGAGAAATGTAGCCAGAAAAAATGAATTACATAGATATAGGATGGGAGACACCTGGTTGGAGAATAGTATCTGTGAAAGGGATCTGGGAGTCTGGGTGGACTACAAATTGAACATGAGTCAGCAGTGTGACATGGCGGTCAAGAAAGCCAACATGATTCTTGGTTGCATCAACAGAAGCATAGTGTCTAGAGCAGGGGTGCCCAAACTTTTTGTAAGGAGGGCCAGATTTGGTGGCTGAGAATATGTCAGGGGACAGTTGCTCCCCGACCCTGCCGTGGCCACAGGTCGCCCCTTGGAAGAGGTGATCTGTGCGACCTTGCACCCCCCAAGCTCCCCAGTGGTGGCAACAGTTCGACCACCAGCCCACCCCAAAGCTCCTTGGCGGTGGCAGAGTCCCGCTGGCCTGCCCACCCCCACACTTTCCTCTGCAGTGCTGGTGGCGGCAGACTGCCCAGCCGCCCAGCCGCCCAAGCTTCCCAGCGGTGTCAGTGTTGGCAGAAGATTTTTTTTTAAATGGGGCAAATGAGGGGGAGGGAGGTGTGGGCCAGCCAGCCGCGAGCCACTCAGAATGGTCTGATGGGCCAGATTTGGCCCCCGGGCCGGACTTTGGGCAGGCCTGGTCTAGAGCAAAGAAGGTCATAGTATCACTGTATTCTGCTCTGGTCAGACCCCATCTGGAGTACTGTGTCCAGTTCTGCACTCCTCAATTTAAAAAGGTTGTTGACAACCTCGAGTAGGTCCAGAGGAGGGTGACCAGGAACATATGTCTTACAAGGAGCGGCTTAGAGATCAGGGAATGTTTAGTCTTAAAAAAAGAAGGTTGAGATGGGATATGATAGCTATGCTTAAATATTTGAAAGGATGCTGGCTTGTTTTCCATGGCTTCACAGACTAGGACTCGGAGCAATGGTTTCAAATCATAGGAAAGGAGATACCATTTGAACATTAGGAAGAACTTCCTGATGTTTACAATTTCAGGCAAAAATCAAAGAAAAACAAAACAAAACAAAAGACACAAACATGTGGCACCTTAAAGACTAACTTTCATATTTTAATGTGATGTTTCGTGCACATGTGCACGTCTTCAAGACATAGCAGCAGAGTGAGCTGTTCAGCAGTGGAATATGTTGCCATGGAGGGTGGTGGCATCTCTTCCTTGGAGGTTTTTAAGCAGAGGCTGGATGGCCAACTGTAGAGGGTACTTTGATAGGGATTCCTGCATGGCAGAGGGTTGGCCTGGATGGCCCTTGAGCTCTTTCAACTGTGATTCTATGATTCTATGATTCTATGATTCATCTCATTCTATTTGGAGGTTGTCTAAAATAGTATAGGTTCTATATTTTATGCTTTTCACTTGGGAAAATATTTGGGAGAAACAGAAACTCATTATCTGGAATAGCCACTGCATTTAATCCACCTGCAAAAATCTACAGTCTTCAATGTGTAATTTGTTTTAGCATATCAGCTGTTATCATATGCACTATTAAGAGATGGATTGCTGTCAGAGCAAGCTATCCACCTGATTTAAGAACATTAGGGGTTTGGGCTTTCTAATGTATTTATTTATTTATTTTTGCATCATCAATGTGCCACATTTGCAGGGAGGGACTCAACCGCAAAAGAACATTAGGAAACTAATTTTGCCTTCTTTTAAGGTTATGTTGCACTGCTCGCAGACAACAGCAACAACCTGGGACTTGTCTGATGTCTCAAACCACCGATCTTGCTATCAATCGCTAGTATTTAAAATGTGGATTGATGCATCTGTGGAAAGCATGACTTTGGAGAATGCCTCTGAAACATCTTGAAGAATGGTTCTGTTCTGAAGGAGTTGACACCATATGCCACTTGCAGGGAGCATCAACCTAAACGTTGTGTAACATTTTCTCCAACTGTTCTAGCGTGTCTACCATTGAGGACGTTATTAAGACATGTATAGTCATCCAATAATTATTAGATTTAAATATTTCATTATTATTTAAATATTAAAGCAGATTTCATTTTGAAGAATGGTATCAAATGATTCATGACATTCATGTCCACAAGGAACTGGTTTTGAATCCCATGCAACCCCCCCCCCAAAAAAAACCCACTTTAAAACAAACAAATATGTTGTTGTTTGTTGCTATTTTTGTTGGGGTTTTCCAAGCCAACAGGTATTTTCTTCTTATGTATATTTTACTCCCCCATCTCCAGCTACATGCGCTACAATGCATATCTCTGGAAGTGAGTAAGTGACTTACCAGAACTACCACATCATAGACAAGCACTGGTTTCATTCTAGCTGAGGCAATTTGAGTTTACCAATAGCACATGTGCTTGCCTTAGAAAGCTCTATTTTTCTCTCACTCCATCAAACATATTTTCAGTATTGTTGCTCCTACAGAGGTGCTATATAAGCTTCTACCAGTGTGCTGCTTTCAATCAATTTTGTATGTGTGTGTCCATAACTAGCCATATAAACCATATTATTCAAAATAAGGGGGGGATGACACATTCTCAAATAACCAAGGTTGATCAAGAGCATTTTTGGCTAGGTAAGATCAAAGGCTGTTTCTTTTATTTCTCTTCTTACTTTAAGCCATAATTTGAACATGAAGGAAGAGAGGTGGTTAGAATGAAAAAGAAAGCTGGCCTTTTAGTATGGTATTTTACAGAGGAAAGCTATTTATCATAGAGGAAGGAAATCAATATTTACATGCAGAAATGTCAAATAAAATATTGAATATTTACAATGCACAAGCAAAGGTGGTGGGAAGATATGGAATATAAAATACGGCTTTCCACGGATATTCCGACATGAACAAATGAGCTGAAATCAAACTGATTGAAATGCTTACAACTTTAAATCACCAAAATCAATGAAATCCAGTGTGACAAAACACAAGACTTTATAAATATAAAACACAAATATATGAACTTGAAAAAAATAGCAGACTAGCTTGTTCTTGTGTGCTGTGCTTCATTCTCCAATATCTGAGGTTAACACAGGTGATAACAAAGTTAAAAGCAAGCCAGCAGAGACATGTTTTATATGTGATATTAGCTTATAGTCCTTTGTGGGTCATATGTTAGTTCTTAGTCAGAATAACTCCTAGCCTAAGAATCGGCACAATATATGGGCTGCGAGACTGGCTAGTTGATTGATTGAGTTGAGTTGAGTTCTGTCCTGACAGAGGGATCCAAGGCAGTTTACAAATGACCAAGAAACAAACATGATTGAAATAAAAATAAATCACAATATTAAAATACAATTAAGCATACACTGCTATTTAAAAGCCACTCGTTAAAAAGGCATTGTGGAACAGCAGGCTATTCAATTTCTGAATGCCTGCTTGAAATTAAAATATGTTGCCTGCAGGTGGAAAAAGGAACAAGGGAGAGAAGGCCTAGTGTAGTGTGAAGAGGTGAGTTGTGACCGTCAGTGTCTGGTTTAAATGACCTTGCCATTGTGCTCTGTAGTTGTCTGGGTGAGCCATAGAGCAAAACTACTGATTACTAGAGGAAAATGTTTTACCAAGTGTGGTTCATTTTTGCATCAAAAGCAACCGATCTCTTCCACATTCTTCCTGACACTTCTGCACACCTGCACACACTCATGAGGCAGAGAGGTTCCACCCCACTCTTCCAAGTAAAGTACACATAGATCTGAGCCAACATTCTGCAAGAACTTTTGGTTCATTTTTAAAAGAAAATGGAGGAAGGCTGTGCATCTATGCTTTGCATCATCTCTCTCTGATCCAGCTCTCCCACTTTCCTGAAATAAGTGGTGCTGTGCCCACAAGTCTTTGATGCTTTAACCAACAACTCTGCTGCAAGACAAGCAGGGAATGTACCTGAAATATGGCATGTACAATTCAAGGTGCTGACCTTGACCTACAAAGCACTGTACGACCTGGGTCCTAGCTACTTCAAAGATCGAATCTCACAGTATGAACTGACTCGGGTGTTAAGGTCATCAGGAGAGGCCCTTCTCTCCATCCCACCACCCTCACAGGTACATCCTATGGGAACCCAGGAAAGGGCCTTCTTGACTGCTGCTCCCAGACTCTGGAACTCCCTCCCACTATAGGCCAGGACTGCCTTATCTCTGTTGTCCTTCCGGAAACAGGCAAAGCCCTTTCTGTTCAGGCAAGCTTTCCCTGAATGATGGACTACCATGTGTATTTGATATGAATCTATTGGTTCACATAGACTTTGTGTTTATGACTACTTATAACTGTGTTGCTTTAATTAAATGCCGCAGCCAGACTGGTGGTTGGTGTGAGTCGATATGACCACATCACTCTAGTTCTGGCTTGCTTGCATTGGCTACCCGTTGCATCCCGAATAAGATTCAAGGTCTTGGTTTTAATTTATAAACCCCTCCACATCTCTCAGAAAATAACTGAGGCCCGACCTACCAGAATGTCGTGGGCACTCTCACTCTAGGTGGCCACACCCAGAGAGGCTTGAAAAGTGGTCACCCGCAAACGAGCCTTCTCTGTGGCTGGTCCTGTGCTTTGGAACCATCTCCCGAGTGAGTTGCACCTTGCACAGTCCCTGCCTTAAAGACCTGGCTCTTTTGGGAGGTCTTTGGCGACCTCTAATTTAATTTTTTTTCTTTTCTGTATTTTCTGTATTTTCATCCTGCCATCTTGCCAGATAATTTTTATTGTAGTTTTATTTTTATTTTTATTTTTATTTTTATTTTTATTTTTATTTTTTCCTCTTTTTGAATATTACCTTATGATTATTATTATTGTAATTTTTATTTTTGTCATTATATTGTTGCTTGTTAGTATTGGTGATGTTGTAAACCGCCCAGAGTTCCTTTGGAAGATGGGCGGTAAATAAATAAATAAATAGATGATAGATAGATAGATAGATAGATAGATAGATAGATAGATAGATAGATAGATAGATAGATAGATGAATGTCTATTAATGCTGTAAGATGTCCCTGAATTCCTTGTTTTCAAATACTTGAACATGTCTTAATTGTACTGGACTGTATATTATCACTCATTACTGTAAGCTGCCTGGGGTTCTTTTCCAAGGAGAAAGGCGGTGTAAAAATTCTCTAAAATAAGTAAATAAATAATACCAGTGAAAAGCAAAGATTTGTTTTATTTCTATAAAACCTAATGTACATTTATCAACATTACACGAAGCTATCCAAAGTGGGCTTTCAACAAGACAGTGTCCTGATCCAGCAGATCACTGGAACAATCTAAGACCCAGAGCTGGAATAACCTGGTCGTTTCTTACAAGCTGGTGTGTCTGAGAAGCTCAAGGATTTTTAGCAAAGGCTATATACCACCACACCACATACTCACAAAGAAACTAAGGCAGAGTTCTTTCACCCAAAAGAACAGACACCAAAACACAAAAGAAACAATATGGTATATGCAATGCAGTAAGGAGTATTGAGAATTATACAATGGAGAAACAAAACAGCCATTAAATAGGAGGATGGTGCAGCACAGGAGGGGAAACAGCTTAGGACCAGGAAGACATTTCACTAGCCCAAAAATATCCCTTCAAGCCAAATCTTCTGCAGGCAGCATGCAAGGTTGCAAAAACTCTAATATAATTTTCCCTCTCCTTGCCTTCATGTGTCTTCAGATAACAACTTGGAGCCCCTTTATCTTCATTCATCCTCTTTAGAAAGCAAATAAAGAGGTTGCTTTCTTTACTGGCTGTTTTTTGGCTGCTTCCTTCCCGCCATTAAGTCCAATATGTCAAGCTGTGAAAACTCACTATCAATCCCTGTCTTCTCCTAAGGCAGTGGAAGTTGAATGGCTTGGGTCTGGAGGAGGAGGGCGAGAAGGGGGGAAAGAGTGAATTACAGCTTGATAGGTTGGAGGGGATGTCAGTCAATGGCACCGGAAACTGTGATTGGCTGAGGGTGCCTGTAGATTAGAGGGAAGTTCTCTATGGCACTTCTGGAAGTGGCCTCCCAAAGGGGCATTGTGCCCTCTTCCAAGCAGGGCAAGGGGTCACCACAACATGACAAACTGTGTTAAAGGGTTGCAGCATTAGGAAGGTTTGGAACCACTGTCCTAAGGCATTTTGTAGGAAGGTAGTGACATCTTTGATGCTCAGAACAGATCCTGACCATCTTCTGCATGCCCCTCCTCTGCATGGAGACTTCAAGTATTTCAAAAATGCTTTCATAGTGTTGCTTTCATAGTAATTACAAAACATGCCAGGGCTAGCATCTTATTGAACTAATGAAATTTGTCTAAATATTGACTTGTCATTAGGTGTAGTAGTCTGATCCATGGGAGGAAGTCCAGGGTCTGCATTCCAAGAGAGTGAAAGCTGATGCTCTCTGCTAAATCCACATGTTCTAGACTCCAGACCTTGGAATCTAAACCTGTCAAGCCCCTCACACAGAGCACACACACAAACAGGGTTCAGTTCTTTGCCAAGATCTTTAGTGGAAAACCATGCAAGTTCAAGTCCTTTGCAACAATCAAGTGCCAGATAAATAACAGAATCCAACTCCCAGCAATTAACAGTCCTAGTAAAAACCAGAATGTCTCACAGAAACCAGATGCCAAACCCAAGGGAACAGATCAAGCTGTTGTCCAGGAAGCCAGTCTGAAATCAGGAAACAGAGCCAAGGTCACAGACAGGAACGTGGTTGCAAGTTCAAATGATGTGTTGCTCCCACAGAGAGCTCAATGTGAGCTTACCAGCTTTATCTCAAAACAGGGAACACACCCTTACTTCTGGAAAGGCTCCTGCTAGTACTCAGGGCTTCCCAACCTGATTCTCCGTCTAGCATCAAAGACCCTTTCCTTAGCCCTCCTGGTAGCATGTCTTTGCAGAATCCTGCTCATAGCCCTTCTAGGGGGAGAAGATATGTTTTCAGCTGAGTTATCAGACCCAGCTGCCTGCTGACTTGAGCTGCAAGGCTCCTCCAGTAACTCTTCACCATTTAACCCCTTAGAGTCAGGTTCTGTGACAGGCAGGGTCCTGGCAAAACCAGCTTGGGTTACCTATTATTTGCCTTTAATTTTACTCAGCTTGTTTATTCCTGACTTAGCGCTGCCTGTTCATCTCCACTTATTTACTCCTGGTTACTGGGCTAATTCTGCTTACTTTTCATTCTCACCTATTCTTGTCTCCTTCTTATTAACTCACCTTTCTCATTAACTCGCCTTCCATCTGCAAACAGCAAGGATATGGATTATGGTAATCAATAACTGGGCAAGGCATGCTCTGTCCACGAGGCAATTCTCTATACAGCAGCCAGCCAACCAACATATGCCAACCTTTCTCTTGTGACCAATTACGGGTACTGTGCATACTCTGGGCTGTACCTTTTCTCTTGTAACCAATCACTGATTCTGTGCATACTGTGGAATGTAAATGATATGTAATAAAACATGCCGAATGGCAAGGGGTGTCATCTTCGCTTCGCTGGTCGGATAACTGGACTCGAGTCTATGTTCTTTTATCCGGATCCCCCACAATTAGGGATGGGCATGAAATGGAAAAATAGAATTTTGTTCTGTTTCATTCTGTAAGTAATGGTTATTTTTTAAAAAAAACATCATTACTTATGCAATGAAATGAATCCCCCACTACACCAGTGCTCTTGCTGTTGCGGTCGGGCCATTTTTAAAGGCTCCAGCATTTGACAGCTCAGGTGGAGCCTTTTAAAAATGGCCCGATTGCAACAGAGAGCCTCTTTTTAAATGGTCCATCCCCACCACCTCCCAGCTGGATTTTTTCACAGCTTGAGCTGTCGAAATCAGCTGGGAGGCTATGGTGAGAACTGGGAAACAGCCACCCAATCGCAACCCCTTGCTTTAAGGAAGATCTGGTGGTGGCTTCCCAGTTCAGAGGATCCAAACCAAAAACATCATTTCAGTTTGGTTCATGATGACACGTGGGCTGCTGTTTCATTTCGTAATGTTTTGAAACTTTATGAAATAATGAAAACAGTGTGTCACTTTTCATAAGGTGTCCATCCCTACATGCCATGCAAACCTTGATTCACTGGTTAATTCCCTAGTTGAGGTAAGCAATAGGATATTGGTTGTTGCATTTTGTAACCTTGGGTTGCATCTTAACCTTGCTGTTGCCAATAATTGCTTCCCTTTCAAGCTCCCTTTGTAAAACGAGCACTCTTGTTAAGGGTTCATGCCCTCACCACCTACTTTCTGCACTTGCTTTACTTCCATTACCTTTGGCTGCCCATAAAGGCATAGTCTCTGTGTATATAATTCAATGCACATAAGATTAAAACTTGTATGGAATCCTTAGTGTTGTTTGGGTGGAGGAGGGAGGATTAGCAAGATAACTTTGAATATTGTTCAGGAATGCCACCATTGATGACAAACGACAAATGACAAACTGAGAACTGAAAAGCTTGGGTTCTTCTTCACAGGGTGGCCCAATTGGTGAGGTATTTTAGTTCCCTGTGGCTCTATATATGACATCTTGATATTCTTTCTCATGTTGTCGATGCCACGGCAAGGCCCATGACTTATTTCAATGAGACAGCATCTACTAGAGGCTATCCCATAATTGTGTAATTTTCTCTACAGAAACAAAATGAATTTCAGTGCAGATATTGAATATTTTTGCAGCCAGTTATTTGATGTGCCACTTTGATACTTAATTTCAATATTACAATTTTTGCTTTGCAACACAGAGCTGGGAGCAGAGAAGGACTGCTAAGCAGACATGCCTTTGGTAATTACATCTCTCTATTTGTTGTTCCTTCATGCATAATTCAAAATATTTTGTGAACGTCTATTGAAAATTAGTCAGAGATTTGCCAATAAAATGTTTGGCATGAATTTTAGGCATTATTTTAAAGAGGTCCATCATTCATAACCAAGAAGATCTGGCAGCTAGATTGGGTGGTAGATGACACGTTTCCTTCAACAAAAGTTAGAGAAAAACTGTTTTGCCTCCACCACCTAATGCCGGCAGGAAATTTAGCCCTAATGACTTCAGAATGACTAAAAACCCATCATTCTGAAGCCTACCATGCTTTAATTACTATGGCTTTATACATCCAGCCATTAATCTCCCAGATAACCATTAAAAGTATGCAGTGTTGTACAGCATTATGTGAGGTTACATAAAAGAAAATTCTCTGTCAGAAAGGAGTCTTTATAATGCCGTGCCTGCTAAATGTGATTAAAGGCAGCCTTCGCCATCAGAGAAGTGAGAGAATAGTACACTACATACGGCTCCTGCAAATTCAATACCAGATCTGCTTATATCGACCACCTAAATTGTCTTTATGCAATTGGAGGTATCTTGTGTTTGTATGTATTATTTTATGGACAAATATAAGAAAATAAGGCTTATTGCACAGAGAGAAAAGAGGGGGGAGAAAGTCCTTCAAAGTGAAAACCATAAAAAAGAATCATGATAATTGGTATTCTCTGTAAAGCACCCACAACTCTCTCTCTCTCTCTCTCTCTCTCTCTCTCTCTCTCTCTCTCTCTCTCTCTCTCTCTCTCTCTCTCTCTCTGTGTGTGTGTGTGTGTGTGTGTGTGTGAAAACAAAATTCTGATGAACATAATGGTGATCAAAATCTTTTTTTTAAAAAAATCCCATGATGTTTGATGTGTCATCTTTTGGGAGAAGAGATTTCTAGTGCTCAGCTCTGATAGCTCTGGGGGGTATAATTGAATATCAAAAGTTAAACATTATCATAAACAAATATTAAAATTTCACAGGTACACTACACTAAGTTACATAAAACAAATATATTGCTTGTCTTCTGTCGTGTTACTACTTCAATCACAGTTTCCCCCAACATTTGAATCCAATATAATTCCCTTAGCTTAAATGAGCATACTTTCATACTTAGTTTCCTTACTCTTCTATCTTTACTTACATCTTTTTTCAATACAAAGAATATAGCCTATCTAATCTCAACAATCATGCTGTTTAGCACTTCAGTACTAAGCAATTTAGGATAGATTTAGCTAACTATATATATTCTATATATCATGCACATTATATTTACCCATTCTTCTAAAGAATGCCTAATTTTAGAAATCATCACTAATTTAAGTTAATACTTTATGGCTATTATAAGAGAGCTGCCTCCTGGTCTCTATGTTTCACTTTATACATAGAAGTTATTGTCTATACCTAACTGCCTCTATTTTTAAAAAATCTAACAGATTAAAATTTATTTATATATAAAGTTTGACTTCACATTTCCATTTCCCATATCATACCAATTAACTAGTGACCTTGGGCAATCAGAATACAGAAAACATTTTTATGTAATAAATTCACTAAGCTAGAAATTCTTTTTTCTTTCTTTTCAATTTTCCCTTTTCCTGTCAAGTCCGTTATCCTCACAGGTTGCCACCCCCTTGTCAAATCCCTTATCTTCATGGTTTCTTGTATTATTTTGATAGAAATCTTGATAGTCACTCTGCTACTGAAAAAGTCCCACATTTCCCTCTTTTTGGCACCCATATTAAGTAAGACAGATGCGCTTATCACATTCTGTGGACTTGGCACCTCTAAGGGTTTAGCCTGCACCATTCTTGTCATAATTGTCTTCATGCTGAGATATGCCCTTTGTTCTGGTTTAATCTCTTGATTTGAGCTGATTTCAGTTGATGCGTTTTTCATATTTTGCGAAGGCATGTCCAAAGATTTATCCTGCATCAATCTTGTTGTGTTTGTCTGTAGATTAAGATCAGCTGTTTGTTTTAGCTCAATCTCCAGATCAGAATTAATTTCACTTTTTTCTAGGGACCCAGTGTTATCAACCACTCCATCTTGAGTTATCCGTTTTTCCTCTGTGACTTTATTAGAATTGAAAACCTCTGTATATTCAGACACTGAGTTTGTGTAGATATCTATAATTTTTTGCAAACCGGATATAATTATGTTGGCAAAATATTCTTCTGAGATGTTTTCCCAATGCATTGTGTTTTATAGCTTGCAAGAAAGGATTAATATTGCTTGTAATAGTTTCTTCCATTTAGTTTCCAAACAAGAGAGGTACAGAGGAGAGTAACTAGACTAAATTGAAGCCAAAGCAGCAAGGAACAGCCTTCAAGCATTATTTTCAAAACATGCAGTTATTCCAAGGTCAGATGATGTTTTTTTGAGAAAACAACTTTCCCCTATGCTACTCTTACAATTGGGTCTTTAAATTCAACACATAGAAAACACAGAGGCATAAGTTAGTTTCCTTTAAATTTTGTCTTTAAATCTAGCACATATAAGGAACAGCAAAGGCATAAAATATTTTTCCACAAGAAGGAAACAATAGGCAGAAAGCAAGTTCATGAAATAACATGAAAACAATTACTTCTTCTGCACTTATCTTTCAAAAATATTCAACCTGTTTCTCTCTCTCTAAAAGTCACTTCCTCAGAAGGGGGGGGGTTCGTGCTTGTTTGAGGGAAAGATGTTCCAGATACCAGGGAGAAGCTTTGCATAGAAAGCGATAGAAGTATTCTACTCAAGACACACAAATATTTACAGCTTTTAATGTCTGGCACTGACAGCTCCACCTTCGCCATAGCGAAGATCTTCCCCCAGTGAGAGATGAAACATTTTCCTGCTTCCACAAAGTTTGCCGCCACTCCCTTCATGGTCCACAGTTGCTGCCTCTTCTTCATTTCCCCTCCAAGGAAACTTTACCCTCATTAGGGTCACTTTATCTGAAGGAATTCAACTTGATAAGCTGGAGAACTTATCAAGTTGTCTTGCCACAGTGTAGCCCAAACTGGAAGTCAAATGTGTGTGGTCCCTTTTAATGCTTTGAGCAAATACCTCCTTGAACCAAGGCTACTGAAAACCTCTTTGTAAATCCAATTGTAAGAAATATAGCATCATTAAGCTTCCTTCCTTTTTTGCCAGTTCTGTTAAGAAACACCTATGTCTGCCTATGTCACAACACAGCATTATAATTAAGAATCACACAACCAGGTACTGTCAGATTTTAGTTAGTGAAACTATGTATTAGACAGGTGTATAAATAAATGGTTTGTATGTATTTAATTGATTTATAAGATGGAGTCTGCAAATGTGCAAAGTTACAGTGATCCAGTCTAAAGGTTTTTTTCTATTAGACTGCAGGTGTAAAGAATGGGCTTAAATGGGTTTGGCTGATGCAAGGTGCTGCAATAGCCATGATGCAATGTGTTACCTTATTGAACATTCAAATCTATATAAGTGTTCTGTTAGTCAATGTTCAATGGGCCTTTGTGAGTAAGGCACCCAATCTTGTCTTTCTATGCTATTTGCTAATTATGTATGCCATGTATGATGAAATGATGTTATACTGTTGATTTGTCTCCATGTAACTTATCTGTGTATATATGTAATATAGCTGTTTTGTTTTAAGTAAGCTCTGACTTTGTCCATTTCTGCTTCTATCTATGTAATTGTTGAACAAGTGTTTGCCTCTGTTAGCAGAACAAATTGCAAAATACTGTGACAGGTACATTCGCCTTTTCATGGTTGTGAAATGCCTAAATTTATGCATTACATTTATGAAAAAAAAATAGGTTCATTCAAAGACATAAATACAGTAGATCAATGAGAACAGATGAGCAACTGACTTTAGACATGGGAGTTCAGTTTCCCACTCTGCCTCCTTGATGGGATGGATTTAACCATCTGTGGGAACCCTTCCAGTTTAGCAGTTCTAAGATGATGATTATGATGAAACACCTTGTTTAAAGAAATATCCTTTGAAAATCTTATAAAGTCATAAATCCACACCCTTTAAATCTGTTACTTTTTAGATGCATCGAATCACAAGTTTCTGCCTTACTGTTAGGGGTTTAGTTATATCAAAGCAAATGTGCTCAATAAATAGTAGCTAAAATCCTGTCGCTTGGCATCGTAAGTTGCACCAGAATAGGTACACTAAATCAAATGAGTCAACTGCTCTGTATCTTCCACTGACTCAACTAGCCCATTCTAGTTGTGACTTGCTTTAGTACAGTAAGTCCCAACTAGCGTAATCCTATTTGAATGAATAGATCTTATGGAGGACCCTAATGAACCTATTCAGACCAGGGTGATGTGAAATCAAGATGAACTATAAATTGGAGGACTCACCACTAACTTTCCTCAGACTGAAGAAGCTCCTTGAGTGAGTAGTGAAATGTTTTGATCTGAGAAGAAAAGTCCAGTTGCCATGGTTCCACATTTGGAACAGTTATGACAATCTGATTCATCATTGGTTCATTTAGCAAAAATCTTAAATTGAAGATGGAAAGAATGTATTTATTATTATTATTATTATTATTATTATTATTATTATTATTATTATTATTATTATTATTATTATTATTATTATTATTATTGAGAACTATCAATGAAGGAAATCCAATTACCTGGTTAAAGGTATAATTTGTATATAAAGGTATAATTTGTAATTCAGCATCAACTTCTGGCCTCCCGGACCATCTGAGCCAGCCGGTGTAACCCTTGCTGGGCCCCGTGAAGACCGGTGAGTGTTGGCAAGTGTGCTCCACAGCCCTTCCAGACTGACATCCACCTGCGTCTCTCTGCTGGGTTGGTGGCAGAAGCTCAACAGGGAGAGTCTGCAGCGTCAAGAGGGGAGGGGCTGTGTGAGAGCACAAATACCTTTGAGGCCTCCTGAACTGGCTGGAATCCAGCATCAACTTCTGGCCTCCCGGACCATCTGAGCCAGCCGGTGTAACCCTTGCCGGGCCCCCTTAAGGCTGCTGAGTGTTGGCAAGTGTGCTCCACAGCCCTTCCAGACTGACATCCACCTGTGTCTCTCTGCTGGGTTGGTGGCAGAAGCTCAACAGGGAGAGTCTGCAGCGTCAAGAGGGGAGGGGCTGTGTGAGAGCACAAATACCTTTGAGGCCTCCTGAACTGGCTGGAATTCAGCATCAACTTCTGGCCTCCCGGACCATCTGAGCCAGCCGGTGTAACCCTTGCCGGGCCCCGTGAAGACCGGTGAGTGTTGGCAAGTGTGCTCCACAGCCCTTCCAGACTGACATCCACCTGCATCTCTCTGCTGGGTTGGTGGCAGAAGCTCAACAGGGAGAGTCTGCAGCGTCAAGAGGGGAGGGGCTGTGTGAGAGCACAAATACCTTTGAGGCCTCCTGAACTGGCTGGAATCCAGCATCAACTTCTGGCCTCCCGGACCATCTGAGCCAGCCGGTGTAACCCTTGCTGGGCCCCGTGAAGACCGGTGAGTGTTGGCAAGTGTGCTCCACAGCCCTTCCAGACTGACATCCACCTGCGTCTCTCTGCTGGGTTGGTGGCAGAAGCTCAACAGGGAGAGTCTGCAGCGTCAAGAGGGGAGGGGCTGTGTGAGAGCACAAATACCTTTGAGGCCTCCTGAACTGGCTGGAATCCAGCATCAACTTCTGGCCTCCCGGACCATCTGAGCCAGCCGGTGTAACCCTTGCCGGGCCCCCTTAAGGCTGCTGAGTGTTGGCAAGTGTGCTCCACAGCCCTTCCAGACTGACATCCACCTGCGTCTCTCTGCTGGGTTGGTGGCAGAAGCTCAACAGGGAGAGTCTGCAGCGTCAAGAGGGGAGGGGCTGTGTGAGAGCACAAATACCTTTGAGGCCTCCTGAACTGGCTGGAATCCAGCATCAACTTCTGGCCTCCCGGACCATCTGAGCCAGCCGGTGTAACCCTTGCCGGGCCCCGTGAAGACCGGTGAGTGTTGGCAAGTGTGCTCCCCTCTTCTGGTCCCACTCCTAGCCAGAAGGAATCAGGTGACCATGTCAGCGAGCCCACGGGCCACATGGTGCTGTTGTTAAATGCCAGGTCAGTACAAAATAAGACCACCCTCATCCATGATGTCATTTTGGATGAGGGTGCTGACCTGGCATGTATTACTGAGACCTGGGTGGGAGAGGAGGGTGGAGTTCCCCTTTCCCAGTTATGCCCACCTGGGTACTCAGTCCAGCACCAGTGTCGCCCGGTGGGCCGGGGAGGTGGAGTTGCTATAGTCTACAGGAGTTCTATCTCCTTGGCCAGGCTTCCTGTCTCTTTGGGAAAAGGTCTGGAGGGCCTGTATTGTGTGTTGGGCTCACGAGACAGATTAGGGATTCTGTTGGTGTACCGCCCACCCTGCTGCGTACCAACAGTCTCCCTGCCTGAGCTGACAGAGGTGGTCTCGGACCTGGTGTTGAAGACCCCCAGACTGTTGGTACTGGGGGATCTCAACATCCATGCCGAGGCTACCTTAACTGGAGCAGCTCAGGACTTCATGGCCGCCATGACAACCATGGGGCTGTCTCAACATGTCATCGGTCCAACACACCAGAAGGGCCATACTCTGGACTTAGTCTTCTCAACGGGACTGGGGGATGGTGGTTTGGATGTGGAGGGGTTGGCTTTGACTCCATTGTCATGGTCAGACCACTTCCTGGTCAAGTTTAGGCTATTAGTTACTCCAACCCTCTGCAAGGGTGGGGGATCCATTAAGTTGATCCGCCCTCAAAGACTAATGGATCCGGATGGTTTCCTGAAAGCTCTGGGGGATTATCCAGCTGACATGGTCGGCGCTCCTGTCGAAGCTCAGGTCACCTTATGGAATAGGGAGATGACACGGGCAGTTGACATGATCGCACCTAAGCGCCCTCTCCCCCTACGCAGAGCCCGGACAGCTCCTTGGTATACATCTGAGTTGTGGGCAATGAAGCGGGAGGGGAGACGGATGGAGCGCAAGTGGAGAAAATATCGCAGTGAGTCTGACCAAACACGGCTTAGAGCCCACTATCGGGCCTATTCCGTGGCTATACGGTTGGCAAAAAGGCAGTATTTCGCCAACCGTATAGCTTCCTCAGAGTGCCGCCCAGCGGAGCTGTTTCGGGTGGTCCGGGAACTTCTTCAGCCAGGAGATAGGGTGGAGGCCCAGGACCATTCGGCGGCACGCTGTGAGGAGTTTGCTGTTCACTTTGAGGGAAAAATTGCTCAGATTCGCAGTGAACTGGACTCCACTATTGGTACAGTATCAAGGGATGTGTCCAGTGCACCGGGCTTAGGTCCAGTGTTATTGGATGAGTTTCAATTATTGAGACCCGAGGATGTGGACAGGGTGCTTGGCTCTGTCCGTTCCACCACCACGCTGCTCGACCCTTGCCCTTCTTGGCTAATTGTAAGATCTGCCAGGGGGGTTCGCACCTGGGTCCAGGAAGCTGTAAATGCCTCTCTAAGAGAGGGAGTGGTCCCTGCTGCCTTAAAAGAGGCAGTAATTAGACCACTCCTTAAAAAAACCCAACCTGGACCCAGGACTGGTGGTTAACTACCGACCAGTAGCGAACCTCCCTTATTTGGGCAAGGTGTTGGAGCGGGTGGTGGCCGGACAGCTCCAGGCGCTGCTGGATGAAACGGATTTTCTGGATCCATTTCAATCTGGTTTCAGGCCGGGTTTTGGAACGGAGACTGCCTTGGTCGCCCTGTACGATGACCTTTGCCGGGAGAGAGACAGGGGGAGTGCAACCCTGTTGATACTCCTGGACCTCTCAGCGGCTTTCGACACCATCGACCATGGTGTCCTTCTGGATAGGCTGGCCAGGTTGGGAGTTGGAGGCACCGCTTTGCGGTGGTTCCGATCCTTCCTGGCTGACCGTGTCCAGAAGGTGGTGCTGGGGGATAGTAGCTCTGCCCCATGGCGTTTACGTCATGGGGTTCCACAGGGCTCAATACTATCCCCCATGCTGTTTAACATCTACATGGAACCACTGGGAGAGGTCATCAGGAGGTTTGGGCTGAGGAGTCAGCAATATGCTGATGATACTCAGCTCTACCTCTCGTTCTCCACCAATCCAGGTGAGGCGGTTTCTGTTCTGAACTTGTGTCTGGACCAGATAATGGACTGGATGAGGGTTAATAAATTGAAACTCAATCCAGACAAGACGGAAGTGCTGTTAGTGGGTGCTTCGTCAGCCAGGCTAGAGGGCCACTTCCCTGTCCTGGATGGGGTTGCACTCCCCCTAAGGGACAGGGTCCGTAGCTTGGGGGTGCTCCTGGACCCCGGTCTAACTCTGGAAGCCCAGGTGGACTCGGTGGCCAGGGGCGCCTTTCTCCAGCTGCGGAATATATATCAGCTGCGCCCCTACCTGGATGAACGGAGCCTTATGACAGTTACGCATGCACTGGTAACATCCCGTATTGATTACTGCAATGCGCTTTACGTGGGGCTGCCTTTGAAGACGGTTCGGCGATTGCAACTGGTTCAGAATCGTGCTGCACGGCTGGTGAGTGGTAGGGCCACCAAGGAACACATCACGCCGATTCTGTATAACCTTCATTGGTTACCAGTTGCTGCCCGAGCCCAATTCAAAGTGCTTGTTTTGACATATAAAGCCCTAAACGGCTTAGGACCTAGATACCTGAAGGACCGCCTCCTTCCATATGAACCTACCCGGCAATTAAGATCTAGTCAGGGGGCCCTCCTGAAAGAGCCACCCCTTAAGGAGGTGAAGGGGATGGCTTGCAGGAAAAGGGCCTTTTCAGCAACTGCCCCCAGACTATGGAATGCCCTACCAAATGAGACTCGCCTGGCACCGACGTTGCTAACATTTCGGCGCCAGGTAAAAACCTTCCTATTCCAAAAGTTTTTTTAACTAATGATTGTGGGTCCTGATGGCAATTTTAGTGGTGTTTTTAATGTATCGTATTTATTTATTGCATTTACATGTTTTTATTATTCTAATTTTATTGTATTTTGATGTTTTAATTGTCCATTTTGATTGTGAGCCGCCCAGAGACCTTTGGGTAGTGGGCGGCATACAAGCTATATAAATAAATAAATAAAATAAATAAATAAATATGTGGAGTCAATATGTGAACATCTCTCAACTGCATTGTTTTTCTTTGGATCCCACTTGTATTTTCTTCCTATTTTTCTTTGATCTCAAGCTATAACAACTAGTCGGTTTCTCCCCCACATTGACAGTAATACACACCTATAGCATTCTTTTCTGAATATCTGCCTTTTTGTTGAGTGTCAAGTCCAACAAAATTCCTTTCCGTCTTTGCGGTGCAATCACTTCAGTCAATGGCTTGACTCATAGAACAGCTTGTGTGCACATTCCTTCCAAGTAGCTACACAGAGGAGCCCCCACATGTGTGAGTCAAGGGCTACTGGCCCAAAACTGAAATCAAACAGATGTGGAAGATCAGACAGGTGTCATTTAAACAGGCCAACACTCATAAAATAGACAAGATCCCTTGCCTGATGAACCCAGAGGCTTCTATCCGAGGAGAATATTGGAAGACTATTTCATAGCAGAGAAGAGGAACAGAAACAAGCTGCTTGCATAAGGCAGAGGGAGTGATTCCACTTGATTTCCTGGGTCAGGCTCTGTGTATACAATGCCAAGTATTACTGCTTCTGTCTCTGACGAGTGTCCAGTTCTACGTCAACGGTCGCCAATGATTACTTTTTTCAAAAAAACTCACTAGAACTGGATGCTCCTGAGAGTCAGAAACAGCAGTACTAAAGCTGAGAGCTTGGACAGCAAAGACTGATTCAAAATGAAAGGGAGGGGGCTTGAAGTGGCATAAGAGTCTGCTTGGAAAACATAATAAGAATTAATCCGTTTGCAGAGGGAGTAGATCGACTTATAATGAATAAACCTCATCAGAGGATTTTATAAGGATACGTTTCTCATCTTTACACAAGAGATATATGGGGTTTTGACTGAGGCCCGGCTTATTCAAAAGTGGCAATTATCACATAAACATTGTTAGAAGCTATTCCGTTAACTTGGTAAAGAATTTCCAAGATAGGGTGGGGGAAACATCTCCTATGCTGGGCCACCATCTTTAAACAGCTTTTAAAGAATGTCATCTGAAGTACTTGTGAAAAGAAAGGAAGGAAAGGATATTGAATGTAGGGAAGAAATTTCATTAATTCTCATATGCTATCAAGGCAAGCTACCATGACATATCAAGACAGCCTGTCAAGCTTTCATTAAATGCAACAGGTTTTCTGGTCTCATTCATAAAAAAGAACAGTGAACACCTTTTAGCTTTGCATTTTTAAAAAATAAATGTGCAGCATGGTTCAGTATATAAAACTTGCATTTTTCCCCTTTGTGAAAGTATACACAAATATACATATGCACATACAGACACAGAGAAGGAACAGAAAGCATGCCAATTTAATTACTAAAAAGCAAATAAACCACCAGACCTTCCATGTTTTAAAAAATCCACAGATAAAAGCTACAACTATTGTAGTTTTGCACAATTACACAGTTAGGTAATTTGCACGAAGTCTTCACAAGAAACTCCTCATTCATAAGCTAGTTCTTACTGAGACCTATACAAGCCCCCCAATAAAACCCACCACCCACTAAATTGTGGGAGAAAAGAAACATCACATTTCTGTGATGTTTTACATCTGTAACTGTTTCCTTCTCTTTAAGCAGGTAATATTTCTCCATACACATTTAATGTTAGGTAACAGATCACTTCACTGGTTTCAATAAGGCCTTTATATATATTATTGATTTGAAGTAAAGATTGGCCAGGATAACATAACTAGCATAGCATAGCATAGCATAGCATAGCAACAACATTGGTAAGTGATCTCAAACTATACCCAGTTTAATCAAGAAAGGCTTCGGAACTAGCTGCTTATCCCACACTCAACCTGCTAAGATTGCTGTGGCTGTTCTCCTTTGACTTCCTTTGAAAATTATGTGAAAATTTGGTTATGAATCCACAGGTCCCATTCATTTAAATAGAACCAACCTGTTTTTGATCCCCATTCATCTGTCACTGAAATCCTAGACTATGTATGAGAAAGAACTCAACTGAGGAAAGTGCTCAGGCTGACTTGCACTGATGTGTCTCCATCTGGCAGGCTGTATTTAGCAGGAAAATAATTTACAATATTGCAAGTGCGTAGGGTTGCGGCAACATTGCTGCCTTCCTGGTGACTAAGATAACTTTAGGACATTGTGCTTATATGTCACCACCAGACAGTATGTCTCCATCTAGCTCCATGCTGTGCAACAGCTGTGCAGCATAGAGATGGGCACGACTCAAAAAAATGGTGTTTCGTTTGTCGTTTGTCATTTAGTGGGTCCGTTTCGGTTCGTTTTTGTTTTTTTGTGAATTTTTTTGCAAAAAAATTTGTTTTTGTTTCGTTACATAATGAAATGAAAAAACGAAAATGAAAACGAAAAATTGCTGTTTCGTTAGCATTCATTACATTTCAATGTATTTGCCACAACGAAAACGAAACGCATGACAAAATTTCTGTTGTTTCGTTTCGTTTCATTTCATTTTGGAGACAAAATTCATTTTTCATTTCGTTATGTAACGAAACAAAAAACGAAAACAAAAACGAAAAATTGCTCGTTTTGTGCCCATCTCTAGTGCAGCACATTGCTCTGCCACACCTTGTCCTGGTAGATGCAAGAGTTCAGCAGCATTCACCTGAACTGTGCTCACATTATCTCTGTATGCCACCACAGCCCATGATGTGGTTGTCTCTTTAGTCATTTTCGAACAGTTGTTTTGTCACTGATATACTTTATGGGATCTGGCTTTATAATGTCATTTAACAGTTTGAAAATATGAACTTGATCTTCATAATTGTCAAGAATGCTTTCAGAAAGAGAGGGAGGGAGGGAGGGAGGGAGGGAGGGAGGGAGGAAAATATAGTTTAGGAAGAAATAAATATTTATTTTCTCATTCTTTGATGTTTGATTCCAGTGGTTCACTGCTAAGGTACAGTATAGTATGCTAAAACATCATGAGATTCCATTTTATGACTGGAATTATTGTCACAGTTTTAGTTAAACAGAATATGAGGATACTATTCATTTTTAGCTTCATGTTGGGCTTCTATTATAAATGGATCCATGTTGACTTTAGCTAGCAAATTCATGTTGAGAATGATATTCAAAAAGCATACTTATATTTTGTACATCATCATGATCATGATCATGATCATCATCATCATCATCATCATCATCATCATCATCATCATCATCATCATCGTCATCATTGTCATCATTTAAAATAGAAGCCCAACATGATGCTTAAAATATCAGTTGTGTTCAACTGAAGAATAAAGGCCAATGTTACACACACACACACACACACACACACACACACACACACACACACACACACACACACACACACACACACACACACACACACACACACACACACACACACAAGCTTCAACTTTATCAAATGCATTTCTTTATATATATTGAATGTGTTTTAGGAGTATTGCATTTGTCTTGTTCTGTCAACTTTACCTGCACTGAAATCAGTGTTCCACCCCCCCTCCCAAGTTTGGTTGCGAGTAGTGTAAACATTGATTTTTGGTACTTCACTGGAGATGCACCATCACTTTTACACCATTGAGGCACATGGCGATTGTTGGATAAGTTTTGCTGCTGATCCTGAGCATATCAGCATGTTGACAATAGCCCATATTTGGTGTGGAGCTACAGAAAATAAATAATGCTCACTGCACAGCTTCAAGTTCTGCACGGTACACAACACAATTGAAGTTTTATGGCTAAATTTGTATCAATCCTTTTCTAGTGTGCAGATAAAACATTCAGAGCCAATAACACTGGAGAATCCATGACATGCTCCAGTTTCAAGTGAAAACTTGAATAGTAGACATTGCTGAAAGCTGGTGTCCACTGTTTTGACCCATTCTTCCATTTGTAGAAAATGTAACTTACAGATAGTTGTCCGAAACCCTACAAATTAAAGGTCCCAGAATCATAGTCACCTAGCTATCAGACATGAACACCCTATAGGACACCTTTCTTTAGCCAAGCATAGTCCAATGTATTTGGAGTACTGTTGGAGGGATGCCTCAGAATGGCCACATGCTTTTTTTCACCATTGCCGTCTCTTAACAACTGCTTCTCCTGCAAGCCACAGTGATGGCACTATAGCACTTAGTTATTTTAACAAGCTTTGGTCATTTTAAAATTCAAATTCCTTGGCTTAATTGGCTTGCGAATTTTCTTCCCACCAAAATCAATGGGACAAAACACTCTTAGATCAATGGATTTTTGCTTCATTGGTTAGTGAATTAGGGCTGCTTGCTGATGCTATTTTTTTTGGCTGTCGTTTGCATCTGTTGTTTGCGCTTACAATTACAGTAGGAGCTTCTTCTCATATGGCACACGTTACTCACACCGGAAATCCATATTCTGTTCTCCAGACTTGTTCTGCTGTTAAAATTCTTATTGCCAAAAAGGAAAGGAAAGACGCAGCAGCACTATTGAACTCTTGATCAGCTAAGTTCAGTCCTGAAGATGCGAAAATAAAATACTTCTCAAATCCCTCTGATTGCCAGGTTGCTCGTCATTTGTTTCCCCCGGTGACATACATTTGTTTGTGCCTGTTGCTGACTCCTTTATCTCATCTCCCTGAGCTTGCTTATGTATTCAGATAGATCAGTGAGGTACAACAAACTGTTTGCAGTGCGACGCATATATAGTTTGTTCACACATTCTGTTACACACTCAAAAACTTGGGTAATTTGTTAATCGTATTCTATGGTCTGCACAGGCCTGTTATCAGGATGGGACTGAGATGCCTGAAATTCCTGGGTGGAGCTGTGGCAACTAGGCTTCTGAGGCCACAGTCACACCAGCAAAATGTTTCTGAGTTACTCCACTGGAATTTCCACCTCCTCCACCAGCAGGCTTTCTAATTTTTAAGATAATTATCAAATGGGAATGCCGGCACATTGGCATGCTTCTGACAAATCTGGCCCAAGGTTCTAGTGGAGGGATTTGTTAAGCATGCTTCCCAACTGCCCAGAGTGGCCATGTTGGCAGATGGTGCAGTACAGAAATCCAATAAATAATAATAATAATTAATGTAGTGCAGAAACTGGAAGAAATGGGAAAGAACAGCATGTGGCCAGCAAGGACATTTTGTACCGACACGTTGTTCACAAAATGGGGGGGAAGGGGGACAGTAAAAAAATTAAAAAAGAGAGAGAAGGGGATATATCCCTTTTGAGGGGTATACCTTCTTATATACCTGAAAAAGTTGGACAGGTTTAAAAATGTATTAATGTCTATCATGGATCACCACAAAGCTATACCTGTGTGTGTGTGTGTGTGTGTGTGTGTGTGTGTGTGTGTGTGTGTGTGTGAGAGAGAGAGAGAGAGAGAGAGAGAGAGAGAGAGAGAGAGAGAGAGAGAGAGAGAGAAACAGGGTGTCTGTCTTTTCTCAAAAGTGACCATGGTCTGAATCTTCTGAGGCTCAGATTAGAGGTGGGCATGAAACGGGAATGTAGCATTTGTTTTCTTTTCTTTTCAGTTTTCATTTTGTTTCATTTTGTTAATAACATATTTTTAAAAAGAATTTTCATCATGAAACAAAATGCTTCGTAAGGCTCTAAAATAAATAATGGGGAGCTTTCCTTTTTTTAAAAATTTATCAGTGAGCCCACTGCCCTAAATCAAAGACCCTCAAACTTCCCAATCAATTTGCTTTCAAGCAAAGAACCCTCTGTAAACAAGCTAGAAACCTAGTAGCTAGCTGCTGCATGGAGAGATCAGAGAGATAAGCTCAACAGGATGGTAGGAAAGAAAATATATAAAAAGAGGCTAGTGTGTTTTGTTTCATTTCTTCATGACATGCTGTTTACTGTTGCATTTTGTAAGGCTTCATAAGCTTGTCATTTTTGTAAGGTGCCCATCCCTAGCTCAGATACCTTTATATGAATCAAGGCAGAGCTATTTGTTACAGATGGGGGGGGAGTAGGGGTTGAAGCCCAGCTGCTAGTATTTGGCCATTTTAAAAATAGTTTTAAATTTTCCCTTACTTTACTTCTAACATAGATTATTGCCTTTCCCCCCTCGTTTTGTTGTTTTACTTACAGTTTTCATATAGAAAGCACATATAAAATGAAGAGTGCCATACATTGTGTTGGGAAGATGGGCTGCGAAATGGCAAATGTGTTTCAATGTAGGAAAATGTAAAGTAATACGCATTGGGGCAAAAAAAAAATCAAAGCTTTACCTATCAACTCATGGGCTCCAAGTTATCCGTGATGTATCAGGAAAGAGATCTTGGTGGGCAGTTCAGTGAAGGTGTCTACACAGTGTGTGGCAGCGGTGAAGAAGGCCAATTCCATGCTAGGGATTATTAAAAGGGGGGGGGGATTGAAAATGAAACAGCCAACATTATGATGCCTTTGTACAAAATGATAGTAAGGCCACAGCTGGAGTATTGTGTACAATTCCGGTCACTGCATCTCAAAAAAGACATAGTGGAACTAGAAAAGGTGCAGAAGAGAGCAACTAAAATGATTACTGGGCTGGGGGACCTCCCTTATGAGGAAAGGCTAAAACATTTGGGGCTCTTTAGTCTGGAAAAAAGGCACCTGAGGGGGGAATATGATTGAGACATACAAAATTATGCAGGCATGAGTAAAGTGGATAGAGGGACACTCTTCTCCCTCTCACAAAATACCAGAACTAGGGGACATCCAATCAAACTGAGGTTTGGGAGAGTGAGAACAGGCAAAAGAAAATATTTTTTTTACCTAGCATGTTGTTGGTCTGTGAAACCCCCTGCCACAGGATGTGGTGATGGCATCTGGCCTGAAGGGGATTGGACAGATTCCTGGAAGAAAAGCCCATCACAGGTTACAAACCATGATGGAGATGTGTAATCTCCAGGCTTAAAACCGGGGTACTTCAAGAGCCAGATGCAGGGGAGTGGTATCAGGAGACAGATATCTAGTCTCATGCACTCCCGGATGCATTCGGAGGGCCACTATGAGATACAGGAAGCTGGACTAGATGGGCCTTTGGCTTGATCCAGCATGGCTCTTCTTATGTTCTTATTCTTTTATGTAGTGTATTAAAGTTTAAAATGAAAAGAAGACTGGGAAATATTTCCCCCACTGGAAAACAAGGAAACAAATAAACAAAAATGGGGCAAGGGAGGCAGAGAGGTTCTGGCCTCCTTGCCATGTTCTCAGTCCTTTGAGAAGTGGAACATAGGGGAGGAATTTGAGCCCAATGCTCATCATCAGGTTCATCATTCTTGAATATTTGCAAAGATTTATCCTCTGCAAGGAAATGCAGTGGTGTGCTCGCACTTCCTAAAACCGGTTCCATTGGCAGGAAGGATTTCACTCCCATAATTATTTGTCCAAAAGCAAGGGCAGATACTGGAAAATGCTAGCCTGTCTTCTACATTTAAGTGAATTTCAGAGAAAATGACCTTGTAGCCAACCATTCCACAGGAGTTAACTAAAGGCTAGAATAAGATTCAGCTAGTCCCATGCATTCACTTTAAATTGGGTTTGGAAATATTGGAACAGCTCAGATGGGGCCTAGCCAACCACTGCACCTGTGCCACTGATTTTTATACATTACTCGTCATGCTTTTTATTTTGCACTTTTTCAATGCACAGTACACATTTTGTGCAAGTTGACTAAAGGATGCTGTTTGTAGTGCATGACTCAAGCTGTTGTTCATATTCATGTACTATGAGCTCAAGGCCAGGAAACAATAAGCTGAATGCCTTCCTAGATGGCTATTCCTTTTTTACAGTGCTTTTGGAATTGCTTTGTTCCTTTGAAATCTAAGTGTCTTCTAGTGTGTACATTTAGTATACCCAGAAAGAATCCAAGTAAGGTTTAAGAACATACTGAAGACTTTGCCAAGGCTAAATTCCCACTGTGATTAATACAAGCACAAACTCACGTAAAGCTACTAGACCCTTTAAACTCTGGCAAAGCAACTTCTCCCTCTTCCAGTCCCCTCGCCCAATTGACAATCCCTAACCGCCAGCTGCCATTTTCAGGCCCTCTGATGGATGAGAGGGGTGGGTGCGTGGGTGTTGCCTCACATTCAGAGCCGCCTCCTGCTGCTACTGGTGGTGGGACCACCTGGCACGGGCCCAGGGAGGGAGTGCATGACCACCCATTCCGACACCCCTCCATCCCCACCTGGGCTTCTTCCTGGGATGCATGGCTGCATGCCTAGGCAGCACCAATGCCCCCAAGGAAAGTCGCGTCCAGCCCTTCCTGGCTGGCCTCTTGGGGTGGGAGTGGTGGCGGTGGCCACCTCCTCTTCCATGATCCCACCAGTGCCCCGTATGAGCCACCAAGGTAAACCGCGTGGCTCTGGAGTGAGGGGCGGATGAGGTGCTTCCCTTGGCTTTGTGATTGCCACCCTCTGACCCCTGCCAGGCACAGGTTGCCATGGTCTCAGGGCAGGCACCACTGTTTTCCATCTGGCCAAGAGCGAGCAGTTGATGGAGAGAGGGGATGCAGATGAGGGGTGATGCTGCTGAGACCCTTGTCCTGCCACGCAGTCTACCTTGCAGAACTTTCCCCAGTTTGGCGAGGTGCCGATCAGGACAGGCACCTTAAAAGGAGAAGGAGGAGGCAAGCCTCCCCAAATCACACACAAACATGGACTCACAGCTCACTGGGTTGGGTGGGCCCTCCATTGCTTCCTTGGGTGGCTGGGGGCACATGGGTGCTGGAGCGGCCCCTTCACCAAGCTGGCCCAGCCCAAGCATCCTAGGCCCAGCCTGGCTCCTCCGCCTGCAACCCTCACCTTGTGGGCACCACAGCATGGCAGCAGCGGTGGCACTTCTGCCCTGCAAGTACACTCCCACAGGACATCTACCTGCCCATCGCCAATGGCCAATGAAATGAAACAAACCTTAAAATGAAACAAACCAAAACAAATGGCCATTTTTTTTTGTTTGTGCCCATTTCTAGTTCTGCCTCCCAAGTATCAAGTCTGAGTCCCTATTGTTTTTAAAAGCTCCTCCCACTAAAAAAAGGAGAGGTGGATGGGTTATGAGTCAAGATTAATGTCTGACTTGACAGTGAGTCTTGGGAATCAAGTTTTCATCCCTGGTAGCTGCTTTTGTTTGCTTGGAACAAAAGGGAGACAGATGTTTTAAGTAAATTTTAAAATAGTTTAATTTATTCTAGCCAAAGTCTAAACATAGCTGAGATCGAAACAATATCTTAGGGAGTGAAAAACAGCAATGTCTCTCCTGATTGGTTTTTTTTAGCCCGCTACTCCTATTCACCCTGCCCCCATCTTACTTCCCCTGGTATTCTATTCTTAGGATTGTTTAATGTTGCTGCTTGCAAAACAACATTCTGGCATTCATAAAGCTTGTTTCATGGCCATAGTTGCATATCGGGTGCCACAGGGAAGGCAGGCATTACCTCTTTCCACCTTATCTCTATTATTCCTGGAGTAGCACATAAGGTCAGTGAACAGCTGGACGTGAGAGGATTTGGAGCTGAATGACAGAGTAGAAAAGATGGTGAGAACTAGGCATCATTTCTTCCCTGGCTTAGATCACAGTTTGCCCCTTTCTTCTCTTCTCATTGTTTTCTCTACCTGCTTGCGATGCTAGAGGTCTCTAGGTGTTAAAATCACTTGAGATATTGTGTCTCATCTTTCTAAGTACTTATCAAAGAGTGCAGGATCAAGGTTTTTGTCAACACCCAGTGCTGTGATTCTAGCTTTAATGATTGTCATTGCATTAGGAATGACTTTATCATTGACTGGCTCATTTTCCAATGCGATCTCTGGCTCTGCCATCACTTGCCAGCAATGACATCTAAAGATATCACTCACTGTCTGCATAGGACAAGTGGGTCAGTCTTCATGCAAGATATTAAAGGGATATGAATCAGATACACTGGTAGGAAGGGAGATGGTGTGTGTGTGTGTGTGTGTGTATGAATGGAACACAAAAGCAAAGAAAAGCAAGAAAGGTGGTTTCTGACACTTCTATTAATATCCAAAGTAACACTGTAGGCATCTAGAAAAGTTATAGGTGGTGAAGATGACTACCTGATCATTTCAGTTTTTCTATGCTAGTTGCAGTATGATAGAAAAAAAATGCTCTCTTGAAGCTCAAGTGAATGAATGCAAACGTATTTGACTAATCTTAAATCAGCTAATTCACACTGGCAGGACAGGCAAAAATGAAAGAAAAATGAAACTAAACTAAAGACAAAAAAACCTGTGGCACCTTAAAGATCTGAGGTGACAACCAGAGTGTTGTAGAAAAATGTTCTCCAAATGGCTCCAAATATCAGGCATACTGCTGCCCATCACAGCAGGACAGAATCCTGTTGGCATAGTCATGTGGGGGGGGCGGGGCAGGGGGCATATCCAAGCATTAAAAGTAATAGCTGACATTGATGTATTCTCAAAGGGTTTCAGGGCCGCGATCTGATAGTTGTTGTGAGTATCTCAGGCTGTTTGGCCATGTTCTGGAAGTTTTTCTTCCTGACGGTTCGCCAGACTCTGTGACTGGCATCTTCAGAGGGCATACCCGAGAACACAGAGATAAACTCCTTGTTCCCTGAGCTCCTTGCTTTCTGAAAATGCCAGCCACAGAGTCTGGTGAAATGTCAGAAAGAAAAACTTCCACAATAATGGCCAAATAGCCCAAAAAACGTATAGCAACTAATTGAAATTAATTTGACAGTTCCTATGCCCTGATCACATCCGATCTCACCTGATTTCGGAAGCTAAGCAGGGCCGCCCCTGGTTAGTACTTCGATGGGAGACCGCCAGGGGATATCAGGTGCTGTAGGCACCTGGAATAGGAACTGGCAAACCATTCCAGTATTTCTGCCAAGAGAACTCCATGGACATAGGATCACAAAGAGTCCGTCATGACTGTGCTGCTTGGGTCAGGACTGTAGGTGGTAATCTGGCAGTAATTTTTCACCCTTGAAGACTCCCACTCCCATGCTGAAGCTCCAAAGATATTCCAACAGCAACAGGGAGCCCTAGTCAGCTTCAGATCTTGAAAAGTTGGGATGTGTTTCTTTAATTTCATTTAATAATTTCCAGTGCCTGGATCTAGGTTACCCTGCCATGAAGCAAGATTTTGCTCAGTGGGATTCACCCCCTTGTGGCTGCATTTCTCTCTGTATTCGCTAAAATGAACACTTTGTTTATCTACCTGCCCCAAAAACGTATCCAATGAGAAAAATAAAAACCTATTGCCTTTGAGGTACCACTGAAAGGCTTTCTGTTGTTTTTCCTCATGACTTTTTTCTCCTGAGAGACTCAAGGAGGCCCTTTTTGAGTTCTTCCTGCATTTAATTCATCCTAAAATGACAATCGTGGATCTCAGTGTTATATCTCAGGGCTTGCAATAGTGATTAACAAAGGCCTGCTGCTATTCTGAAGTGCAATGAAGTATGTAATTAAACATTTTTCCTCCCATATTGGGAATAGAGTTTTGAAGGGAATGTCATCTGATTGAAAAGTCAGCTTTGTGAATAACTCAGTGCTTCTTAAGCCACAGCCATCTCTCTGAAACCTGGTGCAAAGAAAGCAGAGCTGACATGAGCAATATGTTTATTGTGAGGGAGGCTTTAAAGTTGCTGGGCTTCCTGAAAATGAACCTAATGTACAGAAGTTAGACTTGATGATGTTGATGATGTGCCATTCAAGTAATTCTTATTTATGGTGACCATTTCCAAGACTTCTTAGGTAGACAATCCTCAGAAGTAGAGATGGGCATGAACCGAAAAAATGGTGATTCATTTTGGCTCAGTTCGTTTTAGGGTTTGGTTTGGTTCATTTTGTTTTTAAGGAATATTTTTTGAAAAATTCGTTTCACGGGTTTGTTGATTCATTATTTGTTTTTCCCTGCTTTGCGCGATTTAATCCATTTGACAGCACGCCGGCGGGGAAAAAAACATTCAAAAAAACAAAAAAGCACAGACATTGACAACAACTGCACAAACTGGACTGGCAGCATCCTCATCCTCATCATCCACATCCTCCTCATCATCTTGAATCATCAACACATCATCCTTACCGGTGATAGCAGCAGTGGGAGCCAGCACCTGTTTTTTTTTTTCTCCAAGCGCCAACTGCATGGCCCCTGGGGCCTGGTCGGTGCTGGTTTTATTTTTTATATTTTTTCTTTATTTTAGGACACCAACCCAGCCACCCCTGGGGCTTATACGTATTTGGGAAACTTAAATCCTGTAAACAATTATTCCTGGTATCAATATCCATGAATATGGTCCGTCTCACCTTTCTGTTGGAATAGTCAAGGATTCTTGAATCTGTAGTTCTTATATAGCAGGACATCATTCTGTCTAAAATTCTTAATTCAACTGCATGAAGCCCAGGGTCTCTGTTTTAAACAGTTTGCTAACAATGTACTTTCTAAATGTTGCTTGCTCTGCTCTAACATTGTTCTGGTTGGTTCTAAGAAATCTCAAAATACTGGAGCAAAGGCTACAAAAATTCTAGGAAATACAATGGTTTACATTTCCCCTTCATTTCCTCCTTCCCAAAGGTGAGGGATTTGTAGCCTGGAGCTCAGAGAAGTATTCTCTCTGACCCCAGATCTAGTCCATATTCTGTGGTTAATACTCCAGTTCATGCAGAATGCTGCACCCTCTTATAGATGCTCCACTAAACAATGAGCTGATAGTTTCAGACCTTGGTGTCCCACTGTTCTCCTCTAGCCTTCATCTGATGGCCATGCTCCCATCCCCCTGGCACCATTTTGTTTGGTGGCATCCTACCTTCCACACAATATCAAACTTCTAAAGCCTAAGCCCTGTCTGTAAGAGTGTTAAACTAAGATATTTTGGTATATTTTGTCCTGTTGTTGTTGTTGTTGTTGTTGTTGTTGTTGTTGTTGTTGTTGTTGTTGTTGTTGTTGTTGCTGCTGCTGCTGCTGCTGCTGCTGCTGCTGCTGTTGTCGTCATCATCATCATCATCACCACCACCACCACCACACAGCAGACAAGATAACTACACTGGATTGTGTATTACAAATCACTAGTTGAACGCTTCCCAAGTATTTTGGACTAAGTGATGTATCAGTGAATTATGCTAGCAGATCCCAGTAAGGTGGCTTTTTGCCGCTGCCTGATGGTGACTTTGTCAGCTCCAATTTCTTCTAAATACTTGCTTAGCTTTTTAGGCACCGCACCCAGTGTGCCGATTACCACTGGGACCACCTGTACTGGTTTATGCCAGAGTCTCTGAAGGTCAGTTTTCAGATCCTGATATCGGGTAATTTTTTAAAATTGTTTCTCTGTGACTCTACTATCACCTGGTACACTCCCCCCCTCCACAATCATAATATCTGGGGTATTATGCTCCAAAACCCTGTCTGTCTGTATCTGGAAGTCCCAAATTAATTTTCAGTCACTTTTTCAGGCTTATGATCCCACCAGTTCTTTGCTGGACAATTTGAGAAACTACATTATGGTGCTGTTTGTAATCAGTCTGAGCAATTTTCTTGCAACAACTCAATTTATTATTATTATTATTATTATTATTATTATTATTATTATTATTATTATTATTATTATTATTATTATTATTATTATTATTATTATTATTATTATTATTATTATTTTGCCAATTCTGCCCCACTGGAATGTCTCTAAGAAATTGTTCAAAAAGCAATTTGGCCATTGGGTGGAAAGTGTTTCCTATCCGTGCATTAAGCCAGTATAAAGGCCCTTCCAAGCAGCTTCCCCTTTCCTTATTCAACTTAATCATCCCCTGCTTTCTCTGTTTGCCATATTTCTAAGTTATATATCCTTAATAAAATCTCCTGCAAGGAGGGAACCCTATATTTCTCCACAAAATTCACTATACAGGATAAATGTCAGTTTTGGCTATTTCACATCCTTGACTGTAAAATCCTCTTTTAAAACATTCCCCCTCCATTTTTTCACTGTCAATTTTGTGTGAATTTCCTAGTGATTACTTTCAGAGGAAAAAGGAAGAATAAACAAGCCAGGGAGTATTTCTATCTGTAAAGAAGTCTTTGAAAACAGATGCTTCCCCACAATATTCTCTCTCTATACACTCAAATAAGTTGCTGATGCTGATAATGTCCCTTTTATATTTAGCTCTAAAGAGAATAATAGATTGCCCAGTTTACCATTTCCTTCGCATCTCATGCAAACTGCTTTGTTAGATTTCATGAGCTCTTTAGCTCTCGTTACTAGCACATGTATTCTGATAAAATATTCATTTGGAGAAACCACATTGAGAGAGAAAGCAGATTCACACACGTCCACAGAGAAGAGATAGAAAAGAGGTATAGCAAAATATATAAACACCACCGAGCTGTGCCATAAATAACATGGTAGGGGGGCAGTAGCAACAATTTTGTGGAGAGTACAGTAAATCTACTTTTAAATCCCTCGGTAAGGTCTCACTTTTCTAAGCTAAAATTTGCAGAATGTTATTATGACAACCAGTGAAAGAGCATTCTGTATTTGTTTGGAGACTCATTTTGGCCAATGGCTTTAGTGTGTGTGTGTGTGTGTGTGTGTGTGTGTGTGTGTGTGTGTGTGTGTGAGAGAGAGAGAGAGAGAGAGAGAGAGAGAGAGAGAGAGAGAGAGAGAATATAAAGTCCTAAATTGTTTGGGGCCTCAGTACATGGCATAATGCCTACTTTCAACATGGTGCCCATCCTACATGTGCTTCCTAGGCAGGCCAGCTGAGGATGTTAATCTAAAGCAGGGGTCCTCAACCTAAGGCCCCGGGGCTGGATGCGGCCCCCCAAGGTCCTGAATCCGGCCCCTAGGACCAATTGCAACCCCCCACCTACCCCCTGTTTTGTGAGCGAGCCAACCTCCGCAGCTGCTTTTGGACTGTGATCCGGCCCCCAGTGGTGTCTGGGCGGTGGTGGACCGGCCCGCTGTTTGAAAACTTTGAGGACCCCTGATCTAAAGGTATACCCAGAAGTTCATACTTGAAATTTGCCTAATGACCTTTATGAAATCCCTTAAAACCTTCTCATTTTGGCATGTTTAACAAAATACATTTGAATGTCAGTTGTCACTCACATCATGAAAAGAACAAAAAAGGGGAGCCTGCTGACTGTCTCTATTGCTCTGCACTTTGGCTCTCAAATCACTTGCAGCTTCCTGTGCCTAGCTCAGGATATCAAAGGGGTACATTCGTATAGTCATGGACACACCCTCCAACTATTCACAGATGACATAACCAGTTTTTTGAAAAAAAAAGGTACGTTTAACAATTTGTGTGCAGTAGTCTGCCATCTTTCTTTCCTTTCAGTTTCATGTCTCAGGAAGCAACCCTATCACTATTGGTATGCTAGCTACAACTATCTCTTTCAAATATCTGGGTTTTGTCACTCCAGTGCAATAAAATTGGTTACTTTCCTTTATTATAAACTATTGCTGCACTGAGTCACTTGAAATCAAAATTCAAACTGAAATTGATCTGATCACATTAGAAAAAACAAAGTAGAAATTAGGATTACACCAGATTTTAAATCAGGTTCATCTGACAGAAAGCACTTTCCTGAAATAATCTGTACGTCACTAAAACCAAGCTATATGAATGACAACCTGGACTCCAAATGTTGGAAAGGATGAGTCTGTGATTCATATCTGCATATGTGGTGAAAGTGCCACAAGCTTCTACCTGGAACCTAACTCATGGCAACTGGAATTATTTTCTTGTTAGGTCAAACTGTTTTTCTTCTCATTCAAGTAGCTTCTTCAGTCTGAAGAAGGTTGGTAGGAGACCTCCAATTTATCCTTCACCTTGGTTTCACTTCACCCTGGTCTGACTAGGTACAAGCAGAACAAAGGAATAGCTTGAGATCCAGAGCTGGAAGAACCTGTTAATCCCTTACATGGCTGGCGTGTCTGAAAAGATAAAAAGGATTTTTGGTAAACACCATATACCCACTCATTACAAATCCACAAATTACACTAAGGCAGAGACTCGTCCACCCAAAAGACCAAATGCCAAAACACAAGAGGAACAATATAGTATATACTCCTCCTCCTTAGTGCAGTGAAGAGTGTTCAGAGCTCTATATTTGAAAATGTGGACAGCCATTAAACAGGATGGGCAAAAGCTCAGGACCAGAATCAGCAATGTACCTTCATTTGTAGGTCAAAGGTCACTTATTCAATGATGGAGATGTACACATCTTGGATAGAAGGTTGGTGGTTTGAGAGGGGGCCCAGGGGGGGCATTCATGTATGTTTAGAAAATCCCTCTCTTAACAGGGGTGGAGGACCTAGTAGGCAAAGTCTGTTTCCTATTTATCATGCTGCCCTTTCATTGATCCCCAGAAAAATCAGGACAACTTCACACATCCAAGAGGGAGGTGACTGCTAAAAGGGGCTGTAGACTTCCACACACACAAGGTCATTGTTGATGCAACTCACTATTCAGAGCAGAGCAAAGTGAAAACAACATGGAAGATAAACTGAAAATCTTCTACCAACCTTCCTCAGACTGAAGAAGCCACTTGCATGAGTAGCAACATTTTTTGACCAATTGCCAAAACTCAACTTCTGGATAACCTCACTTGGATGACTAAGAATCTTCACATATACTTGTCTATGTTTCTAGAACCAGGAGTTTGAACATTATATCCTTTATGAAACCATTGAATCAGTGGGCATGTTGAGTCAGCTACTCCACATGTTCAACTGACTGAGTGAACCAATTTTAGTAGCCACTTACAATACAATCCCAGCCAATGAGTCCCTTGGCCTCAAAACTCTTATAAATTTCCTCTGCCTGGCAGCAAAGTTAATGACAGGCACTGCACATGGGGGGACGATTGTAAAATGTATGGAATGTGAAGGTGCAGGATCCAGCACTACATATGAAATTGGTATGAACAACTACAGTTATAGTATGTCACATGGTTTCCAGTTTACTCAGTATTGTAATTCAGATGATACATATTCTTCTTCACTGACCTCTCAGAATCAGCTGGTGGAGAAATGTTTTAAATGATACTGTGTTTAGCTAACTTTCCAGATAACCATTCTTATCTCTTACACATTCCTTTGCTATCTGTGTTCCCTCTATTTCTATTAAGAATAATTTTAAAAACAAATTCAATTTTTAAAATAAGTGTATAGAAAATAGACTATTTTGAAAAAAAGCAGGGGAAAACTAATAGTCTGGATCAGAATCCTGATTTATTTTATTTTATTTATTTTATTTTTAATTTCCCTACCGAATCTCACTCTTCAATAGTTATTTCTCCTACAGCAGATTTGGGAGCTATTGGTCATGGTGAGAGGTGAGGCTCAAACAAATAACTTTTACCATTTCTCAACCCAGGCATCATGTATTCATTTAATTTGAATTCAGCCAATAATCCAAGTTATCTGAGTTTTGTAAAAATGAACTAAATACCTGAAGTGTAATATGGTACTGAAGGAAAAGAAAAATTTTCTCTAAGAAACTAGATAACTAATTTGTTTAAAACAGCATTCTGCACAACAGCTGATAACTAATGCCAAGAAAATGTCACGAAACATTTATTTGTTGTTGCTTAAAAACAAAACCCTTTGCATGTGGATAGAAAGAGAGAGGGGGAGGAAGAAATAATTCAGTTGAGTGAGTTATGGGTTTTTGTTTCTTATTCACGAATCACAAGAACTCCAGTACTGTGAAGTAAGCAGTAAGGTTAGGGATGTGCTTAGGGTTCTGGGTGCATGTCTTGTCTTTCCTGGAATACACGGAGAATTGCAACAGCTCACCTGAATGATTTCAAGTACATCTCTTCTGCTTCTTGCCAACATAGCTTGGAAAAGGGGGAGGGGGTAAGAGATCCATTGGTGTTGTTTTTATCCCAATATTTAACACTGGCTGGGAGGGGAAAGTACCCAAACTGGAAAATGCAACATATTTAACTGGTGTAAACTGTGTCCCAATTGATGTTTTCCCCCCTTTGGGGGGGTGGGGTGGGGGAGTGGGAACAAAAGCAGAAAGGCAAACAAACTGGACCTTCACCACTGGGCTGAATTCAAGTCAATTGTTCCTAATGTTTACTCCTCAAGTTAACAAGTAGAAGGACACCTACATCATAGATCACATTTTATGTGTATTCTGCTACAATATTTAACTAAAGCATCTTAGACTAACACACAAGGGTTAAATACTATCTAAACTGGATAAGAAGAGGAAGGAAGCTTCTCTGTACTCTTAACTAAATATAACAAGTTCAGCTGAGAGCATGTTGATGTTTACAGCACACTAGCTGCAGTGCTAAATAATAATTTACTCCATTGAAGGAAGGTGGGCAATAGGTGGGGAAACCTTTTGAAGCAAATAGGAGACTGAGGAAGGTTTAGAAATATATATGGGCACGAAACACCAAAATGGCATTTCATTTCGTTTTTCATTTCATTTTTATTGTTTTGTTTCATTTAGAATGAAATATTTTTTAAAAAAAATTCTTTTCATTTAGTGTTGGTTTCATTTTTCATTTTTCATTCTTTTAAATGTTACAGATGACCAGCCAGCCAGTAGGCACTTTTTATTATTTATTTTTTTACCTAGCACCAACCAGCTGACCCGTGGACTGGGTTGGAACTTTTTAATATTATTTTTTTATTTTTTTTAATCTACTGCTGACCACCTGGCCTGCAAATAGGAGACTGAGGAAGATTTAGAAATATATATAGGCATGAAACACCAAAATGGCATTTCATTTCATTTCATTTTTATTTCATTTTTATTTAAAACTTTAAAAACTTTAAAAAATGTTTTTTTAATCTAGCACTGATCAGCTGGCCCATGGGCTGGGTCGGCACTTTTATTTATGTTTTTATTTATCTTGCACTGACCAGCTGGCCTGTGGGCCAGTCAGTGCTTTTTAAAAAAATCTAGCACCGACCAGCTCTCCCATGGGACAGCTGGTGCTTATTTTTATTATTTATTTTGAAAAGCACCGAGATTGGCGCTTGTCAAAATAAATAATAAATGAAAATTAAATGGAACAAAATGAAAATTTCCATTTTGTTTCATTTCATTTTTTAAAGGGCACTTCGTTTTTCATTTCATTCTGTAATGAAATGAAAAATGAAAAAAAGAAATGAAGAAAATTCTTTTTGTGCCAATCTCTATTTAGAAAGAAACATGTTTTGAGCATGCTACTGCCTCTGACTATTCAGAAGGAAAACCCCTTCCTCCTCAATTCATGGAAATACAGTTGTGCCTTCTTTGGGAAATTGTGGCTAAAAGTGTTTAAAGAAACAAACAATGGAGCTTCAAAGGGAGGCATCCCTTGTTTCACATTTCAAGACCACCATAAATGTTAGTCACTCTCCCTGAATATGGCAGCTGAACATCTTCAGCATCCCTATACATGGGCTGCATCTTTGCAGCCTCAGAATGAAAGAGGGTCTTTCTGTAAAAGAAAGGAAGG